>CP045903.1:13689947-13795603 GCA_013387185.1 Caligus rogercresseyi | reverse complement strand
AAAAAGCACTTCGAGATGCCAAAATTTAATCACTTGTTTCTTTTGGCATTTCCAACAACTCCACAAAGTTTCATTTGAATCCGTTCAGTACTTTTTGAGTTATCCTGCTGACAAACAAAACCAACAAACGCCACTGAAAACAATACCTCCTTCGGCGGAGGTAACTATTTATTTATAATTCAAATCATATTGTATCCATTTATGTCATACCTAATATAATTAGAGGTTTTTTTGGAACTTTGAAAACTTTTATTCCTAGTTAATACGGTTAAGAAACTGAATGTTCAATTTTGAGCAATCATAAAAAAATAAGTCTTCGTAATATTATCTAAGGATAATTTGACAATAAAAGTTTTGAAGTTGGTTGCCGCCGTATATGTAGAGGTATATGGCTATTTTGGTTGGGCAGACACAATTAGATATGCCAAACATAATGTTATATGGTAATTCTTAAAACAAGAAAGGCTTGTGTGTGTTTTATTATAAACTAGCGGATGTTTCCCGGCCCAGCCCGAGTTTTCTAATTTGAAAATAGTTTTTGGAATATAAAAAAATAATACGAATAATTATAGTGATTTCATTGCATGTGATTCTTCATATCAAAATCAGTTTCATAAAATTACATCATTGGGCCTTTATTGCATTTCTTTCTTTTTCTATTACATCGTAAAAATAACTTATTTTTAAGTCATTTCATTGAGTGCCGAAGTCACGTAGGATAGCGATGAACATCGGGATTATTTGTTTGGTCGCCATTGATTGGAGAAGAACAGCGTTAGATAGAAAGTGAGACTTTATATACTTTTATAGAGAATATAGAGTGCTAATATGAGGGTAATTGTTTGGTCTCCATTGATGTGAAAAATAGCGTCATAAAAAAATTAAGAGATAGTACGACTTTTTATCATTATCGTGGAAAATGAAGAGTGATGTCACATTAATCTCCATGTTGGTAGAAAATATCATCAGAAAGAAGTTAAAGAGTGATACTTAATTATTTTTTATTATGAAATAGGAATATACGTGTGGCATCCAAAAGGAACACGACTCTACATTATTCATTTTTTTTAAATTTGTTTAACGCAAGGTTGCAATCTAAAAGGTTGTTATTTTCCCAAAAAAATATGTGGAGAATAACAATAAAGGTATAACTTAATATCTCAACGGAGATAACCCAATAAAAACAATAACACACTATAACAACTCAATGTCATTCACAGATAATTTGGTCCTTCTTAAAAGTAGTTCCTTAAAACGCATCATGGCGTCTTCATTTGTCGTTTCTCCAATTTTTAACTCCTTAAGACTGTGTATTTAAACATCACAAAAAGGTATTTTTAAGTCATATCATAGAGAACATAGAGTGCCGAAGATATCTGTATTGTAACGCTGAATATCAGAGTATTGTATCTTTGGTCTCCATTGATGGAGGGAAAACAGCAAAAGAAAAAACTTAAGAGAGAGTGCAGCTTCATATCTTTATCAAGAAAGTTGAGAGTGCTATGACGTCACTCTCCATCTTAAGGCATGATTAAAATTTGAGTATTGCGAGGTTTCGTAGTAAAAAGTTGTTATTTTCTGCAAAGTCACATTGGGGGGGGGGGGGGGGCAGGGACAGAAAGAACTTATTTTTAAGTAATCATATAGAAACGAATTTTCCGGCAAACACCCTAAATAACCGTTTTACCACCTTAAAATCATCCACAGAAATTATGTCAAAATTTAAAAGTTTGGCAATTTTAATAATCTACAAAAATCGTCTTAGGGGATAAAATAAGCATGGCGATGAAGAATTTTCCAGGAGTTTACAACCCCACTCAAACACTCAAGAGCTCTCAAAACTATTCACTGAATATTTTGTCAAGATCTAATGAATCGTCCGGAGATAAAGGGAAGCGAGCGAACGAACGTACGAAATTATTTTTGCAACAGTATAGAGGATGTTTGATAAAGGCCAGTGTTCGAAAGTCACGGAATACGTGTTCATAGATTTGAATAAAGGTTAGAATCTAATAATTTGATCATATACAAAGGAGCTTAATCTTACCGATATTGCAGTTATCCTCGAAGCAGGCACCCATGTATTCATTCATGATTTTGTTAAACTTAGGCGGCAGTCTTGGGGGTCCGGTTTTAACGCCAGAGGTAGAGATGGTCTGTGTTCCGAGGCGAGAAACAGCTCCGCCGCCGGCTTGTATGAGTGTGGCGGGCTTCCCGGCCCCAAGGGAAGATTCCCGGAGGATGATACTGCACAGGCTGTCCCGGAGGTATAGAGAGGGAGAGGGGACCCGGGCTGCTCCGAGGGGACGTCTTTCGACGAGCACCACCGGAGCTCTCGCAACCAGGAACGGGGACAACGCTGTCACCCCCGTTGGCGTCATCCAAGTCACTCACTGCGACCACAGGGCCTAAATGTTCCTCGAGCAAAGCTCCGTTCAGCTCCATAGTTTTACTGGGAGTCGAATAGAGGAATAGGTTTTTCATATACATTGGGTTATACCTTTTGGGCTTTATCTTAGAGATCTACGAATTAAGGTCGAGTCTTGGATCCAAAGATCTTTCTACCGTCAAACAGATATTTAATCTAACAATTTCAAAGAATAGCTGAGATCTACTTCTGGAGGATGGTGGATAAAGCATTCTTAAATCATTATACTATTAAGACAATAAAAAAACTCAACCAACAAGTAAATATTTTTCACAACTCTGCTGATAAAAACACCACTCAAAATGAGATTTCTCTGTATAAAATACAATCAAAGATTCGATCAGTGAGATCTAAGCGATTTAGTAACAATGAATAGAGCCTCGAACAATACTATCTCCTACTTTATTTTTACTCAATGGCTTTTTGAAAAATAATTTACAAGTAAGATATCTTTTACACATCAAAGATAGTAAAAAATATATTTCATAAACTAAAAAAAATCTTTTCTGAACATGAAATAATTAATATGTACGGATCAAATATGTTAGAGTGATGAAGGATGTTAAAAAAAGATTAATAAGTGCATTTTCCAACCCCTTACCACGAAGGATACGAGTGCATTTTTGATGGTTTTTGGATGGATATATAGATATGTTATGAATAACTTTATTGTTTTCAATGGAGACGCGGAAGATATGTACACATTTGATATGAGGGAAATATATCATTACCATTGTATTACGATTACTATTGAACGTGCAAGTGCATTGAAAACTTTTGTGTGTTGAAAAAAGTATATTCTCCTATTATATATGAAAAAAGTGGAGGGGGTTTGAGAACCTACTTTTATTTAAATTTATATATACTCGACAAAAAAACCATACAGTATTTTTGGGGTAAAAGTACTTATTTAAAGTTGTAGTAAAAGTACGTAACATGGTGTAAATATTTGTTCGATGGTAACCACTTTATATGGTTGAGGCCCCAAGCCCGCCGCCAATGAATCCTTGTGGGAAGCGTAAGTTAGGGATTACGGTGTTTCACTTTGAACATCGGGCTTCACTGACAACGATTTTAGGTCATTGAGGGACCAAAACCACTGTCAATGGGTGGTGATAATGCTTCATAAGCCCGTATTATGGATGGATGGGGCTTCAAACAAAGCGTTGGTGAGCTCTCTTGGGTTTTTAATGGAAGGATATTGGTATTTTGGTGTATTAAAATCTAAAGTGTAATATTGGTTTGCACGATTTTTTTCATATTGGGGTTTCAAAATAAGTGTCTATAGGCCCTCCACATATCACAATTATTGCATAATTGGGTATAAACATAGGCGTAGGGGAGGTGTTTGGTTTAGGGTGCAGCCTTCAATTTGCCCGAATTTTAACAAAAACTGATTAATCTGTGGAAAAAATTATCGAATGAAGAATGCTTTGTAAATTAATATTTTCTTTATTGTAATTACCCACTATTCATTGCATTATATTTATTTAAATAGACACTAGAAAAACATGTTGTTCCTTCCTTTTTGTCTCCCAAATTAATCTATTGTTGTATCGATATCCACTTTATTTACAAAACGCCTTTCGATGCAAAAGAGCATGGAACCTTTCTTGGTTCAGTGTGGACCTGAGGTAGGTCTTGAGTCTTCTCAAACAAAAAAAAGATATATCTGCTGAACATGATGTTACTGGCTTTGTAGCTAAGGTCTTTGAAATCCCAGTGAAGTTGGGCAAAGTTTCAAAGAGTAGAGGTTTGTTGCTTTGAAATTGGCATCTTCCAAATTATGGAATATTGTAGCTTCAGCCGTCTGGAGGTCTTCATCTACATTATAAAAGTTTGATGCCAGCTTGAAGCCGCCTCCTTCTCATAGCAAATTATTTGTCCTACTATTTAGTATTCTACATTTCAAAATGCAACTTTGCCTAGTCGCAAATGGACAAACTGCCTTGCAAAGTACAAAATATCATTTATCCTTGACTTAAACAATGTCTTTTATATTCGAAGGGACAGCATTAACTTTTTTTATAATTAAATTATTGTTGCTGTTCCAAGTAATATAACAACTACCCTTCACTTTGAAGAGAGCCGTTGTTTTTTCTTCATTAATGATTCATGGTAAATGACATGCACTATTGAAAATTCTTTCGTGTGGCTCAATATTATTGAGTTTAAGGAATGGGGGTGAGGGGGGTGTCAATTGTCAGCAGCTATATATGTCCCTCTTTTTCTTCTAAAGACTTCCGCGTCTAAATATATATAAAAACATCAATAAATTGGCATCTGACAAAACATGAGACAAAGCGTATAAGGTATAAAAAAATAATCATATAACCAAATATTTTTGTGAAAGGCATGTATTTACTAAATCTGAGGACTACGCAATAAGAATATTTATATTGTGCCAAGTTAGAAGTAAGTAAAAATATATTTTATTTTGCTCGATGGCATACTTAAACAGATAAGACAGTTGTTTATTTATTTGTGTAAGAATATGTTCCTTTGATTAAAAATGATTATGATGACGCAATAATAATATTTTTTATGCTGTGACAAAATATATATGCTCTCAATATAAATGCTGTTTTAAAATAGTTTGGTGCAAAATGAAGGTAGGATCACAAAAAACTCAAAATTAGTTTTTTTATGTATATTCTAAAAGAATGGAGAAATTTAAGTTTAGAAATAGTTCTTTTTTTTGGAGGAAAACCCCCCAAAATAATGTCTTACATTTTTATTATCTTTCGTCAGAACGGTTTTTTACTTTTGTACCTAAAAGAGCTCATTGACATAATTCCTGTCCTTTGTATATTGTATCTTTACTTAATGGTTTTTTTTATTAATACAATTTATTTTTTCACAATATCTTAGGAGCCCCCTACAAATTTCCCCCTACAGTTTATAATGTTAATGTTTTAGTTAAAATTTAATTATAAAGTTTGATTTTTTAAAGTTTTGTTGGTAATGTCTTGTCGTAGATATAAATGAGAATAAAATTGGCGTACTGGTGTACAAAGAAAAAAAAAGCTAAAAAGTATACACAAAGGTAAATTGAAAAACAAGATGCATCCATATTGCCTAGAGAGCGGACTACTCGCTTCCCGGCGATTTTTAATGACGTCATACCGGCAAGCGAAAAGAATGATATTTTTAATTATTTTTCTTCCCACATACATCCTCAAAAATATATGCCTACAATATTTTTTGACACGTTACAAAAAATAATAAGATTATTGAAGCTTTTTTAGATTTAACAGAGAAAATGTCACATTCATGCAAATGAAAAGAATCAAAACAAAAACATAATTGGTATTTTGTCTAACATACTTCTATAATTTCAATTCGGATTAGGAACTTAGTTAAAAAAGGTTGTTGATAATTGAAGATGTGTCAAAATAATTTTGAAAAATTATATGCCCCACTCATATTTAAGATTGGATCCATAAAACATTCCATTGACTCAAAGAATGTGCAATGAAATAAAAGACAAAAGATATATTTGTTGCCTAATGTAAATGAAAAACCTTTTTCCAACCTACTAAATGGATTCCAAAAAGATCCTTTAAAGAAGCTCTCGTGTTACCAAGGAGGAGGAAAAGAAGATCCTGTTAGCTGAATGTCTTTTCAGTGATCCCTCACTAGACTCTATTATTTTCTCTTCCCCAGTGTCCATTTTCAATTAATAATCAGAAACATACCGTCACGACCACCACTCAATCGAATTGGGTTAATTAAGAAACGCTATAGAGAGAGAGAGAGAGAGAGTCAAATACACACACACAACAACTACAACACCCTACGAGTACTATAAATTAGGAACTGAAGAAACTAAACAAGGAAGTCTCTTTTCCACTTCCTTGAATAAAAGAAGAAAAAAGCCGGCCTTTTTCCCCCTCTTGAAGGAGCGCTATGGAAGTAGTAAAAAGGTGAAATATACGAGGAATGAAGAGGGATGATACCGTGTGTAAAAAGCAAGCAAATGAGCGTATCCCCCCCCCCCCCCCTTCTATAAGAAATGCTTTTATTTTTACTCGCGAAGGAACAAGTGGCACGTAAGGCATTCATAGAAATACTAAACATGTTGTTTAGACGATAACTCATTACAAACATGATTTGTTCATTTGAGTACTCTGTTTCCTTTATTTTTTTATATGTCCGATAGTGGGCTTGGTAAACTATTTATCGACAGTTATGAGCAAACAATATGAGCATTTTCTTATTCAACAGTTATGATAATTACAACAGAATACATAAAAAATCTAACATAATGAATGAAAAATGACATACATAAATATTTTAATTTACAATTTTATCTTAGGGATTGAACTAAAAGCACTATTTTTAAGCAATAAAATACAATTCAAAAAATCTCAATTGACATACGTACTAAAATATATTAACATAGATTTTGAGATTTAAAATGACATTACTTGCAATTTCTTAAAATTCTTAATTATTGTAGATAATGTCTTCCAGAGGATGGATGTAAGAGAAGGGAAGTATTTAATTTCCTTCGAGGCCACAATCCATGAGTCATCCGAAAGGGAGGGATCTTCAGGTCCAGGGAAGCATATCTTTCCGCTGCCAAAAGGGGTACTAGCCTAATACCGGACGAATGCATAAGGTCTCCAGAAGTGATTCGCTTCGAAATATAAGCATTGGTTTCTCCTTGAGTATGATCAGCTGTTTTATTCAAATATTAATTATACGAAATATTGAGAGACTTTAATTGAATATTAGTTTATTGGGTGCGAAAATTAGTAACTGACTCATTTCCAAAGACATATACCGAAATAGGGAGAGAATTTAAGTGAATAATAATATATGTGATTTAAACATTAATAATCCATTCGTTTCCAAAGACATATTTTGGCTACTGACTTCAAAAAAAACAATATTTACGATTTCGACCATAAAAATAAGCTTGCAGGAAGATTCAATGATAATATTCAAATCTTTTTGATTTTTTAAAATAAAACTCGTATGTTCTTTTAGACAGTAGCAGCCATGGATGCACAATAGACAGAAAGAAGGAGGAAAGAAAAGGATTCAACAAGCACAAGAACCAAATCCCTGATGTTAGCGATCTTATAGGCATTTATGACTGAACATATATTTATACAGGAAATTAAATAATTGAGGAGCATCGCAAAATGACTGGACAAAGTTGAATGTAATGATTTATAAACAGATACAACAATGGTGCAGTTTTTCTTTACAAAAACGCATTGATCTTTATAATAGCCGAATAATTCCTATTGTTCTGTATACTTCAATTCCCTCCTTGGCTGAGTCTGCAATAGCGGAAGAAGATGCTTGGCTGCAACGCCTCTTCCACAGAAACTATATCCCTTCTCTCAAGTGACCTAAGAATAGGAATGGTGGTGGATTATGTCTACTCGCTTCTATACTTCCAAAATGCTATAAGAAAATAATAGAGGATTTGGGTGCTCATCCAAATAAGAATGGCGACTTGTTTATAAGTCTTCCAAATACTATACTTAGTTACATATGGATACGCTTTTATCAATCAAAAACTTGAAAAATTCTCTCCTCTTCTTGCGTTAATGCAAATAATTTATGGCAAGCCAAACCTGTCTACCACTCTGATACTTCGGTAGACATAATACACCAAAACAGAAATGTCAAACCTTTTATTAATAGATTTGGCGACCCATCTCTTTTAGAAGAAACCGCTCTGTGAATGGAATTTGAGCTTTTCATGACCTGAGATCAGATTTCACTTTTGGCGAAGGAAGGTTTCGGTTTCCACTTCAGAGATCTGTAAAAACCATATGCCCTTCTTTGCCTGGGTTTTCAAAACTAATATTTGACAAGCAAATATTGAATTTAGTACAAATAATAGCAGGAAAGTTTTTAAATCTTCTAAGTCTTCCTCCGTCATGTGAAGAAAGAATTTATAATTCAACCTGTGGAATCGCTGACGGGTCCAAATTCTCGGCTCAATTCCAAATCTCAGCAGACCTCATCAAATTTAATTATCCTTGCAATAACTGCAGATTTTTATTTAATAATACATTGCACGCCTTCGTGGATTGTCCTCTACTGAAGACGATCAAGCACTTTACTCATCTAAACGTTTGTGGTAATATAGACTTAAATTCGAACGTGATTAGAGCTACAATTATTTTTGGAGAAGGAAGATCTCTCCTCATCAAAAGGCTGTTGACTTTGCACTGCTCAACATGAAATCATTAATTGCGAAGAGACTGACAAATAACTTTTATATGCAAATCGAAGACCTTAGAGCAATTATGATTGGGGTAGCGGCTCGTTATTCAGCCTCTCAATAAAAATTCCCAATTCATTTGCGACTTCATGGACGTGGGCCGGAGATTTGATAAAGTTTATTCCTTCAAATTATCTCGAATATCTTAAACTCATCAAATCGACAATAAGACGACATCAACGTTTATATTGAATAAGAAATAATTTTAATAAGTCATTTTATATTATGGTTTTATCTTTAGACAGTAATTTTGAATTATACTGTTCATTTATGTTTTGTTTTTAACGTAACTTTCTTAAGATAGTGTTTTTTATCTATTACTTTATAGTGCATTCTTATATTTTTCACTGTATAGATTTTAGCTAATAAATAAACATCTTAACCAATAAAAAAAATAAACAGACGAAAGTGATCAATTTTATTCCTTGAGCGGTCCAAGTCTAAATATCAAAGTGATAGAAAATGTGAGGAATTACAAGCTTTAAAGTCCTTTTAAGAAGCATGAATTAAGTAGATAATACTAAATATTTAATATAGGATTCCTTTTCTCTATTCTAATTTGGTTCATAAATTTTAGGTTGCCTAAAGTAATGGATCCATTCAAATAACTCTTTGATATAATATTTCCCATTTTGTACTCTAAATTAGATAGACAAAGAGTTATTACTAAGGAAAAGACAATTTTTTACTAACTATTACCCATGAAAGGCTTAGTGATTTGCAGTTTTTAATTTGGTCCGCCGTGTTTACTTATCCCAGGTACATAAATAAAGATAGAGAAAAGGTGCCCTTTTCGCAATGTGAATGGCTGAAAGAAAAGGAGAGTGGATAACAAAAAAGCAGTTGGTAGTATGCAAAAAATATTTAATTCAATTTCGTCAGTTGAGGAAATAACATGTGCAATTTAGAGAGAAGACATTACTCCTTAAAAATGGGCCCTGATCCATGACGTCATTGTCGAATCCTTTCAATGGACTCCTCCTGTTCCTAAATTAATACAACTTTAATAAATCAACCGTTCAATCTCAAGAGCAACAAAAATGTCTATTTTCTTACTCATATCCGTCAATAGATGGATCATCCCTTTGAGCTTCTAACGTAGAATAAGAAAGAAAGCAGTGACATTAAATGTTAAAAAAACCTTGTTTATATGATGAGTTTTTCGAGAAGAACCATATTTTTTTGTTGTCCCAGGCCGATAAGTGATTCCTATCCATTGTATGATGTATGTATATACATATATATATATATATACATTTATGTAGAACATTTTCCAAATAAAATAAATATCTCTTTCTTTGGTCATTATCCACAGCTACCCCTCTTTTATAAATATATATTTATACACATACAATCGCATAATGCGATAAGGGATCTATTCAAAACGATTAGCCCCCCCCCCCCCTCTCTCTGCTTCCTATTTTGGGAGCATTATCTATTGGCAAGGTGACCTTTGGACGAATATAATGATGATGATATTGGTGGGTGTCTGATGGTAATGATGATCCTGATGCTTGCCCTCCTTGTCAAGTTTGAATAATGAGAGGCCCCCCCTCCTATTTATCAGTTTCCTTTTTCCCTGTTTTTTTTATTCTTTAAGTTTGGATGAGTAACTATCTCACTAGATAAAAGTTATAATAATAATAATCTAATTAAAGTGGTATTTACAAAGACCATAGAGATGGTCATTTGCGTGATCAAGTTTGAAAACATATGGATCACATTTTGAAAATAATAAATTTATAATTCAATGAATCAACAGCTCCACATATCGCTCAGGACTGCCAAAACAAGCTATTTGGATGCTGAATACACGCTTAAAAGTCAACAGCACGGTTTTCAAATAAAAATAATCAAGGCGCAACTTTGGCAGTCGTCCATAATATTTGTTGGAGGATATTTTGTACACAATATTTGTTATTTTTCTACTACTCATGAAGGATATCTGACAACACATTAAGACATAATAACACACATGTAGAATATAATAGATATAAAAAACATACTTGATACAAAGCAAATATAAATTCTTTTTTGGGGTGGGAATGTGATGCCAAAAAATATTGATGTATCTTAAGTGTTGAAGGAGTTTTGAGAGAAAAAGAAATGTATGAGAATATTTACAAAATAACCTTAAACTATGAGGATAGTACATAGATTAATATGTTCAATATTTATAATGTTTTAAGATAATGATATAAATAATAATATAAAATTTCATTAAACTATAATTATTTTTTCGACAGTCACCTAAAATAATTTAAAAATTATGTCATAATAAATGTCAAGATAGGATAAGAAAAAACTTAGTTAGTACTAAAATATTTTTTTATGAATAAAATTAAGTAACTATGATATGCATAAAATAATACAAGGTTGATTCGCTTTGGATATATATAAAAAATATATTATATTATTTTATTATATTATAATAGTACTAATTTTTTTTGTATGTTCTAAAATTAAGTAACTACGATATACATAAAATAATAAGGTATGATCACTTTCGGTATATATATATAATATTAAATATTATATATAAAATAATAATTATATATATATTTATATATATATATATATATATATATTAGACCTCCCAAAAAAACCCACTTTTTTAGTTCTTTTACATATACCCAGCGATTCTGGTTCATTTTTTGATGCTGAAAACGAGTATCTAAATAAAAAATCTCTAGCATGTTAGAAATCGGACGTCACTGGTGTCAAAGGTTTCGTTATGAAGCAAAACTTTTTGTTATTACTTATTTTGAAAAAAACTAGTTTTACAAAATTTAGCTATGATCAATTGATGACTTTGTTATTTTTTGCAAATTTTCGTCAAATAATATTTAGTGCCAATAAATGAACATAAGTGCTGACGCACCAACCATTTTTTAAATAACAGCTCCTACTAGGGTTCTTTATAGTTTCAGGAAGGAAAAAGAAAAAGAGGGTACTCAAGTGATGTTTTTAAGTTATCTTTTAAATACAATACAATAACCATTTAATCTTATTTCATCAAAACCTGTTTTTATTTATAAACACGTGATTTAAACACCGTATCAGATTCAATTTCACTCTTTGATCTATCAGTCAAGTGCCTTTAACATAAAATGGAAACTCGGACACTGAAGAAGTGCTTAAGCGAGGCACTGGGTATTGGTTATACTCTAGAAATTTTCAAACCAGGTCCATTCCCGTTAACCGAAGAGGTGATACGGCACTTTTACTTTCATCTTTGGTCTTTGGGTAGACCGGACGCGCAGCTAGCTGCCCGTAGCACCGCCGATTCCCTACTTCGTCTCTGGGCACCGTCTTATTTGCCACTCATGGCGAGGAAAAAATTAATTAAGAAGCTCCATCGCCTCCATGATCTATTTCGTGGGGTGGTGGATTCACTGCGACGGAAGCGAAAAAACGCCGAGGAGAAGAAGGAGCTCTTTCTCAAGGAATTGCAAACTCGTTTCGATGTCAGTGCCGAAAGTGCTTTGGACATCATCGAAGCCGACAAAACTCTTAGCCGGGTAAACATTCCTTTAATAATTGTAATAAGCTATGATTAATTTACCAAAGAATAACAAGAATTTTTATACCAAATGCCACCACCTATATCTCATTGAGCGTTTCTACCTTCAGCTTACAAACATCCATCCAACCTTCTTGGAGCTCCCGGTCACACAATGGGCTTCTGATTCAACATTCATTGAGTTAAGCGGCATCGTCACCTCTCTTCAAGTTGTCAATGACGCGGCAGAGAGGGCCGTCAAGTTCGGGTCTGACTTTACTAAAGTGCTGACCAAGAGCGAGAAACAGCGTCAGAACATTCTTCAGGCTGTTGAACTTTCACGTCGTGCGTTTCCTCACGCAACCCGAAAGTGTTTCAATCGTGTCAACGCTACCAGCTCTGTGATTGAGCTGATGGTATCGTCTGGTTATGACGCCCGTTAGATTCATTTACGGAATTCATAGTTCAATCCATAATTTTTTGATTGTCAAATATGAGCATATATATATATATATATATATATATATATATATATATATATATATATATATATATATATATATATATATATATATATATATATATATATATATATATATATATATATATATATATATATATATAATATATATAATATATGTTGAACAAAATGTCTATTGGCGAATTCACGAGATTACCATAATGACATTTCCATTGAAAAACTGTATTTTGAGAAAAACAAAAATTAAAAGAATTGGTATCAATACTGATGAAGGGATTCAGAGGGAGTAGATTGGGATTCGATGGGGAAAATCTACTATCATTAGTCGTTTTAAAAACGTATTAAAAAGATAACTTAAAACATCAACATGAGTACCCTCTTTTTCTTTTTCCTTCTTGAAACTATAAAGAACCCTAGTAGGAGCTGTTATTTAAAAAATGGTTGGTGCGTCAGCACTTATGTTCATTTATTGGCACTAAATATTATTTGACGAAAATTTGCAAAAAATAACAAAGTCATCAATTGATCATAGCTAAATTTTGTAAAACTAGTTTTTTTCAAAATAAGTAATAACCAAAAAGTTTTGCTTCATAACGAAACCTTTGACACCAGTGACGTCCGATTTCTAAAAATGCTAGAGATTTTTTATTTAGATACTCGTTTTCAGCATCAAAAAATGAACCAGAATCGCTGGGTATATGTAAAAGAACTAAAAAAGTGGTTTTTTTTGGGAGGTCTAATATATATATATATATATATAATATATATATATATATATATATAATATTATATATATATATATATATATATATGAATATATATACTTGTGAGTTTGCGATAAATAACATAATTGCGTCCTTAATTATTTATAACAGTTGTGATTGTAAAGACCGTCTTGTACTCTTCAGATAATGATCAATACGAATGTAAATGTTTTATCCAGACTACAATATATAGAGAATGAAAGAAAGATTTCTAGAGACAACGAGTGAGATGATAATAATCGGTCTTATGAAAAATCGTTTCCACTAACTTAGTTGTATGAATCATACGATATATCCATTATCCTGATGTGAGCCCCTTACCTCTTTATTGAACCAAAAACTACTCATTATCTTCTATATACCTCACTTGCTCAATCCACAATTACATATTTAAATCTATAGAAGTGTTATTGTTCTAATAATTGCTAAAAAACAATATAATGCGGCTTCCTAATTCATTTCTCCTTCCACTACAAAAACAATTTAGTTCAAGATAGGTCAAATTTCATGTTTGTTTTCTCTTTAATGATTGTTTACTTTTTGTTTGTATTTATATGATTTATTGAGTTCATAGGCCGTGCTAAAATATTTATGGTTGGTTTTATGTCACCAATCCATTGGGTATTCACGTTTTAAAATAAAGTATAATTGATATATGAAGTGACAAACAACTGTGACTATTTCCTTAATCATAATGGATGATATAAAAAAATGAAAATCAGAAAAAAAGCGTTGGGGACTGTAAACAATACATCAATACACTCAGGGCCTTTGATGCTTGAACAAGAACTCACAGATAAGTATAAGCCCCTCATATTATTTCCTTATGGACTGCAATCAACGACATTCATGAATCTTTGACTATCCCAAACTCCCCGTATACAATCATTATTCATTAAATAAAGAAAATGATGCTTATTTATAGGTTAGCAAGATCCACTGGATTTATTATTATATAATATATAAGATTCAAGCCTTCCTTTATATCCGAACATCTACTTCCCAAATATTCCCCAATGTCCTTAGGTCTTCTGATCTTACAGCTATGTTCCGTAGGAGTAAATAAAATAAAAACACGATTAACTCTTAAAACATTTGTTTCTCATTCTTCTCTCTTAAAGGAGTTCTTCAAAAAAGGTATGTTATTTATTATTATTATTATTGAAATCAGTAAACCAATAATATCTTATCAATAATTCGTTGATGAGTGCATCCGTACATCAATGATCTTTTTAAATAAAATTAAATATATATACACATACATACAAGTCTATGTATTATTGAATAGCTAAAAATATAATTGCTCGAATAATAATATAATCATTATAATTGTATAATAAAGGGTGTTGGGAGAGGAAAATATGTTTGTCTGTTGTTTATTTTTTTAAAGTTGTATTTGTTGTTGTTGACCCGGAGATATCATCATATCAAACAAAAGAAAAAGAGGAAATGGGATTATAATTTAACAAATATGTGAATATTTTATATAAACAAATCGGCTATACTTTTGTTTCTCTCTCTGACGGGAGACAAGTAATAATATAATATTGTGGATTTGGGATATTTTAACGATGAATTGTTTTTCTTAAGGGGATGAGACGCGGGCTGAGTAATAGTATAGATCAAAGGACTGCTGCTGGCTCTCTGTGAGGTCGTTAGAAGGGAGAGGTGGTCTGATAGTGGTCATTAGAGTCTCCGCAGAATGGCCTCTTCATTCTGTAAAGTATAAATGAACTAAAAGTAATAAAGCTTTAAGAAAACTGGTCACGTTGTGGTTAAGGTTTGACAATAGATTTCCTTTATTGCATCCAAGGCAATTTGAAATATAAAGTATATCCATTTTGCCAAGAGAGCTCACTTTTCGCCCGCCGGGTTTTTTTTCAATGACGTCACACGGGGAAGAATAATATTAGTAGTGTTATTCTTTCCGTTCAAGTCATCAAAATGTATTGTTAGTTGTTATGTTTCGCCCGCCGGTGGTTTTTTCAATGACGTCACACGGGAAGAATAACATTAGTAGTGTTATTCTTTCCGTTCACGTCATCAAAAATTTATTGTTAGTTGTTAGTCCTATTGCATAGGTTAAACTACTCAGTGCTTACCGCGCATAATAATTAAAACAAAGGCGTCGGGTTTTTTTACTACTTCCGTAATCGCCGGTCCTATAAATGAAGGATTGATAAAGGACAATTTGGTGAAATGAATAACTACCCGGGGGCAATTGTCGTTTTGCAATTTCATGAGTATTTTATTTAGTACAAAGTACGATACGGTGTTATGGCTTATCGCTTACAGGAAGTTGGCTACGGATTTTTTACCATTTTTGTCTATTTGAAAAAATATAACGTTTTCGGTGCTATATATATATATATATATATATATATATATATATATATATATATATATATATACTAGTTATTATTTATCTATTAGATGGTTATGTTTATTAACCAGGATACCAACCATGAAATGACCGTGTAATAGCCAATTAAAGCGTTTGAAATAGTTTTATAGACATGACTACCTCAGTGTTTACATAATTTTTTATACAATGACAAGATAGGTACTTTCATAATTACATCAAACGAAGTTTATTATTATTATATATATATGTTTATTTGCTACATGATTGCTTCGTAATGTGATACCTATAAATGGTTCCCAATGGTCTTCTTCATTACTTCTATATTGAAAATATTCTTCATAAGTTACGAATTAAATGGTCTTAGAGTTGGCGTCTAAATGTTGCAGCATTTCCATTCCGTTGCAAAAAAACAAAAAAACAATTAAATACTATTTTTTTTTAGCTCGTAGAGAGTTTGAGGGAATTCCAAGGGATTCATCAACGTTGAGGGATAAATATGTTATGAGTCATCAATGGTGATCAAATCATCCTTTTAGCATGATAAGTCCACATTTATTAATCTTCTATTTATTTGGAATGCTCTTTACTCTTGCAAATAATATATTATCTAATATTTGGATGTATCACATGATGACGTTATCATTATAGTGCATTTCTCAATATGTGTTTTAGCCAAAGACTTTACAAAATAAATTTTGTTTTCAAATATGGATACTCACAGGGTTTTGATCCATCAATAATCCAATCAGTTTGTTGTCTCTTAGAGCCCTCGCCTCATTCAATGAAGGTTCCAAGTCGTCATCATCATCGGCTAAGAGAGAACCTGAAGATCTCTTCATGGTATAAAAATCACCGAATCCATCTATGAAGAAGATGAAAAAGTGAAGTTATAACTCTGCCCATCTGTAAGATACGATAATTTTATCTTTGAATTAATGGAACTCATCGCTTTTACTTCATCCCCTTTAGTTCATGGTGTGAAGTACCAGTAATTCAAAGATTAATATATATAATAGCAGTGCACTCGTTCTCAATACTATAAAAAAACGCCACAAACACACGTATAAATACAAAGATCGGACAAAGACAAATATAAAATATCTACATAATTAAATTGATTGTTTGTCGAAGGATTATCTGAAATAAATTTGGATAATTATCTAAAATATAAAGCCTTAACTTACCGTTACTTAAAGAAGTGTTGGCTGTATGCTTCCATGTTATAGAAAGACATTTTGGGGGAGAGGAAAGAGATCTTAGAGGCCCTTCAAAGAATTGCAAATTTTCAAACAAGGCTATTTGGTCTTGAAATAAAGAAGGAAAAAACTTAACTTTTGTAATTATTTTTCTAAAAATTAAAATTATAATTTGTGTCTCCTTTCTTTAAACTGTTTGGAAATCTCCAAAGCCTTGAGAAAAGGTATCTCCGTGGAAGGTGTTGAGAGAGCTAAGACTTCGTTTCTTTGTCGTTGAAAAGTCCCCAAATCCATCAGAGAAAGTGTCTCCATAGAATCCATTGTTGTTTGACGTTAGTCTCTTTCCCTTCGGCCCAGAAAAGAGTCGCTACACAAATATATGAAGACACATTATGGTCAGAAAATTATAAACAATGATTAACAAACTTACTTTATGAACCAAATATCGGCCAGGGGTCATAGTTAGTTTTGAGGGATTCGTTCGTTTCGATGGATAAAAATCTCCAAATCCGGAGTCAAAGGTATCTCCGTAAAATCCGTCTGTATCCATTTCAGGATTCCGTTTGAAGAGTATCCCTCGAATGCCGTAAGGCTCAAGGTTATTATCCGTTAGCTCTATGATATTTTTTTGCGCGGTAAAAAGAGGAAATGAACGGACAAGAGAGAGAGATAAAGATATATAAATGATTAAAATCGTTCCTTAAACTTAAAGACGCCACAAAACTTCTTACAATCTAAATAAATAAAGGCATGGACGGTTCAAACGCGGATCAACGTGAGAATACGTGGGACAATGGACAACTAATATTCATTATAATAGCTCTACAAACACTTGCTACTATAAGCATATAAAACTACTAACAAGTCGATCAAATGACTCGTCGTACCTACAATATTATTACTAGATACTCAATATTAGATAAATAGTGACTATTCAGACTTGTATTAATAGAATGGAATGAATACCACGTACTGCAGCAGCTCAAGTTCACAGTTTCGAGAATCGCTACTTTAAGCGTACTATATATAATAGTACTGTCATGAACAGATCATCTCCTGGATTAAGGTCATTTGAAGGTTTGCATGTCATCTGATTTTAATGAAAAATAAAATGAATATAAACTAAAATTATCGCCAAAATGGCTCCTTAGATATGGGGAGGATCATATTAACTTCTCCACTCTATTTTTCTATCATTTGTATCCAGTTAAAATATTATAGGTTGTTGAGTGAAACGGACAAGGAACGGACAAAGTTGAATGTGCAAGTTGGATCGTCACACGAGATGCACTTCTAAATCCAATACTTGTAAAGCGTCCGAGTGAATGCCTCTAGAAGTCATTTCGGGTCTCCGTTTCTTCATTCCCCGCTTCCGAAGAGGCGAGAATGCTCCGAATCCCTGATCAAATATCCCTTCATGGAACCCCCGAGCTCCACTCCGTTTGGTATCGAAGAAATCCGATCTCTTGGCCAAGGGATGGCGATGATTCAGCGGGAAATAAATTGAGGATGAAGAGGATGGTGACATGGGAGCGGCCTCCAAGGCAGTTGCCGGGGAGGATAACTCATTCTCTGAGACTGATGGGAAAAAGGTGATGGATCAAGGGAAAGAACAATGAGTTCTCAATGAAATGAACAACTCACCTCCACTTATAATGAACAAACCAAGCTTTAAAAAAATCATAATATTCACTTGCTCTGAATAAAAAGCAATATCAATAATATTAGTCTATAATCTTTTTTTTTCTTTCTCCGGGCATAATTTTTTTATTCGGCTATCAAATATTATAAGACAGTATAAAATATAATCTTTTTTTGTCTATTTGGTTCGAAAAATTGAGTATCTCTATGCATACTGATAACATTAACTAAATTAATCGAACCTAGGATTTTATCAATAAAAATGACGATATTGACCTTCCCATCTCGGAAGGACGCGAACCTGTGCGCTGAACGTTGAAAGTTGAGCATGCTTCCAATGAGCTGAGGCAACTCAATTTATCATATCTCAAAATTTCATAATAATAATAATTTATATTATAAACTGATTGCATGTCATCATCAAAAATATGGTAAATACAAAAAAACATACTTTCTGCTGGTTTTAATAACAGATTGTCTAAACATAAGTATTTTTAGGCTTCGATATTGTTAAGATCGGAGATCTTTTATCTCAGATCTGTCATTACAATTAATATATAGCTTCACCCGTAACTTCTAGCTTAATTCTTTTAATGAGATTATGAAATTGAGGATCTTTTATCTTATTCATGGTTGCCATTTTATTAAAAAACTATAAACCCATATTTTAACATATTATATCATTTATTATATAGAAATGCTATATTTGTAAAGTAAATAGGACTTTAAAAAACCATGTAGATATTGAATTGCAATATTAATAGACTTACAATACATTTACATATATTTTAATATATGCCTGATCAAGATATATCGAACAACAGATACGTTAATATCATGTTTTCATTATGTGTTATTTATAACTATTTTTGACGTATCAAAAGTAAATTTTTAATGACGTAGTATACAAATATTATTATAATAATAATAGTAGTATTTTAAAATCAGTTCTCTTGGCAATATGGGTGATCCTTGTTTTACAATATACCTTGTGCCTGATCAGAGATCACAGACCTCACTATTGCAAGGTCTATTAATGACACATATATAAATCATTTTAGTATGGGAAAAATACATATTCCTAGTATTTTTAATAATTCATATCATTACAAATAAGTAGCACTCTTTCACTAAGAATGCTGCAATCTAAATGCAAGCATTAGAAAGGACCTTCATGTGAATCAAAAATAAATATCTGTTAATGGCAGTTACTCTCCTAATTGTTTATAAAAGAATAAATAAAATCGATATGTGAGGGTAAAAATTACGTGACGTTTAAATTAAAAAGTTTCTTACAGCAAGGCTTTAAACACACAGAGGTTTTTTACTCGCTCAAAAAGTTTCTTACTTCCTTACCAGTATATCATAGAATGAAATAATGTATAAGAAGAAGTTATATGAGAAGTCTCTTTTTTAAACTCCAAAATTAAGTGCACGGGTATAAATCGGTTCTTTTTTGCAGTAAACAAAGTTTGATTAAAATCTTAATGCTGATATATATATATCTATATCAGGAAACGACCGGGACCTAAATTTTTCAAACCGGGCAGGGACTTAATAGATATTTTCGTTCCTTCGACAATCTGAAGTGACTAATTTCCAAAAAAAATAAGTGACTTATTTAAAAAGAATCTCCTAAAAAAGTGAAGACGTTTTTAGAAAAGAATCTTCAAAAAAAGTGATAACTTTTTTTTAGAAAATAATATTTCGAAAATTCCTTTCTAAAAACGTTAGGAATGACAAACGAAAGAAATATTTAAGTCCTGGCCCAGTGTCTATAAAAACCGGGACACCAGGCCGGGCCGGGACGCTCAATAACAGACGGGACCCGGGCCGGAACGGGTACCCGGTCGTTTCCTGATATATATATATATATATATGGAAATAAATCAAAGGCCTCAATGTTTTTTTTCTGATAGAAATAATATTTTAATGCTGAAAAGCTACAAATTACATGCAGTGATCTATACAATCCTTACAAATGATGCTATCGCTTTGTTAGAACTTATCCAATTCTAACTTAACTTTGAGTACCAAATATTGTTAAAATTATAGAATTTCTTAGTAATTATATTTAGGCTATGAGATCGATTACATTTAAGAAATATATTTTATTCTGCACGACCCCATTTAAAGCAAATTGGGTATAATTAAATCTAATATTTTTTATTGTGATATTGGTGTAAATTAATTTGGAAACAGAAGGGACTGCCAAAAATATTTAATAAAATGAAAGTTTGAATGATATTTGTGTTCATATTGCTCAGTGTACATACATACATTTTATTTTGTTAAAACCGTGTAAAAGGTTGTTTTTTGTCTTAAGAAAACATTTATTCAAAGAAAGTTAAGCTTAAAAAAACCTTGTGAAATATATGTTTTTATTGTCATAGGTGCTCAATTTATCCTCTATCAAGACTTTGTCACATAATCCTTGATCGAACCTAAGATATCTCTTCACAAATCATTATTTTATTAAATACTTAAATGAATAATACTTACGGTATAAATGCTTGCTATTCTCCAGCGGAAGCGAGGCTGTGAATGTGGTGAGATAGAACATCAAAAACAGTGATATTAACGTCAAGTGATTCATCGTCCTGGTGATCTATTGGGGAAAAATGAATAGTTATAATGAAGCCAAAAGTATACATAATAATAATATATTCGTATTAATACTTATTGGCTTTCTTTATATTTTCAAAACCTTTTTCTTACAGAATGGTGAATAATAATTCATCCAAATATTTATATACACTTCACACAGAAACCGGATATATCTAATCCTTTACACTTTTATATTGGGATAGGTAGTTATCCTTCATAATTGCTTATCAACAATCTACTAGTTTCAAAAAAAATATACTTGATATCGTTTTCTACGACGTGAATACAAAAAAATATATACTGATATCGTTTTCTACGACGTGAATACACTTGTTGTCCAAGGAGAAGGGGTTATATTAGATATAAAGAGAATAAAAATATATACAAACTTATGGAGAGAAAGAACAAACATGTCGACACATGTGTACTTACAGTACCAATAATATAATATTTCAGGAATCCTATAAAACTGATTCCTACAATCAGTTAATACTACGACTTAGATATTAAATTGTTAATCATATGACAAAGCCGGATAACTGTTGAAAGTATGGCCTATAGAAAATATCATCTATTTATCTTATAAAAGCAATTCAAGATTTAATTTCCTAAGCTGACAGTTCTGACGCATGTTATTCTTATGCATATCAAATATATGTATCTGGCGGGCTTTTTGCTTCTAAATATAGGGAAAGTATATGGATTAATAAATCATTCAGATGGAAAATATAATTAGAGGCGCTTAATATGTTTTACGTTACAAAGGAATCTATTGAACTCATTTCATTTTAGGTTATAGAAAAAAATGTTAAAGTAAAACTCACAGTCTGTCTCTTATAGGTCGTCATTCTTTTTGGAAACTACACTTGCGTAAAAAATGGCGCCAAAGGTGCCATGAATCGTTTGGTAAAAAAAACAAATGTGTTTATTCCTTCCTTATGAATTGCTATTTTTTGTAATAGAGATCCAACGATAACTATCTCATTGAGACATTATTATCATTTTAATCATTCTAAAATATATCAACTGAAAATATTAATTGCTGATTTTTGTTAAATATATTTTTATTAGAAGAGCGTGAAAATGAAGAGAAATGACGTGTGAGCAGTGATAATGATGGCTTTTATTCTTCGAGTGATATAACAATTTTGCGTCTTCTTGTTAATGCCAATGGTTTAGGGAGCGAGAGAGCAAAACAAAATCGAGAAAAGGATAAAAAATAAATAAGTTGATGTGGTCAAAAGATCTCCTTGTTTATATGAATATATATATATATATATATATAATATTACATTGCCTGTTGACCACCGACCTTTATATTAACGGAAGCACAATGGACATAATAAAAGAAGAGACGAAAAATACTCCACTCAACAGCTGCTGGTAGCCATCTTAAGTCGTTTTTATGACGAAATATATATATTTTAAAGATCAATGATACAACTAAGAAAAGGAAATAATTATTGTTGTCCTTTGAACAGTCAAATTCTAAATAGATTAAAAAATAATAAAAAACAAAAAATGAAGGAAAAAGGTGGGGTGTTCTAAGGGACTAGTATTTTAGGAACAAGATCAAAGATTGATAAAACTGGATATTTCCTTTTTTCTAAGACTAAATTGTTTTTTACAAGTAGGGCAGCCATTTTAGTTTGTTAAATGTCATATAAGAACTCCTCAAGTTGAGCAAGTTTATCTTTTTTATTAATTACTAGCTTAAGTACCCGGCGTTTGCCCGGGTGACCAGTGACGTCATTTTGAGGTCATTTTGGCTATGTTTTATGGGGTGGTCTACAATTTTTATTTTATGATAAAAGTTGATAGAATGCCTCCTCAATAAAAATACTCCGGAAAATGCTTGAAGGTTAATATATTCCAGAGCCATATTTGCTTACATAAATATAAATAAAGATCATGACAATAATTAAGATACATTTTTCTTTAAATATTCACTTCATAAAATGATGTATTATATAAAAAGCTCCCATATAGTTTGAAGCCTTATTATATGCATTAACAACATTAGCATTTATAGATAGACCTTCAATAACATCAATACATAATACTTGTTGCGACAGTAATGACAAAAATATCCAAGATGATAAAGTTATTTTAAGGTAAGACCTTCTTCATGATTTGGAGGGAAAATCGACATTTCCAACTTTGCACTGGAAACCATTTTCATGATGTTATCGTATTCATGAGTACATGTCAATATTTTTATTCATAGAGCTTCTCCTTCTCTTTCTTCATACTTCGGAGCGCGTTCAGCTGTGTCTCCTGTGAGAAAAGGGGATGAGTTTGAAGTATTCAAACTGGTTAATAAGATTGGTGAACAAAAACAAACATGTAGCAGTGTGACTACTCAATGACGTCACTGGAGCACGATTATATCTATATATATATATTTACCAATCAATCTCTCTATCTATCTATAAATAAATGTATATATATATAAATATAATGTGTGTGTGCTTAAATAAATTAATAAAATAATATAAAAAATATAAATATATAAATGTATATATTCGTTCCCAGTGACGTCATTGAGTAGTTATACTACTAGGATTACATGCTTGTTTTTGTATTGCCCCGACCTTATTATACAGACCTTGGGTGAACCGTGGTGTTAATTTATGACGTCATATGGTGTCGGATATTTTTTTTGCGAGGGCTTCATTTTGCATTTCATAATTTAAAACCACTTATGCAGTAAAAAGTCTCCCTAGAGGTTACATTAAATTAATAAGTTAGAGCACCCCCTAGGAAGCAAAAAAGAACTAACATGATAGCCAAGTCCTATGCTATAAATATATGTAGCATATGTACTTATGAAATAATGCTTACTAATAGAACTTTTTTGTTTTTCATCCAATTTTTAAAATTTCTTCACATTTGGATTAGTCTCTCCCAATTGGGAACAACTATATTAACAAATTTAATTTTTTTTAAATGCCAAAAATCATGGGTTTTTTGAAAAAATCAGTTTTTTGGGTTTTCTGAAAAAAATTGAAACACTTGAGAAGGACTTTTTTATAATGTATTGTCAGGCTTTTTAAGCTCCTTCTTATGAACTCAAGTTGAAATCTGTGAGTTCACCAGGAGCGGAGAAAAAACCCTTTTCCATTTTGCCAGTTTTTATGCCAAAACTCAAAAAATTATAAACCAAAATTCATTTAAAAAAAAACGAACTTATTAGAAATGCCAAACTCTATAGGTACTATTTTTAACTTGATGCGATCAACCCAACAGACAACCCACAGAAGGCCCCCCTAAATTTAGGATTTCAAAAATATTCCGCTACGTCCATGAAATTCGACCTAATATTCAATCCCGGATTTGAGGCTCTTAATGACCTCGGATCCGGATACTGATAACATCAAAGTTGCTCCCTTTGTGAAGGTGAATATGATTGTTCAAAATAAATAGCAAAAAACTGCAAATACAAAAAATCCGGATCCCGGCCCAAATATGTCCCGGAGGCCGGACATTGAGTTAACCAACCTAGACTTATTTTGCAAGGCCTTCATTTCGTATGTTTTGTTTTGAACTTTTTTTTCGTTTTAAAAAGTGCCCCAGAGGTCTTCTTGAATTTCCCGACAGGCCGGTCCGGTTTCCGGGAAATTTCTTTGGGACCCGATTGGAAATCTTATTCTTGATATACTTTCAGAGTAGCTTTTTTCGAAATGGGAAAGAATCAAAAGTTAAGGAAATGTCATAATCCGGGTCCGGGAGTTCTGGATCTGGAATTTTTTTCCGGATCTAGGTTCTTTGGGTAGAGATACAGATAACTTTTAGTTTGCGTTCTGTCTCTAAAACATCTTACTTACGAACTATGGACACCCAAAATTTTCCAAGCCTTTTTTCAGGCCTTTCCAAGGCCGCTAGGTCTTTGTTTTGTTTATATTAAAAGATGCCTACGGCTCAAGCCCACAAAACATCTAATTACATCCCGAAACCTCAAAATCCATGCAAACCGCAAACCCTCTCACAGACACAAATCTGGTCTTATCAGAATCTAACCTAATCCAGAACCATCACAGTGTCAAAATGATCTGTGTGCCAATTTTCATTTAAAACGGTCCAGTAGTTTGGCCGTAGATAGCGGACAAACACACAAACACACACAGTCTCTTTTATATATATAGATATTCAGTTGTTATATAGATCGGTGGCGTTGACCTCATATTGAGCAACAGTTTCGTTTAAAAATACTTTATAAATAAAGCACAGTACTAAAGTCATCTTCTCGGCTCCCTTGTTTGAAGCAAGGTTCTAATCTTTACTCATTTTCTCAGTTAATAGAAGTTCACCTCAAAAGTCCTAAAAACATGATGTCATCTTTAAAAAAATGACACCTTTAAGTTAACATCTAACAGAATGTTTCATTTTGCATTCATTTAAATTGATAGGAATATGCTATAGTAATAATAATAATGATAATGCCCAAATTGTCCTAATACAATTTTTTAACTCACTAACATTCGTGGGTTTTCTTTTTACTTTAATGTATTTACTTATAAGTTCAATATCTTAGAAAGGGAAAATTTGGTCATTCTACATTCAAGTTTTTTTTCTGTTTAATAAGTTACTCCATGCATTCATCTCTCTCATCTGTGCAAATATATTTATGACATTATATTTAAAAAGGAATTTTGCTGAAGTGGGGGGAAATATATATAATAATTGAAATGAAATAAAATACAAACTTTCAGGTTCACATATATGTGCGTGTACATATTATAGTTATTTTGAAGACAAAAGGTACGAAGAAGTCCTATTTCATGGAAAGAGTAGTATAGTTGAAATAGATAATATTATGGTGATCATTGGTATATCAATTGAAAAGAATGAAAGGGAGTACGATAGCTCAAGTGCGTTAAGGCGTGTTCAACTCTCAATTTTGGGAGACCAGGTTCGAATACTCCCGAGAGGGGACAGTCAACTTGGTCATCCTAATTGATAATATCCTAGGTTCGAGTGACTAATTTTAACGCTATAATGCTTAATTATATCCAGTCGGATGCAATTCTATCGAACCACATAGCCAAAAAAAAAAGAATTAAGAATGAAAGCTTTAGAGATATCATTTATTGAAACAGGGCTCGTTATTCACTCATTCAATTATTATACGTATTTATCCTAAAATCGGCATAGTCCGATCGTAGGGTGAGATCACCGTTATATTTGTTTCTTATCTCTTTCCGAACTGCCATCTATAAAAGATAATGGTATTAAGAATTGACATATTGATGAAAACAATAAAAGATTCAATTATTTGTTTGGGAACACTCTTGCTTCTGACTTTTTCCTTCATATATCTTTTATGAGTAACTGACAGCAAAATTACAAAAACTCTTTTTTTTTTTTGCCTATATGGTTCAATAGAATGCATCCGAATGGATATAAATAAGCATACTAGCATTATAATTAGTCACTCGAACCTAGGATCTTATTAATGAAGTAGACCAAAAATGGCCATCCCCTCTTGAGAGTATTCGAACCACCGCCCCCAATATAGAGAGTTGGACACGCCTTAACACGCACGGCTATCGAGCTCCCTAACAAAAGCTCTTGACTTCTGTATTGTCATTTTTCCTAAATAAATTATACTGAACACATGGATCAAAGAGTAGAAAAAGGGGTGAAAAAAATCTGGTTTGGTCATTAAAAGGGTTTTTATTTTGAACGATGACGTCACTGGTCAAATGAGGGGGTATTGTGAGTCAATATAGCACACTACGCTTTATTTGATATTTGAGGAAATTTTTGGTTATTACTCTCAATGTGATATTATACTTCTTTCTTAATTAACGTTTAATTGCACTTATTTCATGGTCGTGGTCTGGTGACCTTATAAGAAGCATTGCTTCAAGTTTTCTCCAACACTCGTCAAATAAACGATGAAAGCTTTTGTATGATTTGTTGGCGAAGAGAATAATAATATATTTCCTTAGAAAAAAAATTCTAGACAGTAATTTGAAGTTATATTGTCAATATATATTGTTTATCCAAAAAATATTTTTATTTTTATTTAAGGTTTTGTATTATTTTATGTTGAATTGTTTTCTATAAATCATAAATGATTAACTTGAAAAAGGGCTTGCATGCAAAATACGAGGAATAAGTTTCAACGTTAATTCAATTTGCCAAACAATCTTCTGTGGCCGCCAGGTCTTTTAAATCAATTCTGTAGACTCAGACAATCATATATTATATAAGATTCGGCTTCTTTTATCTAGACAAAAAATGATTTGCCCTTACCATTTATATAAAGTACTAAAGAAATAATAAAAAAACCAAAAGTGTATTATTATTAATCTACTGCAAATTATTTGATGTAAATACAAGTCAGAGTCCTTATTAAGGATATCAGAGAAAGGAAAAGCTTTTTTGTTAATCATATGACAACGTACATATATTTTTTATGGTTACCATAAACTTCCTAAAGCCCTGCTTTTCAGCTCCACTTTCGAATACTACGAATGCTTTGGTTCTTTTGAAAGATACATATTTACAAAAAAATGTATGAGCAATTCAATCCGTCCGGAAGATTGGCAGAGCGCTCTTTCTGAATCGAGGTAAATAATTTACGTTCTTTTAAAATTCCCTGTATGTAGACTAAAGAAATGTAACCTTACTTGACAATTACTATATACAATCGTTATATATGTCTCTTTGCTCTGAATTTAAGAGTAGAAATAAGTATTAAAGGACCTCGTTTTTTAATTTAAAAGTGGATAAGGACAAAACTGATAATTTTGTTGTTTTTTATTAATATATTTATGCAAAGCATTTTCTTAATATAGCATGATCTTTAGCACATGTACATCAAAGAAGAGTTTAACAATTAAACTTTATATATATATATAAACTCCGCCGATCCCCACCAAATGAATCACTTGGTCTTTTTATCATTTCCAACCCTTTACGCACTGTCCTTTTAACTCTACATACTGCTCCTTTAACTCTACACACTTGAATTATAAGGGCGTTCCAGTTCATCAAAGAGATAGCACAGCACAGCAACATCTATTGGCAGAGTGGGCTAACTTGAAATATTTGTTAGTATTTAGCTCATTTTGCATCTTAAAGAAGCACTCAGAGATGCCAAAATTTAATCACTTGTTCCTTCTGTCATTTCCAACAAATCCACAAAGTTTCATCCGAATCCGTTCCACACTTTTTGAGTTATCCTGCTGACAAACAACAAACAAACCAAACCAACGCTAGTGAAAACAATACCTCCTTCGGCGGAGGTAATAATGATACATGTATGATATAGCCTCACAATCCCTACAGTATACATATTAAAATATACCCCAAAACAATGGATGCAACCAATCCATTAAGTTACAGAGCTTACAAACCCACCGTCAACAGGTACTCAGGTTCTGCACGTTACAATTATTTTATATTAGGATATCACATTCACCGCTAATGGACTCTAGGTTTCGACTGATTGCAAATAAGGTATATTTTCGTTAAGCCCTCCACCCTACCATGGGCTCTTATGTTTCACCTGTCACAATTATTCCATGTTGGAGGGTTACACAACCATGCCCATGGACACCTGGATTCCGGTGATACCAAATGAGACATAAATGAGATTAAAAACTGCCAATGGCCCCTCGGATTATGCCAAAAAAGGATTATTTACCCCAGGGACCATTGCAATCCCAATATGAAATATTTTGATAAGGTCAAACCTGAGGAGGACCCATATCGATCCATTTACAGTTTATTATATCCTAAAGACACCTAAGTTATCTCGGACGAATAAATTATTGACGTTGATAAAAAATATTTTAATTTGATTTTTTTTTACATTAACCTTTCATTTATATGGTTTTATCAAAAAAAATATGAATAGTTGGTCACAAATAATCCATCAAAAACCGAACATTTTGTTTGAAACTATTAAAAAGTAAATATATTTTCGACCAGGAGTTTTCAAAAAGGGAATTATAAAAGGATTATTTCTTGAGCAAATATACTTTTTAAAGCTTCTAACATGTTAAGGAAATAAATTCATAAATGTACATAAACGGACCATGGAAATATATTTTATGAGTATTTCATAATAAAGATATTATTCAATCAATGTTTACATCAGATACGGGAATTTCATACTTAAATGTATTATTAAATAGAAATGCGTAGCTTTCATACTACTACTTAAGGGGAACGCTCTCTTTCATCTTTTCTCGTGTTGTCCTTTTAGTTTATTTGATATTGTCTTTGGTATTCACTCAATCTTTACATTAACCCGTTTGAAACATAGAGATATAAAGATATAGAGAGCTTTTTCCCTTCAATAGCAGCGGAACATCGTTCAGCTGTCGCCATTGCCCAATGTAAACAAAGTAATTTGATCTACGTCATCGTAAGTTGATCATAGAGATATAAATATTTGTTTATTTTGGGCAATATGACGTATGCTTTAAAAAATCCAATAAGCTCTCTATGTCTTTATATCTCTATGGTTTAAAATCGTATCTCTATGGTTTAAAATCGTAGTGAAATAACACAGACATACAAAGAAGTCATCCTCATTCTTATGTGCTCAAAGTCTAGTTATTTACTTCTATAATGTACATAAATGTGTAAATATGGAAATTTTCATTCCATTTGTAAATATGAATGAATTATTTATATGCACACACATACCAATAAGAGGATTTTAAATGCGTCTATCAATAAAAAAAACGAGGAACTTCAAAATAAACTCTTCCATGCTCTATCATTATGTCAACCTAAAAATAATAATGTGAAAACGATTTTACCAAATAAAAACACATTCCCTAAAATTCAATCAAGGTATTGTGCATAAATAAGTAGATGATGAATGCAGTAAGCACAACGTACAATAAATAGTGTTGAATGGAAGTATAAAAAAGCCCTATGAATAATATTCGTTGAGCCACCACAACGGTACGGTTTTCACGATATTCGAGAGCAAATTGTAAAATATTTTTTGGTTTTGGTTTGGTTTTTTATAGTTTTGAAACTTCATGTTATGTTATTATTAACTTTGTTTGCAATAGCAAAATCTAGCTTCAAAGGACATATGATATTGGTGGCAATATGGCTGTAGAATCCTGGGCGAATTAATTCGGTGAACGCTGCTTATCTATACTAATAAAAAAAGAATTCAGTTCGTTCGTTTCCCTGTATCTCCCGAACAGTTCATTAGATCTGGACGAAATTTTCTGTGAATAGTTTTGAGAGCTCAAAGAGTATCTTACTGGGGTTGTAAGCTTCCGGAAAATTCGTCATCGACATGCTTATTTTATTCGCCAAAACGTTTTTGTCGATTTTTAAAAATTGCCTAGTGAATGATAATTAACGGGACCTTTTTATAAGGAGTAGAAAGAAAAGGTGGCGAATTACCATATTAAAAAAATAGTTTTCATACAGAAATAAAGCATCACTTGCACCTGTTGAGGTGTGAACATTAATGAAGAGATTGAACAAGAGATTGTGTTCCTCAAGAGAACTCCTCATCGACTTACCTAATAGGCACCAATACATGTCATTAATGAATTCTTTGAAATAGTCCTCCAGCTTAACCTATCAATATCAATAAATAATAAAATTCCTCACAATTTTTGTTTCATTGCTCTGACTATACGACAAGGAAAGAGAAAAAAGAAACAAAACTGGGTTACCAACTAAAGAAATATATACTTATTTTGTGAGTTTTCGAGAACTACCATATCTTAGCTATTTATAAGACCCTCTATGAATAGCAGAAAAGGCTGTCACTGTCACTACTGGCTATCTGTATGTTTGTTTTTTGAAAAGTAAGTGAAATGAACGCTCTTCTACGACCTTTACATCGCTTCCTGCGGTCACTACATCCTCACTCGCAGCCGGGCTATGTAATTTTACAGAGTTGAATGATTAAAATGTGTTTTATAATTAATTTATTTATGTGAATAAAATAATACATAGATGTGAAGACTATTTAGTATTCATTAAGTTCTTTGGTCACACGTTCTTTTGAAACGCTCAAGAGCAATTGAAACGATTGGATGCCACCAGTGGTGCCACATGAAATATTTTGAGTTATTCTATGACGTCACTGGCGTATTCTTAATTTTATTTTCTCTTTATGCCTGTTAACTAAGCCTTTGGATTAGAGGGACGACTTATGAGCTCAATTTATGGTATATGTATAGTTCCTTTTAACTTGACATAGAAACAAATTGATTGCATTACAAAATATAAGTATTCCCAATTATATTTTAATTTATTATCCCTAATTAATACAGTGAGACACAAATTTACAAGGAAAAAGTATCTAAAGAAATTGTTAAATGTTTTATTTGGATTCAATAACGTTTCACACACTCCTGAACATGAAGCAATAGTGAATTTTCCTCATTATTCACTAAAAGGGAAATTAAAATGTTTTTTTGTTCAAGTATATATATATACCTACATATATCAGACTTGTTGATTTGTTGTCGTTCGCGAACGATGAACGACAAAGTTTTTGACAAACGATAAGGAAAATTCCTTATCATTCGTCGTTCGTTTTTGGCGCCAAAAAAAGAAAAAGATTTTTAATTTTCATGGGACAAATTTACTTTCTAAAAAAATGTCATCACTTTTTTTCAGAAATTTATTTCTAAAAAAGTCGTCAATTTTTTCAGAATGGCGAACGATAAACGGCGAACGATTAAATTTAAAATTAACGATGAACGACGAACGATAACTTTTGGCGAACGAAAAACGAACGACAATTTTTCGCGAACGTCAACATGTCTGATGTGTATATATATACTTTCGATCTTCAACTGCCATTTATGGTCTTACAAGAGACCTTCAGTCTATTTCCTTAAATTTAAAAGAATAAGTTTTTAGAAGAATGTCCATAATTATTGGTTTTTAGAGATTTTGAGAGAATCCTCTCTTTTAGGAAGGATTTATCTTGAAATATAAGTTTTTATATGTTTTAATTAAGAGAGAAGTATATTACCACATTGAGAGTAAAAACCAAAAGTTCCTCAAATATCAAAGCGTAGTGTGCTATATTGACTCACAATACCCCCTCATTTGACCAGTGACGTCATCGTTCAAAATACAACCTTTTAAATGACAAATCCGGTTTTTTTCACTCCTTTTTCTACTCTTTGATCCATGTGTTAAGTATTGTTTATTTAGGGAAATGACAATGCAGAAGTCTAGAGCTTTTGTGATTTGAAGTAAGTGACTCATATAAGATATATGAGAAAAAAGTTAGAAGCAAGAGTGTTCCCAAATCAAAAATTAAATCCTTTTGTTTTTTCAACAATATACCCTTTGTTGATAACATTATCTTTTATAGATGGCAGTTAGTAAGGAGATAAAGAAACAAATATAAGGGTGATCTCACCCAACAATCGGACTATGCCGATTTTAGGATATAAAATTAATTGGTTTTTTTCCTACTCTTGAACCTTGTATTGCTTTGTCATCATTAATAAATAAGCAATTGCATTGTGTTTTGGTCATTCTCTTAACCCCTCATTCCTCTTTTTAGCACGTGTATAATAAACGTTTATAAAATATTCTGCCTCTACTCAATTATCTTCGTTCAAGTGTTGATTGAGCCCATCAAATTAATGAGTCCCGAATAATGATTATTAATCCATTTTTGCCCAAATGACAAAGGCATGCATTGCTTGTTTTTATATATTTATTAACGTAAGACTGTTCATTTGTTGACATGGCTTTTAGGAGAATACTTTGCCATTTTATTCAATTTGTATCTATTAATATTATATCAACAGAAAAATGTTAAACCAAATTTGATGTACTTAATTAATTTAAAGTTTCCTTTTGTCTCCAGTTATAATTAATTAAGTACGTGGCATCCCTATTGCATCAATGCACGTTTTAAGTGAATTAATTATGCACGTACATCAATACGAAGAAAATATATAACTTTTTTGTTTAATTATATATGTTTTTATTCCTTTAACGTCATGATTAATAGCTGTAGATGATGTCATTCTGACTCCAATAAACTCATATATTTATTGCTGATATGTGTAAAAGATGTTTGGATATATTTTTGATGGTTTTAATATTTAGGCATGCTATTTCTAATTTATTGGGCCTGATTTATTTTATTTAGCTGTGAAGACATATTCACCTAACCCTAAATATATTTGGGAATGTGATAGCCGTGCGCGTTAGGGCGTGTTCAACTCTCAATGATGGGGTGCAGGTTCGAATCCGGATGGTCATTTTAGGTATACCTCATTGATAAGATCCTTAGTTCGACAGACTAATTTTAATGCTAGTGTACTTATTTATTTACAATCGGATACTGCAATTCTATCGAACCCGATAGGCACTATAATATATATATATATATATCAACTGTTTGATTTTTCATTCATTTGTAATCGTTTGTCGTTAGGGAATGATGAACGACAAAAAAAATCCTGTCGTTCGTTTTTGGCACCAAAATAAGACAAACATTTTTCTTTTTCATGGGAAAAAATTATTTTCTAGAAAAAAAATGTAATCACTTTTTTCAGAATGACGAGAATTTTTTTCCTTTCTAAAAAAACGTTGTCAATTTCAGAATGACGAACAAAAACGAACGATGAACAACGAACGATACTTTTGGTGAACGACAAACAAATGGCAATATAGTATGTATATATATATATATATATATATATATATATATAATATATATATATGGGTCATTCCAAAAAAAATTTACTTCAATGAAATGTTGGGTTCATGGATTCCAATGAAATTTACACCATAGAATGATTAAGTCTTTTTCATTATATGTTTTAAATTTCAGTTCGAAATTTGATGTTTGAGCAAAGTTACATGCCTCTTAAATTTGGGCTTTTTCCCGGCCAAAATCCCAGCCTTATTTTTATTGAAAATTTTCGAGTTCCTTATGGAGTTTTTGAAAAAACTTAATAAATTGAGCATATTTTTTTGTTTATATCTTATACTAGAATTGCCCATTTTGAGCATTTGAAAGCTCTATGGTAATGAAATTAACCTTTTTTTTTTTTTGCCTTGATGCCACTTTTTTATAGCCAATCGGCTCTCCTGATTTCCTCTTTGTTTTGGACAAAAAAACTGAGGCCTTGAGTTGATAGAAGAGACTTTTTTCTACAAAATATCAAAAATTCAGAGATGTGTTTTTTGTTTAAGCCGAGAAATTAAGGATTCATTTTGGAAATTGAGTAGGTCCTTTAGATTGCCTTGTCATCATCATTATTTTTGTGTATTGTGATGACGTCAATGGAATATTGAATTCCTCCTTATATCGATATAGACACACAGATAGAGAAAGACACAGAGAGAGAGAACTATATAATTAACTTCCTCCCATCCTGAAGAGTCTCGGGATCCAGAAATAGTGAATAGTGACTTTACACATCGAATTGGAATCTTTGGGCACCTGGATCGTGATAAGAGGAGGTTCTTCATGACCTATTCCTACTCATTCGTCTTCAAATGTCTACCCTCCCTCCCTCCATCCCCCCTCTTCCGGATCTGTCTCGGATGACTGACTCCGGAGACTCCACTCATGAAGCCTCCTCCTCTCCTACACTTCTCTTGGACTCGTCAATCACGAAAAGAAGTCTCTCAGGCATGGCATGATGTAAATGGAAGTTTACCAAGTTCACGATCAATAGTGTTTTCGATCTTCCTTGGCCTGAGAATAGTGAGTGAGCTGGAGCAGCGGAGGGACCCTCCGTGACTAGATTCTACGGTTCAAGGAAAGAACATCAGTCAAGCACATCTTAGCTGCAGGAAGAGTGCTCAATCATATTACGTTGTTCATAGTTAATGTACGTTTTCTAATATACAAATAGAGTAGGCAGTAGTCCCCCTTTTGACAACCTCTTTTTTTTTGTAGATTCGCTACTTTATTAAAGCGGCATTAATAGTCAATAGTCTTCGAGGACAAGAAAGTAAGCTAAGGACGTCAAGGCTCTCAAACGAATCATGAGACCTCTTGCAGAGCAGTTCCTCTAGCATGGCAAGGCGGCGAGGGCGGGTAAAGAGGAGGCACAACAGCTGCTACTGCTACTGTGAAAACGTTCCCAGAAGATTGTTCGTCCGTCCGTCCGTCATGGGGAAGAAGTGCTGTGTCCCCGGATGTCTCACCCTCTACCGTGTCTCCGAGCGTGGGTTCTTGGTTACTCCGGTTCTTCTCATGTAGAGGTGCTTTGTGAGAGCGGTGCTCACTACAGCGGCCATGTGGAGGAAGGAAGTCTATCCCTCTTATTCCGAGGGACTCGTGAGCTAGCTTCGACTCCCGGGAGCTCCCCCTCTCACGCTTCCCTTTCTCTTCCGTCCGGAGGTCCCCTCCCTCCCGCCACGAGCCACCCGGGGACGCACAGCTTCAGCATCGGGGTGAAAGTCCTCAACACCGCACGGGACTCTGAGGCCTTTGGCTGGTGGCCCGCTCGCGTCAAGGAGATACGGAGCAACGTGGCCGTCCTCTGCAGCTCTGACTCCGCCGGGGAGCTCCTGGGCTTGAACCAAGTGGTCCACCAGGACGTCCGCCTTTGCCCCCGAATTCGCCAGATCTCAACCCCTGTGAACACTACCTAGAGTAAAAGTAATTCTTCTAGCCTGTTAAAACTTCAACCCCAATAGAGATAACTTCACTTTATAAAAGATACTTAATAAATTAAAATGAACAAATGTCAAATGTTTGTACGAATTTATTTATTTTTGGTCATAATTTCAAATATATAATCGTAGCTATCTTGAATACATGATACTCGTTTACAACCAATTTTTTTATCGTCAAGTGGTGTAAACTGGTGATAATTCCTTGTCCCAGGTATGGTTTTAGAATTTTCAAATCTTTTACTTAAACTGCTTCTTGTTTTTTCTAAGTCTTTTGTTTGCAATTCTAAAACACTTATTCCTTGTATATTATTTTTTGAAAAATCAATTATGTTTTTTGTAGTTAAAATTTGATTGTCAAAAGGTCTTTGAAGACTAGCCTTTGTCAGTAGTCTTTTCAGAGTTCCGCCAACCCCATCACAAGGAGACTTTCCATGGCTGGTTGCAAAAAAATTCCAGGAGCTTGAAATTTTAAAATCTTTTTCGTGACAAATTAAATTAATAAAGTTATTTTTATTTTTGTATTGTCCGGTGCACCCATCTGAAAAATAATGATTTTTTTTTACATTTTTATTGTTTTTCTGAAAATTTCGAATTGTATTGCATATAATTTCATATACAAAAGCCACATCATGTTTAAGATCTTTTGATCAGGGCAATTAAGATTATTAATTTCACCATAACTGCACATATTGAAATTGAGATGAATTAAAGTTGTAGTGTTCTTCTTCACGGCCTTTATTCCTCAACAGTTATTCAGTGCTTCTCATTCACAATTTTTAAATTACATTTCTGACGGAACTATAAACACTCAATGGGGGAGAGCACACGCCCCCATGATTTCAAAATCACATAAAATAAATTTCAATAATCATATAAATTAATTAAATATAAAGAAACATTTACATATATTAAATGTTATATTCCTGTATTGAAACAAAAACACCTTCACACTTTTGTTGATTTTTCTAACGATATCAGCTCGTATTTCTTGTAACGATGGTAAAGTATTTTGTAATATAAATATAAAGAATTATTCTAAAATATACACAACAGAGTATTGATCTTCACAATTCTTAAGTGAAGGTAAGGTGTTCGTTAATATATTTTATGATATAATCTGTACTTCTGCCACCTAAAGAAAGAAATGCTTATTACTACTATTGTTAAATTTACAAATAAAATAGCCCATTAATAAAAATCTGAAATGAAAATAGTTGTCATTGACCTTATCATGAGTATACTTGATGTTAATTTATCACTTAAGGTCTTAAGTTCCTTTTTGTGTTTATTACTCTCATTTTCCTGAATGAACCTCTTCAACGCAGCCCACAGTGACTCGATATTTAACAAATAAATACATGAAAAGCAGGCACTGAGTTTTGCACTAATAAAATATTATAAGTATAGATATGAGTATAAAAATAGATGTCGATTTATTTTATTCACATAATAAACGACTAGAGGCATATATACACTCAGAGAGTGCAAACCTCCGCCGTCATGAGCTTCCGAGCGGATTTTTCACGACTGGGGAGGCGTAGAGAGACGGGGGAGGTTCCCCTAGACGGAAATTCCGAGAGGAAGACTCTCCCGGCACCCATTTCACTGCAAAACGACATCTATTGGCAGAGTAGGCTAACTTGGCAATTAGTAGTATTTAGCTCATTTGGCGCCTTATTCTGCACTCAGAGATGCCAAAATTTAATCACTTCTTCCTTTTCGCACTTCCACAACTCCACAAATTTCATCCAATCCGTCAGTACTTTTTGAGTTATCCTGCTGACAAACCAACAAACCAACAAACTAACAAACCAACAAACAACAAAACGCCAGTGAAAACAATACCTCCTTCGGCGGAGGTAACATGAAAAAATAGATGTCGATTGAGTGATCAAGTGTATATTTCGGGTGTATCAATCAAAGTATTTGTACGAATATATGTGGTAAATATAAAATAAGGATGAAACAAATATCCCAAATGGAAAGGGACTCCGTTGAAATTATTTGTAGAATCTTTGAAATAAAATAAGGAGTTTATTTCACTCTCATGGATTCAATTGAAAAACTTGGTGTAATTGAAGATTCTAGGGTCAAAACGCGACGTAAAGAATGGTAATAAGTCACCAAATTCTAAGATGATCGAATTGGTCAAAATTATGGCTCTTTCCACTGTGTGTCTTCATCCGTGCTCACGACCCGCAGAGACAGACCACTTGGAAGGCATGGACCTGACGGAGCAGGCGTTGATGGACTTGACAAAGACGGCGTGGGAGTCCTCGTCCTCTGCGGAAATGTCCTGCATCTCCGAGGGCAGCGGGCTCCAAAAGGAATAAAAGTCCTTGTCCTGGATGTGTGGCATGTTGGATCGGGGGCAAAGGCGGTCTGGTCCTGGTGGACCACTTAGTTCAAGCCCAGAGCTCCCCGGCGGAGGCGGAGCTGCAGAGGACGGCCACGTTGCTCCGTATCTCCTTGACGCAAGCGGGCCACCAACCAAAGGCCTCAGAGTGTTGAAGACTTCCACTTCCACCCCGATGCTGAAGCTGTGCGTCCCCGGGTGGCTCGTGGCGGGAGGGAGGGGACCTCCGGACGGAAGAGAAGGGGGAGCTCCCGGGAGTCGAAGCTAGCTCACGAGTCCCTCGGAGGAAGAGGGATAGACTTGATAGACTTCCTTCCCCCACATGGCCGCTGTAGTAAGCACCGCTCTCACAAAGCACCTCCACATGAGAAGAACCGGAGTACCCAAGTACCCACGCTCGGAGACACGGTAGAGGGGGAGACATCCGGGGACACAGCACTTCTTCCCCATGCCTGAGAGACTTCTTTTTCGGGATTGACGAGTCCAAGAGAAGTGTAGGAGAGGAGGAGGCTTCATGAGTGGAGTCTCCGGAGTCAGTCATCCGAGACAGATCCGGAAGAGGGGGATGGAGGGAGGGAGGGTAGACATTTGAAGACGAATGAGTAGGAATAGGTCATGAAGAACCTCTCTTATCACGATCCAGGTGCCCAAAGATTCCAATTCGATGTGTAAAGTCACTATTCACTATTTCTGGATCCCGAGACTCTTCAGGATGGGAGGAAGTTAATTATATAGTTCTCTCTCTCTGTGTCTTTCTCTATCTGTGTGTCTATATCGATATAAGGAGGAATTCAATATTCCATTGACGTCATCACAATACACAAAAATAATGATGATGACAAGGCAATCTAAAGGACCTACTCAATTTCCAAAATGAATCCTTAATTTCTCGGCTTAAACAAAAACACATCTCTGAATTTTTGATATTTTGTAGAAAAAAGTCTCTTCTATCAACTCAAGGCCTCAGTTTTTTTGTCCAAAACAAAGAGGAAATCAGGAGAGCCGATTGGCTATAAAAAAGTGGCATCAAGGCAAAAAAAAAAAAGGTTAATTTCATTACCATAGAGCTTTCAAATGCTCAAAATGGGCATTCTAGTATAAGATATAAACAAAAAATATGCTCAATTTATTAAGTTTTATCAAAAACTCCATAAGGAACTCGAAAATTTCAATAAAAAATAAGGCTGGGATTTTGGCCGGGAAAAAGCCCAAATTTAAGAGGCATGTAACTTTGCTCAGACAACAAATTTCGAACTGAAACTTAAACATATAATGAAAAAGACTTAATCATTCTATGGTGTAAATTTCATTGGAATCCATGAACCCAACATTTCATTGAAGTAAATTTTTTTTGGAATGACCCATATATATATATATATATATATATATATATATATACTAATGACAAGTATTCTAATTTGTTAGGATAAAGTATACGTTAACTATACATGATTACAATATGATTGTTTATTAATATACCGATATTAAAATTTTAAAAATCAGTATTTAAGTGCTTCATACTTTCCTGAATAAATCGCCTGTTAAAATAGAAAAGTTACTCAAAAAATAGATTTTTTTAGCGGATAATGTAGTAACATTCCATTTCTCGAGATGAATTGGTTCCCTAAATATTTAAGATCGACGCTCTATCAAAGACCTATCGGACTAATTAATCACCTTATGCTTAATTATATAATTAATTTGGGCTTGATATCGAACTGTTTTTTGCTATTAAATTATATTTTTAGAGAAAAAATGGCCTACGTTCAATATTCAATGTATCAATCATGATCTATGCTTCATCAAATTATTCAGGGTAGCTATATCATTATAGTGAGACATTGACAAGTTTCTATTACTGATAAATTCACTGAATTTATACTATGATTAAGAGAGTCAAAACATTTAAAATATTACTGTTAAATTTAGTTATTTTAATATGGCATTTTATTCAATCTAAATCCAATACAAAGGTTATATACATGTGACGAATTAAAATGATTATTTAGATACAAGATACAGTCATAAATATAGATCATACAATTTTTTTAAATTAAGGAGTTTTGATGAAAGTGTAGAACCTCATGCTATAATTCAATGACTCCCAAGTTTATTATATTTAATGTTTTCTATATAATATATCATCTACGCAATAAAATAGAGAAGAAAAAATAAGCAATGTATTGTTTTACGAAACTACATGATTAAACCTTTTAAATTAGGTTCACCATATCTAAGGATTTTGTTTCTCCAATAAATTAAAACGTATTTCAGAGTACGTTTCTTCAAATAATACGTTCCTTTTGTATCCAAACAGCTACAAATACACGACAAGAATCTTTGAGGGTTCTATATCATATGAACTCTAATGGTTGCCTTCATGGAATAAAATAAAACACTCTAGTATTATGTCAGTAATAAAGGTAATAACTTTAAGTTTTGCGTCCCCCTTTTCATCCACTATGTATGTACATATAATCTTGATCATTAGTTATGGTCAACAAAGTTATAGCAACATGAGGGATGGAGAAAGACACTTACAATAATGAAAAATAAAATTTGTATATAAGTATATTATACCAAAACCTGCCATGATAACTAGAACCTGCTGGTCAAGTTTATGGACCAATACAACAACCGCCATTTGCATTTGCGGCATCTATATTTTGGAATATCTCCCCAAAACTCAGACATGGCATTCTCAGATTAAGACTCAATGATAGATAAAAGTAAAAAATCTACAAAGCACTTCGACCTTTGCCAACACTTTTGATGTGGCTCTAATTTAAATAACTGTGTAGATGTAGAATGAACTTTGAAATATCAAAAATGGATTGATAAATTTGTTGATATTCCTAAAACCGTATCAAGTCATCATGAACTAGTTTAACAAAAGTAATAGAGATGGCGAGATTCATATCAGGTACATAGTACATATTAATGGAATAAAAAAAACACTGTTATAGTTCCTTATCTAATAATGACATCAATACAAAGAACATAGTCCTAGTAAGGTGAAAAAAATATAAAAATGAATAAAGAATACAGAGCTATGACCGCCATTCTATACAATCCTGATTTTTTTCAACATATATATATTATATACATATATATGCATATGTATATATATATATATATATATATATATATATATATATATATATATATATATATATATATATATAAACGTCTAGATCTAATACAGTCATTTTCAACCTTGGAATCCCGACCCCAATAGCCTGATATTCTTGGAACATGGTCAAAAACAATGAGAAAAGTGCTCAAAATAGATGATGTGTCCAACTGGACGTCATGTGCAAAAAGTGATTCGTCTCAGAGCGGCATTTTATTTTGGAGGGTTAGTAATTTTAAAAGGATGAAAGCCAATGATCTAAAAGACTGACCAAACTCCTACCGTAACGCCAACATTATAATGTCTGACCTCATCCAGTCATTTCTTTAATGTCAACCAATAAAATAAGCAGTTGTATGGACTTCAGGAGGGGTGCGGAGGCATCCATTGTAGCTGGAGGCTCCATTTTTGACAAATAAAGTAAAACATATTTTTCATAACGCTACTAACCTCCGCTGTGGATCGGAGAAAAGTTTAACTATTAAGTCTGTTCCGTTTTACCCGCTAAATTCAGTATAAGTAGTGGCTACAAAAAAGGGGTCAAAGTTGAACTGAATTTACAGCAAGTAAACTCTAAGAGAAAAAGGACAATATATGAATAAGTTGAATAAAAGAGAAATCTAAAGAAAAGAAATGCATTTATTTTTTATTTATTAAGAATAATAAAGTTTGAATGACAGATTTTTTTGCCATGAATTTCTCCGAGAGTTTTGATGAGAATATTATTGAAAAAAATGTGGGGATGGTTTTTTTTACTGGAAAAGAAGTGTAATACTTTATAAGTTCAAAAAGACTGCTTCAAGTGACAATATTGGTTATTTGCAAGTTCTTTGTGTCAGATGATATTTTTTTTCCTTATTATCTTTTTTATTTTTCATAATACAAAAACAGTTTAGATTTAGGCTCACATTTGAGGCACAAATATCTTAATTATTACTTTTTCCTTGTAAAAGAATACAGATTTACTTAACAAATGATGTCGGTTATGTGCATTTAAAATTTAGTAACCAATGAAAAGTGAAGAATAAAGATTTTACACATCATAAGTATATTATTTATGTACAAACAAAATACAAACAATTAAGTTGCATACAATAAATGTATAACTAAATATTAAGCACAATTTTAAGAATATATAAGTTTGGTCCAATTTTTAGTTCTTGTCTGATTAAACATTAGTTGCCCATTAATTTAAAATAAATGATGTGCATTTATTTATTTAATAAATAAAATTTTAATGTACAAAAATAATAGAGTGAAGGAAAGATAATACATTTATTTCAAATGTAATGGATTTTTTTTATTTATGATGATGGCTTTGCAGACTGAATTCCAATTCTAATAGCAGGGATATCGAGTTTAATTGATTTGATATATTTAGTTTCGTTACTCATCCTTATTTTACCACACATATGAAGATTTAGTGTTTGTTTGTAGATAACCTTTGCTTATTACTTTATTTGCTCAGAATATCGAAACTTTGTGCACATCCCTTGTGCACATCGACTAGGTGTGCCTTAAAGAATCTAATTGACGGTGGCTAAAAATGAAATGCAGTGAAAGTATTTGGAAATTTCTTCAAATTACTATAAACTTTTAATTTTACAAACAGTCTTATAAAGTACGATGTTTTAAGTATAGCAATAACTGTTTTTAACTAAATTTAAATGCACTTATTTTCAATATTTTCTTTTTTAAATATGAATACACTATTGAATATTTGATGATCAATATGGTAAAAAGTCATTTTTCATGACATTTATATAAAGAATAATTCGAATAAGAACGATAGAAATATCATTTTATTTTATCGACTTTATGTCATTCAAAAATCACAAGGATCTTTTTTATGTTTAAAAATTACCACCAAATAGAATATTTGTCTTTAAAAGTCAACTATGAGGAACAATTGTTATAAAAAATATCAATAGGATCATTTTAGTTTTTAAAAGTGTTATAATTACATACAGAGTTCTAAAATCACAACAGTTTTTTGTTTGTTAAAAGCACAATAGGGAACATAAAACAAAGTATTTCTCTTTGCTGGTAGCCAGGGTCATGTAACATGATATTTAGTGCTCGCCCTAACAATAGTGGCATATAAATTATTCTATATTCTAGACGTTTTATAACCGTATCCTATTATTACCTTCGCCAAAGGAGGTATTATTTTCACTGGCGTTGGTTTGTTTGTTGGTTTATTTGTCAGCAGGATAACTCAAAAAGTACGGAACGGATTCGAATGAAACTTTATGGAGTTGTTGGAAATGCCAAAAGGAACAAGTGATTAAATTTTGGCATCTCTGAGTGCAGAATTAAGATGCAAAATGAGCTAAATACTAATAAATATTTCTAGTTAGCCTACTCTGCCAATAGATGTCGCTGTACTGATAAATCGGGTGCAGGGATGTCTTCCTCTCGGAATTTCCGTCTAGGGGAACCCTCCCCCGTCCCTCTACGCCGCCCCAGTCGTGAAAAATCCGCCTCGGAAGGCTCATAAGGACCCCGTGACGGCGGAGGTTTGCACTCTCTGAGTGTATATATGCCTCTAGTTATTATTATTATTAGGTGAATAATATTCCCATTTATAAGTGTATAAAGTCATTAATATCAATTATTTTGAATGGCATTTCACCTTTATTATTTTGGTAGATCAATTATCTGACAGGACTTTTTTACTCTTATAGAAATTGTGAGCATAAGGATTTTGTTAGGTTTCCAACCTCGCTCAATTATATATATTTACGTGTGGTTTATAACCAAAAAGATCAACCACAAAGAACATAAGATCAAATTACATATATATCTATATATTTTTCCGAAAAAATATGAAGCCTTCCATTATTTTTATTTCTGTCTGAGGCAAATATACGGGCGTCTTTGTATTCCTAACAGGAGGGTTCCGAGTCAGGAATTATGATGAACGACGACCTATCTGTGCATTTTATCAAGTCCTGCATATGTAACATAACAAAATGTTAAAACGAAAATCGATACTTCCTGGAATGAATACATTTTTTAGAGGTAAATAATTTATTTGTCAATAAGAATGATAATAATCATGTTTTACTTTTTTGTGTATTTTCAAATGGTACATGCAATGTAGTATACACTGCAAAAACTGTGTATAGCGACCACATGTCCCTAACTGTCAATTTCTTGAGTTCCCTGAAGTGACTGCATGACTTGTGTGACTGTATTTTTTAAATGTATAAATAAGGATATCCCACTTAAAGAAACAAAGGAAAAATAGATCAAATTGAGTGAATATATTTTTAAACTTTGTCAAGAATCCTTGCGGATACCGACATAAATAGATCCTTATCCAATGAAGCATGGAATGGAAATATGGATAAAAGCATTCAAAGCCTATTATAATACACTTCCTTAATAGTGGGTCTATATATTATTTCATTCATCGAGTCCTATATTTCTAAAAAAAGTTGATGAATAATTTCCTTTAGCAGAAATTGTTTATAATATTTGTATTAATACCTAAACATAATAATTAAGTGATATTAATCTTAATCGTCGGTTTTTTTTAACTTACAAAACAATATAATAATATTTTATATTGAATGAATATATGATTGCTGATTCAATCTGTAATTAAATCGGTGGTTTCTGTAGAGAAACCATGCAGTCGATGATGAAGTTATCTTGAAGGATGTCTGCTTTCTACGTTGTTAAAGTTTATAATAACCAAATAAGTTCATCAGAGGAATTGATGCCGTTAATAAATATTTTTTGGAAGTGTCATAATTGAAAATGGGCAGAGTTTTATATATATTTTTCAAGATATAAATTCAAATATACGAAATGTCAATAAAACCATATCTACCTGCATACTAATGTCCTTCTAGCTAAAATAAGATTTGTGGTAGTTTGGACAACTATTTTATTACTTTAATTCCAGGAGCTTAAAAAGTCTTTTGAATGATAAACATATAAATATATTAATTTTTCACAAGAAAAGTATGATATTTTCATAAATCAGATAATTTCGTCTCTTTTCTGCATACATATATTTTATAATGTTAAGGGCCATGTTTCGTCACCTGAGAGGGGAGGGTCAATTTTATCAATCTCATTGAAAATAGTTTCGATGGAGTAATTTTAATACTAAAGTGCATATTAATATTTTCACAGATTGAACCCAATCGAACTACATAGGCAAAAAAGTATCCAGGAGGACTGCGACAAGGAAGATGTCTTTATCAATGACAGGTACGAGTGATCTGAACGATCCGATGCCTCGGACCAGACACCAATTAACGCATTCTCAAAATCAAAATATTATTTCGATTTATACGAATTTATTTTTAGTATTCTAATGCAGATAAATATTTTTTAACCAAAACGTCTTCTCATTTTATTTATTTACTCATTAAGTGAGTATTCTTTGTTGATAACCAATTCATATAACTAACACAACTGTCAGATATCTCATATAACCCTTAGCGAAAAAAAAAAAATAATAAACAAACTCAAAAACACAGACACCCATCAACTTATTTTGTCAACAACTCAATCGGATACACAGAATATTTATTTAGATGCTTCGTAAAGTTTAAATATATTTTTAATATTCTAAGGCAGACTATAATTTAAGTGAGGGCGATAGCCGTGAGCGCTAAGGCGTGTTCAATTTTCAATGTTAGGGGCGCAGATTCGAATCCCGAGAGGGGATGATCAATTTTAGTCTACCTCATTGATAAGATCCTTGGTTCAATACACTAATTTTAACGCTATAATGCTTATTTATATCCTGTCGGATGCAACTGAATCGAACCATATCGACAAAAAAATTCAGAATGAAACGTCTATTTATTTTATTTATTTACTCATCAATTGAGTATTCTTAGTTGAAAACCAATGCATATAACTAACACAGCTGTCAGATATCTCATATAACCCATAGCGACAAAAACAAATAATAAACAAACTCAAAAGCACAGAAACCCATCAACTTATTTTGTCATCATTGATTCATTTTGTACCTTAGCAACTTCACCATAAATGTGTCAACCACGTTCAATTAAATATTATTGCTACCGTTACATTTAACATCCCCCGCTTTCCCCCTCCCTCCCTTGTCTGGCCTCAACTCTCATTGTCAATAATTCAATAATTTAGAAATTGTTCGATAATTACTTTTGTAATACATATAAAATCAAATATACATATGTCTTTGACATGAAAAAGAATGCAATGAGGCAAAAAGTAAATGTTTTTCATTCAAATAACCAATGTTATTTTTTGGAGGTTTCTTATTTGTCGTTTTTCGCAAGGGTTGTTCAATTAAAATTTCTTAGAAAAACATCTTAGCATCTTCGTTGCGTTATGATTTAAGCGTCAAATATACTTATTTAACCTGTAGTTTAACCATCTGATCGTCGATTCAAATACAATATGCCTAAAAACGTAATAAAATACTAAATTATATTTACTAAATTTACTAAATTAGAGGAATTTATTTATGTTGTATTTTTTAAGTTTTACTCCTTAGAACATGAATTGCAGCATTTCAAAACATATTTGAATCAATATCTATTGTATTTAAATAAGGAAACAAATGTGAATTCCTTTCGACGTTAAAATGGAAATAAGTAATATTCAAATGATTTAATGCCAGAGGATTCATATTTTTTATCAAAACGAGGAAGTATTAAGACGATAAAACAATGATATTACATTTTTTTAATATTCAAGAAATCCATTTAATCTTGTATGTTATAAGATCAAATCTATCATTCAAATCAGATTGGAATAGTCCTTATATATTTTTTATTTAATGGAACTAACAGATAAACAGTCATGTGAGCTGTAAATTTTTAAAAAAGTAATGAAAAAGTAGAGAAGCTCGATTGCCGTGCGTGCTAAGGCGTGTTCAACTCTCAATGTTGGGGGCGCAGGTTCGAATCCCAAGAGGGATGGTCATTTTTGGTTTACCTCATTAATAAGATCCTAGGTTCGATAGACTAATTTTAACGCTATAATGCTTATTTATATCCACACGGATGCAATTCTATCGAACCATATAGCCAAAAAAAAAAAAAAGTAGAGTTCAATTGAGAATTGTTTATGGATTTCCTTTATGTATCAAAACTGTGGAACTTAATACTACTACTTACATATTTTTTTATCATATTTGTATATTGAGGTAATTGAAATTAAAATTAACTAAGTGAAGGGTTATAAATGTGTTACACATAACAGATAGAAAAATGTATTATACGATATACAAAACATATATTGATTCCTCTCTCACTCTCTCCGTCTGGCAAACAAAAGGGGCCCCCCTCATTCATCTATCATCATAACACACCTCAAAGGGCCTTACGTGTTGGCACTTTATTCTTTGTCTGATTCTAAAGGATCTGTCATTATCATAAATGCCTTGAATATTAATCACAATTATTTTTATTATTTTATTATTATTTATCTATGTACCCCAACACACATTGTTTAGGGGTAAATATTATGCATAATAACCCTTTTTGTTTGAGTGAGTGAGGGCTTTTGATAAATCCTGAGGATATACTACTACTACTATATATCAAAAACAAAAAGGGGAAGAACGAGAGTATTTGTTTTGATGTTGATCCTTTTTAAATGAATATTTGAGGGTTCATGTAATTAAATATAAATTAAATCTATCAAGATACTATTAAACTTATGCCAAAAAGTAATTGGTCTTCTCTATAATCCATCTCATCAATCAGTGTACAGGGGACTTTTTAAATAAGATTTTTGATTGGCGGCTTTACTTACAGACTTCGTTGAGGAATAAGATGTCCTTAAATTCAGTTGTTGTCGGAGACTCCCCTAGATTCTTCACCTTCGTTCCTTTAATTCTTGATGTAGATAGCTTCTGATAGTCTGAGATGAGATTCCTTAAATATCCTCAGTGGGAAGAAAAGAGATCTTTCCCTCGCTTATATTTTGAATTGAAAAAAAGGACCGGGGAAGCGGGAGAGTCTATACGGAGAGAGAGCTACCACTTTGCCCTTTACCAGCTACTACTTACTTATTATGTGTTCAAAAGGCCGTCTTGTGTAGAGAGAGAGAGAGAGAGAAATAAGGGAGAAAAGACGAACGCGGATTTGGTAAGTCATGATTTTAAAAGAGAGCCTGGCTACAGTTCATGAGATTTGAAGCCCTTAATATATATATATATATATATATATATATATATATATATATATATATATATATATATATATATATATATATATATATATATATATATATATGTATATATACAGGGGCGGAGTGGCCAGCGGGAGTACTGGGACTATTCATAGTGGGCCCTGGCCTCGAGAAAATAAACGAGCGTTGACAGCCTCCCACTGGCATATTGGGGCCTGTATAAGGCAGGCGAGGGCATAATTGTCCCGGTGGATAAATTCATCCCACTCCGTTCCTGTATATATAATATATATATATATATATATATATATATATATATATATATATATATATATATATATATTATATATATATATATATATATTATTATCTATATATATATATATATATTATATATATTATATTTCTCCCAACGGACCCTCATTATGAATGTTATTTTCAAACAACTTTCTGCAAAATGTAGTTTTGAATGCAAGGATTTTAAATTGTATTTTGTTTTATGTACATCCAAAATTGAACGAGACACTATTGTTTGAAATAGTCATTTTTGGAGTATTTTCCATAAAAACGACAATTTCAAAGTTGCATATCTCGTTTCGTTTTGGTTGTACATAAAACATAAACACTTTTTGAAATTCGTGCATTCATACCTATATTTGCAGGTAAATTGTTGAAAATAGCATTATTAATGGGGACATTAGATGCGATCGAGACGCGAAAAAAAATTACTACATAACTTTTGGGTCCGTTGAGGAGACACTTCCATCATTCGATTTCGTTTATACTTTCACAATTTGATCTCTATGCACGAAGGTAAAATCCTAGAGGGAGCTCGACTCTCCAATATGAAATACAAGAAATAAAAATCACCCATATGTGTATATATATATATATATATAATTATATATATATTTAAGGATTCTTCAATAAGGGCGGATAGATGTTGAAATGGAACAAAACAAAACGATGCAATATAAATTTTAAAAAACTGTCAAACTTATAATAATAAGAATTTCAAACAAGAAAGAATCTAAAGTAATCATTGAGTATCAAGTTTAGATCTTTGATTGATTACTTTTATAAGAACTTTTATCATTATAATTATCATGGCGTTACGTAAAAGAAAACACATGAGACATTAATGAACTTACCATATATACATCTATTCCCTTAGATCTAAGGGGTTTCCGGCAATCTACTAACCCCTGACTAGAATATAAAGCGACATCAAGATTTCCTGTTTTTAGAGAACGGGAATTATATTATGTGAATCGAACTCATATGACTTAAATTGTGCTACAATCACGTATCCGTCCCTTTTTCTCAAAAACGAAATAAGTAAATGCGTTCCAAATCGGAACCCTGGGACATACCTTTCTTTCTATCTTAGGGATAAACTAGGAAAACAAATACAGAGATGAGTTTCCCAATGTATACAATGCATTAATGGCCGTCGAAACTTGACGTATAATACGTAGAGGGTGGTTAACTTTTATGCTTCAATACGAGTATTTTTCAAATTTTACTAATGATTATTTTTTTTATTGAAAACTTATACATACAAACGAAACCACTATCTTTCTAGCGTTGCCCATTATCTGTTGCTATTGAATGTTATGAGAGATCCAAATGATAGCAAATATAGGTTTGAAGAAGGATAGATGCGCATTATATGAAAACCTCCCTGGTATTTTGGCCAGGATACCAAATTGTTTTTGATGGATAATTTGTTCCATTCAGGCAGGACTCGCTGTTCATATTCTTAGCCTTCATTCTGCGCTGACACAAGGCAAAATCATGGAGATAAAAAGATATAGAGAGCTTATTCCTTTCAGATGTATCTGTGTGTCCAATATAACAAAATAATTTGACCAACGTCATCGTAAGCTATCATAGAGATAGAATCTATCTCTATGATCAGCTTACGATGACGTAGGTCAAATTACTATGTTTATACTGGACACACAGAATACAACTGAACGTTGTTTCTCTGCTATTGAAGGGAATCAGCTATCTATATATAATATCTCTACAACCTCTACTAGCTAAGAGTTAAGAAATATTTATACTCTTTTACACAAAGACATATAAAACAGCACACAACTTAGGTAAATAACATAACCAAACGGTGGGGTATCTATGTTGCGAGAGTAAAAAAAAAATATTAAAAATAAAACAAACGAAACTCCTTACTTAATGTCTAAATTATTTAAAAAAATATTTTTCACTCTTCTGCACTTCATCATACGAGGATGCAGTCATCTACTTCTTCTGAATGCTCAGCTTCAAGTCTTTCATATGAGAGTGCTGGACATCTGTGGATGAGATGGTCTACAGTTTGAGGTTCTTCCATGCAGACATTACAGACATTGCTGACGTCTTTCCATTTACTGAGATGGGCTAAAAACGGTCCATGGCCAGTGTATGCTTGGACTAGCAGCTTCATGTTCTCCCGATAGAGTTTGAGAGGTTTAGGTCTGGCTTTTTTAACATTAACCTCTACTAGCTAATGAGGTTATAAATTTTAGTCTGTAGTAAATACCTTTTAGAAATAAAGCACCTCTACATATTATGAATTTGAAATGGTGAATGGTTTGAATTGCTTTCATCAGTATAGCAGGAGCTGAAATGAGATTCCCAGCAATGATAAATGAATCCATTTGCATTGCTGAAAAAAGAAAGTCAGCTGCGGTCAACCACTATCAGGGATCTGGCTACTGCCTTTAACCAACCCCCACGTGACCAGTGCAAGTTCAAAGTATGTATTATTAATTAAGAAACCTCATTGAGAAATATGATTTAATTCCTAAATATTAAATACCCTATAATATACGGAGTTAGAATGCATCAAATGGTTTCAAACATGTCTTGAATAACAAATTTGTGCTCATTTGGTTATCTTTAGATCATTAAATAAATATCTAACTCTATGCATAAATGCGTATGAGTGCCTTTAAAAAAAACTCAATTGTCATCTCATCCTTTTTGTACTTCTCTACTTTTTCAGAGTTCTTTTTTTTGCAGATAATGTATAGGACATAATTCATCAAGGATAGAGGAAGGGCGTCAAGGCACATGAGAAAAAATTCATAATATGCCATGAACCCGTTTTCCTCCCTATTTTTAATATAAATGCATTATTTTAAGAATAAGCTGCAGATGATTCAGCATAATTGAGAATCAGCAACAACTTTTTTTCGAGAACTTTTAATGTAGTAAAGATACGTTTTTGTACACTTGGAAGGCTCTATAGTTAAAAAAAGGAAAATAGAAAATGTTTATTATATTTGTTAATTACATTTCTATCAATCAAGTTTGGTAAACCAAAACTATTGACAAAAATAAATATAATCATATGCATTCGGTGACAACATTTAGTAGTTTGGATATTAAAATTAATTTAGCTTACAATAATTGTATTATTGAAACCTCTAGATACATCTAACTTTGTCTCCAGCCACAGAATAAATATCAAGATATACAAACGATATATAACCCAAACAACTATTCAACACTTATGAGACCAGTCAAATGAATGAGTGATAGATTGAATCACTTTTTTAATTATCAGGGATATGAATTATAATTTAATAATTGATATCGAATATCGAGTTGGAGATAAATTATACTATGCATAATTTAGAGTTAAGTCAATTTATAAGATAATTAATTTAGAGAAGCAAAAAACGTAACCATGACATCCAATCAATCTCTTTTATATCAAAATAAATTCATGAAGTGTCCAATCTATACATATGAGCACCGTAATCACTCGACTGTATATTTAGCTGTCGTTTTGAGAAACAATTACGTCATAAAATAAATCTTTAGGACAGGATATTAAATGAGAATCGTAAAGAATATACAATCTTTGTCATGGAGTGCATTCGTTTATACCAGGAAATACTTTGATAATTTCACAAATTTTCAAAATAATTTTGTTCTTTTATACATATATAGGATATACCCACATATATATTAATAAATTAAAAAAGGAAATTGTGCCCTGTTGAAACAAACATAATAAAACTTTGTAGTTTATAATTATTTTCCTCTTTAAGACCTTAAAAATATCAAAAACTATATATAACATATAAAAAGCAATAGTAAAAGAACAAAACATAAAAACACACTAAACGGACAAAACATAATATTTTGCATTACAGACAAAAATATTAAAAGATACATCAAAACAGAAGAAAATCCCTGTTTTTGTAGTTCTAAAGCTTTTTTAACTTGCAGATGATTCTGGTGAGGACTCTAGCAAGACGAGGTGAAGAGGAAGGGAAATATCTCACTAAGTCGGATCCATAGTTCCAAGTAGGACCATTGGTATTTGGAATCTTCAGTGACAGAGCAGATTTTTATACATATCTAATAAGAAATTGCACTTCACAAAAATAAAGTACTAAATACTTTTTTTGCATATATGGTTCGATAGAATTGCATCCCACAGTATATAAATAGAAATTATAGAATTAAAATTTGTCTATCGAAAGTAGGCTCTTATCTAAGAGGTAGACCAAAAATGACCATCCCCTTTCGGGATTGAAATTTGCACCCCCAATATTGAGAGTTGAACACGCACACGACTATCACACTACCTTGATACTTATCGTATTTACATAATCTGATTATATTGTCATTTTTAGTACAGATCACAGTAATGTTCCCTCTGATACCCTGATATGAAAGCGGACGCCAGAACGTCTCTTAGGCATTGTGTTTTCTTTATTTCATGTATCCACGCTTTTTCCCAAGTGTCAAAGGGCTCAAACAACATATAAAGACAACTCAATCTAAGTACCATAACAATCTACATATTTTAAAAATAAATAACTAGTACATATTTTGGTGCTCTCCATTTGAACCAGTCTTTTGGAGTATTATAATAAATTTTCGAGAATAATTTCTATAAGAGAGAGAGAAGATGGTCTACTCTAGGGGTCGGCAATTACGTTTGGACACGGTCAATTTTTTTCAGACAATGGCATCACGGACCATAGCTTTTTTAATTATTTTATTATCTATATATATAAAAGAAAAACGTGTGTATGTATGTGTGCCAATGAGATCTGCTACTTCACAATGACGTGCGCTGGTTAACTTAAGGAAAGGCACTGGAGCACTTCTGTGCGCTACTAGATTAAGTAATAACCTTCCAGCGAATGGGGAGGATGCGTGCTTCAAACGATCACCTAACCTTCCTACACGGTGAAATGTCCATCTCAAACATCGCGTAAATTCAACCAAACGTAGATTATTTTTTACTTTGCCTGCTTTTTTTTCACAAGATGTTCCACCTGTGTTTTGTCACTTTAGGACTATCATCTATACCTCAATAAATGTTTCGAAATGATAGGATTGATGAATACTTTTTTTTTCTTTTTGAATTACGGGTTTTTATCAAATTAAATGTCAATTTGTGGGTCAGACAAAAAAGACGGTGGCCAAAATTGGCCTGCGGGCTACTATTTACCGACCCCTGGTCTACTCTTTAAAGAGAAAAAATGAATGAAAAGTATTGTTTGTAAATAAAAGACTTCATGATGTCATCGAATAGTACTTTTAACTTATCTTAATTATTACATAAAGTGTATGAATAAAAGATATGAATTCATTTTAAAGTTTTTCGCAGAGAGCATTTAATGAACTGAAATCTCTTTTTTGGACCTTGGGTTTTAGTTGTTTTGAATAATGTTGATTGTCTAATGGAATATGTAATACTGTTGACAAGGTGTAAAAAAAGTGACGTCATCATGAGCCTTCTTCTCCCGTTGGAGGCATTAAGATGAGAAGAGATATTAAATATGAAAAAGGTTCTTAACGAAGCTATTATCAATTTTAAAAACAGGAGGGGAGATGCGAAAACTTTGTTGTGTATTCGGAACAGATTGAAACATGATTTACTGATGTTATTCTTTCCACTTGCGGTGTGACGTCATTATAAACCGCCAAAAGCGAAAAGTGGGCTGTCTTGGTAATTTGGACATACCATGGATATATAAAGATATAGAGAGCTTATTCCATTCAATAGCAGAGAGACATCCTCGTTCAGCTGTCGCCTGTGCCCAATATAAACAAAGTAATTTGTACTATGTCATCGTAAGTCCGTCATAGAGATGGAAGATTTGTTTATATTGGGCAATATGACGTATGCCCAGGAAAGTCCAAAAAGCTGTTCATGTCTTTCTATCTTTATGGGACATACCTTGTATTTTAATATACTTATCTTGTTGAGCATAAGTCTCTCATACGTCTACAATCTGATAGCCATATAAGTATGTTTATACATAGCTTATACTATTGTAATTCAAAACAAATTCAAATACATTTAAATGATGTTTTTTATATCTTGCCAATAATTAAGGAATTCTCCTTTTGCAGTAAATACCAATAATAATCACTTTTGAAAATTAAAATCTAATATACAGGGTGGGGTAAACTAATTTCCTTTTTTCCAAAGGCAATAAAACAAGCTGTGTAATTCAGAAAGGTTTTATTTTTGTTTCATAATGAAAGCACATCTTTAAAGTTTTATTTTACATAGTTTTAAAAATCACACCACATAGATGACATCCTCCAGAATCGATACACTGGACAAACCTATTTTTGGTACTTTCCATTACCCTCGCCAGCGTATCGGCGGGTATATTGGTTATTTCTTCTCTGATATTGGCCTTCAAATCTGCCAGGTTTGTTGGGCGGTTGACATAAACTCGGGATTTCAAGTAACCCCACAAAAAAAATCACAAGGGGATAAGTCGGGTGAACGGGCTGGCCATTCCAAATCGCCTCTTCTTGAAAAGAGCTTCACATGCATCCTCCGAGCAGTGAAATCAGCAACAGAAAGTTCCTGAACAATTGTTATCTTGTATGGGTGGAAGTTAAGATCTTCATGGAGAATTCGCCTCACTGAGCGAGCTGATAGTGCAAGAGCGGATGCATGTTTGCGGGCAGAACGTTGTGGAGATTACAAAATTGAAGTCCTCACAGCCTCGATGTTTTCAGGTGTTCTGACGCGCCTAGCTATACGAATTCTTTGTTGTGTTGTACTCCCGGTTTCTCTGAACGTTTTGACCCATACAATGATTGACTTCCGGTCCAGAACAGGGCCTCTAGGTGCAACATTAAAATGAGTGCAAAAGAGCGCTGGGTTGCAATCACAGACTGATGGTTGGAAAAATACGCCTCCACGGCAAACGCACGCTCCTCTCTGCTCCAACGCATGATAGTGACTGACTGTATTTCCAAGAAAACTTTACGCCTGCCTCTTTGAAATGAGCCCACGCTCACTTCTCCACTACAACTACACACCAAATGCCACAAATTTTAAAAAAGGAAGTTAGTTTGCCCCACCCTGTATGTATTCGTTAATCTAGTCATTGTTTAGACATTATTTAATTATTCTAATTATTTAAATAGACTAACTAATAAGATAGGATGAACTAGTACATTATGAAAAAATATTATAGAATAATAATCCAATTTATTTAAGAAAATATAGAATAGTTAGGAAAAACACTGATAAATAAAATACATATAAGGTTAAACTCTTTCTAAGAGGAATGGTCCCAAAATATAAACAATGCTTCAAAATGTCTTAAGTGGACGCTCCGAGTCATCGAGAATTTGGGGTCAGTAGTCATGATTCTTGCATGGAATGCAAGAACAAGAATAGACTTGGACATTTACAAGCCCAATATACCTGGCCAGGAGAATGAGAGCGTCACACGGCAATTAGAATTAGAAGCGGTATACATATAATTCCCAGATGTTGTGAAAGTCTAGGGTGCCAGAGAGGACCCTTGTGTATATATAACCGAGGACCTCGAGCTTACTTCATGCATCAACTGTGACCCGTGAAATATTTCGTTGGAATCGCAGAACGTTTCCAGGGACAACCGTTGAGTTGTATCTCGGTTTAGGACCTGAGCCGATAGAGCGAGCACTTTCAGATTGAGTAGTAGAGTCGTATGCATACTGTATGAGGTCCAATAACAATAGTAATGACTAGAGAGCGGGAAAAAATGTGAAGATTTTTGCCAAAAAATGTTTTTTAATGTTACCCAAATGAGCAAAAAATGTTTAAAAAATGTTAATTATATTTTCTTCAAATTTGATTTAATGTGAATTTATTATTTTATAAAAACAGTGACATACAATAATCTCTGCCAAATTTTTCTCGTTGAGGTTTGGCGACGGTCACATCAAACATTTTCAACCTCGAAATGATCTCTCCACATCTACCGCGGTAATGGGACAGTATTTTAGAATAGGTCCATCCATTGGGCTCATCCTATCTGGAAGAGCAGCTCAAGGTTTGCCTAGTAGCACATCTAGTATCTGTCTCAATGTTGGTAGGGTAGGATTTTTCTTTACAACGAAATCCAACTTAATTTTTAAGAATCTCTCCGGCGTCACCTGGAATCTTGCAGATCCTTTCCTCCGCATCTTCAAAGATTTTGAGTCCATCTTTGAGTATAATTCCTGTGGTCTTCAGGCTGGTAATTGAATCTGGCAGAAACGATAAATGACTTGCAATAAATTTTAAGTCAACTACGATGCTTTTCATTTTAAAAATCCGCTGACTATTGGATATAAATTTGACATCGTCCAACATTTTCACGACAGCTTTGACTGGCTTGAAATTCTGACTATACCAAACAGTTGCTCAGATCCAGGTTCCCTATCTGGTCATTATTGGATCAGGGGGAGCTCTAAGCCAGGGCAACATTTCCTGAATTCAGCTCGTCGAGATGGGGCTTTGAGGAATACTATCTTTACCGAAGAAATGAGACTATTAACGTCAGCAAAATGGTCTTTGGCCTTATCTGTCACACGATGTGCTCTTTGATGACGTCAGTTTCTTTTTCTTTCCATGTACTTCTAGAGTGTAAACAATAAAGGAGCAGTATGTAGAGTTAAAGGGACAGTGCGTAGAGGGTTGGAAATGACAAAAAGATCAAGTGATTCATTTGGTGGGGATCAGCGGAGGTTTGCACTCTCTGAGTCCTCTAGTTTATTATTGTTATCTCCAGAACCCTATAAGAAGAGTTATAGATTGGAGCATCACCTGGTGAAAGAGGGCTCGAAACCAAGGTCTTTACTTTACTCAAAACAACGTATAGAATGAAAATAATGATTATTGTTCTTTTGTTATTGTTAGGATAAATAAATCGGAATCTATGACAAAACATGAGCCTATAAAACCTTTCATTTATTGGGGGATTGTTCCATGAGAAATAAAAAGAGAGAAATTCCTCGGGCTCCTGAGTGATTTATACAATCCACAGCACTAGGCATAGTTGTGTTTTATAATAGATCTTTAAGTTTTTATTGTTTTTATACTTCTAAAAATTATCTCAAATGACTGTTTATTTACAACTCCCTCGATAAATTATGAATATTTTGAGCCTGACATGAGTCAGCTGCTACACAGACAGTTCTTACAACGTAACTCTACTTATAAGGCTCTGGTTATCCCGTTTTCTTTAAATAATTTTTAACTCCTTTTTGATGCAACTTTTTATTATTTAATCATGCGGATTTTAGTGAAATATACTTTCAAAGAAGGTAAAACATGAACCAAGCAATTATACAATTAGATGAGGGTGTCAAAGGCCATGGAGGAGACGAATGAGGCATCTGCAACACCTTCTATTACATTTTGCGGGTGTCTTGTATTATGTTTTTTTTTTAAGTTGGCTATTTTTATATTGAGTTGAAAAGTATTGAAAGATTGAATCACTATTAAGACAATTTACTTTATATTAATAGTTCAAAAATTGATTTATAACTATAAGTACAAGACGTGTGGAGGGTCTTGGTTGTTCAGCTTTAATAAAGCTAATTGTTTCATTACTTCCAACACCGCCATGAGGGGAGCAGAGTGATGCCTCAAGACTACTCAAGTAATGAAGAAAATCACCTTGTCCATCAAATTAAGAAATGCCTCAAGAAAATGAATGCACTCGAGGCTGTTCTAATGTTTTATGTTCAATTGACTTTATTACATTTTTGAATCCTCATGCTGACTTATTTTGTAATCTATAAAGACAAGCCTTCCCTGTAGAAATGCTTTTTATTCTCTATCAAATGTAAGCTGCCCGAGAACGTATCTATCTCCTAGTAAAGCAAAGAACAATCATGTACTATTCCTTTATAAAAATAATCAATTTTCCAGGAGACAACGGCTGATTACTTACCAAGGGCAAAACGTATTGAGAATATATATATATATATATATATATATATATATATATATATATATATATATATATATATATATATATATATATATATATATATATATATAATATCAGACTTGTTGATTTATCGTTAATTTGTTGTCGTTCGCGAACGATGAAGGACGAACGACAAAGTATTTGACGAACGACACGGAAAATTCCTTATCGTTTTTTTTTTGGCGCCAAAAAAATGATAAAGATTTTTCATTTTCGTGGGAAATATTTCCTTACTAAAGAAAAACGTCATCATTTTTTTTTTCAGAATGGCGAGAAAAAATTATTTCTAAAAAAACGTCTTCAATTTTTTTTAAATGACGAACGGCAAACGAACGATGAACAACGAACGATTCAATTTAAAAATAACGATTAGCGACGAACGATAACTTTTGGTGAACGACAATTTTTCGCGGATGTCAACAAGTGTATATATATATATATATATATATATTAGGGGGTATTATAGAAACCTAATATTAAGATATCAAAATTTATCCCCCCGCGAAAGTGTGTCATAAGAAACTAAATGATCGTAGAAAAATGGATTTTGGTTTGACCCCCCCCTTACCCCCCCCCCCAAATTGCGTTCAAAGGTTTGTTATGAAGCTAAACTTTTTTGTTATTACTTATTTTGAAAAAAATAAGTTTTACAAAGTTTAGCTATGATCAATTTATGTCTTTGTTATTTTTTGCAAATTTTCGTCAAATAATATTTAGTGCCAATAAATGAACAAAAGTGCTGACGCACCAACCATTTTTTAAATAACGGCTCCTACTAGAGTCCTTTTATAGTTTCAAGAAGGAAAAAGAAAAAGAGTTCATGTTGATGTTTTTAAGTTATTTTTTAAATACGTTTGCTTAAGAGGATTTAACTTGGTTTGAAACCATAAAGGAGCGTAAAAATTTAGTAAAAATTTAACAAGTTTTATGTGAGACTCACATGGACTTTTTTGTGAAATATAGGTTCTTAAAATTCTGTTGGCTTTGGTAAGACATTTTGCCTCATGTAATGCTCCTGGAGACCTGTAGTAAAAGCTTGAATTCGAAAACTTTTTTATTGATTTTTTGGTAGAGTCTGTATTAATTAATTTTCCTATGGTACCGAGATCCTTTTTGTGCGCCATCTAAATGTTTAACAACTTCTTTAAAAGGTAACTCATTCATGTGTAGAAGACAAATAATCCACTGAAGTGGTCTTTTAAGACATAACTTGAGTCTTTTTATTACTCCTTACCATATTCTGACATTGGTGTTGCATCTGTAACACACAACAGTGACCAAAGTGTCAAGTCATTAATGTTCTTCGACTACTGAAAGTAGTTATTTCGCTTGATCTTCCGCTATGCCACTTTTTAGTAATACGTGATCAATGTATTCGTGGTGGAGTTCTAAAAATATTTATTTCGTCATTATATTATTATCTGCAAAAGTTTATGGATATAATCAACGTCATAGATTTATATTCTCAACCATGTGAGGAGTTACTGTATGAAAATTAAGATGTTAAAAGCAAACGTATTTAAAAAATTACTTAAAGCCATCAACATGAGTACCCACTTTTTCTTTTTCTTTCTTGAAACTATAAAAGTACCCTAGTAGGAGTCGTTATTTAAAAAATGGTTGGTGCGTCAGCACTTTTTTCATTTATTGGCACTAAATACTATTTGACGAAAATTTGCAAAAAATAACAAAGTTATAAATTGATCATAGCTAAACTTTGTAAAACTTATTTTTTTCAAAATAAGTAATAACAAAAAGTTTTGCTTCATAACGAAACCTTTGAACGCAATTTGGGGGGGGTAAGGGGGGGGGGTCAAACCAAAATCCATTTTTCTACGATCATTTAGTTTCTTATGACGCAACTTTCGCGGGGGGATAAATTTTGATATCTTAATATTAGGTTTCTATAATACCCCCTATATATATATATATATATATATGGATGGGCTTACATAATAAATTGGTTTTCGCCAAAAAGTCTACTTTCTTGTAAAATACCTCAATAATCAATCAAATAAACACACTGATGCTTTTAAACACTTATTACCGATTTAATTAAAAATACAATTACTTGTGGCTGCATTACATTTCAAATACACTGTAATTATCAGGTAATTTGAAATATATGTGTTGAAACGACAACTTATTATTTTTTTAAATTTGAAATTGAAAGTTTAACCATAGTTGCATATGGTAAATGCAGAAATTAATTTATTATTCCCTCTTTCTATAGTTCTGAAATGTAAATGCCGAAGTTAAATATTCAAAAGACACACATATACAAATATTATTTCTGGGAAAACACCATAATAAACAAAGCACAGAAACATCATATGTAAAATTACATTAAACATTAATAGATAAATCAATTAGAAATTATTAAAACACAATTTAAACCTTTATCATTGTTTCAGGAATTGCTTTTTACTATTGATAAAAGTATAAGCATAAATGGAAGTTGTATAAAATGATATTTAGGAATTGACAAATGAAACATTCAGCTTAAAAGAAGAGGCATTAACATGACACCAAGATCAAACGTGAATATAATCATTTATTTTAATTATTTTTCTTGCAAATTACATATAATTTAAAAAATTAATTTTAATTTTTTTTAATGAGATATAGATTAATAGAAAATATTGACCAATGGGTATATATATATATATATATATATATATATATATCAGGAAAAGACCGGGACACCATTTTTTGTGGGACCCGGGCCGGGACTTAATATGTATTTTCGTTCCTTCGACATTCTGAAGTGACGACGTTTTTTTAGAAAAGAATCTTCAAAAAAAGTGACGACTTTTTTAGAAAAGACTTTCCAAAAAACGTGATAACGGTTTTTTAGAAAAGAATCTCGAAAAAAAAATCTCAGAAAAAGTGATTAAATTTTTAATGACAACCAAAATATTGAAAGAAATATTGAAGTCCCGGCCCGGTGTATTAAACACTAGGACACCGGCCGGGCCAGGACGCTCAAAAAATATCCCGGTTTTTCCTGATATATATGTATATATATATATATATATATATACAGAGCTGGGATTCGGTAGAAAAACTTATCGCCGGTTCGATGTTTGGTATATGCCGAATACCGATCGATATCGGTATTCGGTAGATATCATGATATATCGACAGTATCGATCGATATTCGGTACGGTAGATTAGAAAGAGAGATAAATTAATTTATGTATCTGCTTTACTTCTTCATATGTCTTACTATTGGACTGTTTATAACAAAGGACAATTATTTACATCATTTGCTACAATCTATTAGATATTATTTGAAATTTAATACATACTAATCTTATAAAAATTATATATGTACTTGGATTTTGAAGGAAATGGAAGGCTATAGCAAAAAATTTCATTAACTGTCTCTTATTGTCCGATATGAACTGCACTTTCAGGTACTCAGGTAAAGGTAGTATGCATTTGCACAGCATAAGCTTATATTGAATGTCTATCTATGTATCTGCTCTATAGTACTATAAGTTATAGTTGTTTATTTATTTTCGAAGTTCAAATTCTTCACACAAGGGAGCGCTTGGGCAAAGCGACAGTTGACCGATGTTTCTCTACTATTGAAGAGAATAAGCTCTCTTTATATTTATGTCTCTATGTGAATGCTACAAAAGTCATACTTTCAACTATACCGTACCGATTGACAATCGGTACGGTATTCAGTAGTTTCTACCGAATATCGTACAATCGGTTTCGATATTTGAAATCTACCGTCGGTAGTATCGAATACCGATTTACATTCAGTAGTCGCAGCTCTGTATATATATATATGAAATATAGGTGTTTTAAAAATCAGTATTACTCATGTTGCCTAGAAAGTATATTAACACTTGTATTCCTTTTTTCATTCCGTTTTAAGGTGTGAGAAGCAATAATAGATCTTCCTTATTTACAAAATCCATTGCGTATGTATAACATATATTTGATTATATATTTTTTTAAATTTTAAAAAAGTGCATGAAAGTTTTTTTTTTTTTTTTTTCATCACTGGCTTTTTAAAGGGCATATTCATTCTTGGCAATTATCTGTGCAACCTTCTTGATTCCTTGCAGTTCTTATCCTAAAGAGTACTATTATTTTTTGAGTAAATAGTTATGTATTGTTTAGGAGACGATTAAGAGATCATTGATCATATACGTCATAAGCTTTGTCAGAGAGCCTTTTGTTTAAAAAACGATATGACCATATGAAAGCTATCTTTTTTTAAACATATTTTATCGCTGTAGATGGATACATGACGTGTTTTATGAAGCGTTCGTCTCCTCACAATAATGCCTGGACCCTTGCTGCAGAAGGAGTCAAGTATTTTTCATGCATTAATAACTACCACCAAGTTTTTTATTGAAATAATGTGTACAAATAAATAAAGCTTTATGATTTATAGAGATTTAATACATTTTTCTATTTTATATTTAGACTAATATATAATAAATTGTCCAAATATTCTAAGCCTTCTGAGGTTAGAACTTGTAAAGGCTACCTTTTTTTACTTTATAGTAGCTGTACATACATAACAGTAAATATAAATAAGCATTTTAGATTAATATTTAAATATAAGTCTAACAGAATTCCGTACATTATATGAATGAAATAAAAAACATAAACAAACAACACAATTATATTAATATTCAATCTAATCTTCTATAAATATAGTAAACAATACATAAAATTTCAGAACAACAAAACATTTCATGCTAAGCAATCTACTTTAGAATATTTATTTGCCTTGAGTTTATGATTTGAATATTTTATTCGTATTCTACTTTTACAAATGATTTGATTAGTTCGTTGGGCCATTTAGGGTACTGCAGAGATAGGGGTTCATATATTATTTCAAAGACACCAGTAGTGTTGTGTCGGTCTTATACAGGAGTGTATTCCGGTTCGATCCAGTCTTCTTGTCGGTCCTTAAAAAGGAAAAATTGTTTCTTTATCTACGTCATATCCACGTCATGTTGTCAAGATCTCTTAATGCTATGAAAAAGAAAAACCCTTATATTGAGGAAAGTAACATCTTGAATGAGCTGATTACAAATATAACATTTTTATATATGTTAATAATAAGTATAAATATTGATTGTTATTACAGCAACTAAATCGTCGATACTTGATGGCAATACCTAAAAATTAGCCTATAGCGGTTGAAACGAAAGGGTTGTGAATGATTTTTTTTAAAGAAACATTGAATGAGTAATGACCGACGATGAGTATACTGAAAAGCTTATTTTATGAGGAAAAAAATGTCTCCAAATTGTCTAATAAAATATTATGAACCCCTTATTTTGATATTGAAATAACACAAAGTTATAATATAATATTTACCTATAATATAATAAGTTAGAATGTATTAATTAAGTACTCTTTCATCAATTTATGCTACATTAAAGGACTGACAAAAGACAATATCAAGGACCGAAGGTCCTAAGAACCGATCCCAAAGATCGACAGTCTTAAGGACCGATCCCATGGACCGACAGTCCTAAGGACCGATAAGACCGGTCCTAAGACTGGACGGGACCGATAAATGGTACTGACACAACACAAGACACCAGGATTTATATCCGCATGGCCTCCCCTACAAGTACGGATTTTTTGAAAGTGACATTCTAATACTTGGCATGAATTTAAAAGCTCGTCTAGGGTACATTGATTCCTCCAATCATTTTTCAAGCATTTATTAAACGGAATTTGTATAAGAGTTACTTAGTGACACAAATATTTCAGTAAAAGAAAATATAAAATAACAATATTTTCATGGATTTAGGTAAATATTCCATCAAAAAAAATTAATTCAGTGACGTCACTGAATTTCAAGTCTGCAGTATTTTTTTTATAACACCTGTATATAGTCATCTTCGTATCTTATTTATTATATAATAATTATTATTTCATTTTAAAGACATCTTAAATCTGGAAAATTGTAAGTATGTACCTGTTTAAAGTCTAATATCTACAAATACAATACTTTTATTGTATATTTGTTCATGTTAATACATATATGTTCTTGAATAGTATGTGAATACAAATGTTTTGAAGAAAAAATAGTGCTGTTACACTCCCAAGTGATCATTTAATATTATTACTGTTTTGTTTATATTCAATTACTTAGTTTTTTTGCTGAAATATACAAGGAAAAAATAATTAAAATATGTGAAACAACAGCGACAAAAATATTTGAATAAAGTTTCATCTTTTTGGTAAGAAATTAAAATAATGAAAATGAATTCATTATTCAGCCCTACATAGAGGAGAAGATTTTAAATAGCCTCCTAAAAGTATATATTTTTTTTTATGATTCCCAAAAGAGGGTCTCTAAACTTTAATTATGTTTGAAGCAGACACAGCTCTGATTTGTGTGTGACTGTGTGTGTGTGTTGCTTTACCCCACATTCTTGTGTTTTTGTTCTAAGGAGGGAGAATACATATGAAGAAGAAGCTATTATGTAGAACCCCAAGAAGACACAACAACGGCAAGAAAGCAAATAAGTGGCTCTTACGTCTTAGTGTTGTGATAAATATAATTAGAGAGTGAGATAAGAGCCTTTTTGATGATAAAATATGAAAGGGAAATTTTTAAAATATGAGAGGGAGAGACATCGTGGAAATGCGTCGGTATAATTATATTTTTTGTATAACTTGTAAAATGTATTCATTCAACAAATCCTAGAGGAAGGTTGAGTGAGTCAAATAAATCCAGGGGAGGATTAAGGTAGTCATGCCCCTTATTGACTCCTACTTCTACAGCTGTCCTATGACGTCAGTGGGGGCACTCGCTGAGTCCTATATGGATGCACAATAGACTATATAAAATAAAAGGGAAGATCAATGTCCGAGTGGGCAGCTGATGAAAAAAATGAAGGAAGTGATAATTATTATGAGCAATTAAAGGCGAAATATCAAGTCTTAATGAATGCAAAAAAGGAAAAATGACAAAAGTGAGTCCCAGTGACGTTATTGAAACATAACACGGGCATTACTTCCTGGAATTCCTTTTTCTATTCCATGACTACATAATGCTAGCGTTGTGAGACGGCCATTTAGATATAAAGAGTTCTTTAAGTTGATAGTTTTTTATTCACTATTCAGTTAATATTAGATCAGTGGGGACCCTGCTTATTTAATAAATCAAAATTATTTACATCACTCTCTCTTTGCCTCCCTGTGACCGTGTCTCTATTTATATTTTCTAGAATATATAACTAATAATGCTGTGCTCAGTGTCATGTTGTATGTAGCTTCCATACTCTATTTCATCTATGGATTCAAGTTATCCCAACTAGATAATATTTTTTTTCTATAATAATAGATCATATTTTTTTTCAAAATAATCCCTACGACTATATTGGACAATTGTAATATAGTCGTAAGTAATATTCTTTTTGCGCACTCCTTAATTGCAAGTTTTTCATCGTATGTTTTTTGTATGTTAATTTAGTGCACGCCTTTATTCAAGTACTCTTTTTTATTGTGAGTATTATGAATGTGTTGCTCTATTAACGTTCCTGCTTATAATCCAAGGAATACTAGAAAAAACTAGCATTAGCTTCTAGTATTCCTCGCAATAATCTCACGCTTAAACGTCGTGAGCTTTATCGTCGATGGTTTACTTCAATGCTTTGCTGACTGTAACATAGGAAGGGAAAAAAGCTGTAGGGAATTAATAGTCAAAAGAGATGATGGCATCTTTTCATCAGTTGTGAGTTGCCGAAAAAATGTAGACTTCTAGGCTGCCAATGAGAATGCACAAGTGAATACAAATTATATGTCTACACGTTGCAAGCTTTTGCTGATTGCCTTGTGGTGTCCATTTAAAGGACATTTTCTGTTCTTAATCTTAAGGGATCCGACAAGTGTCCCAATAAAATCTTGAAAGCCATTATATTTTTAGTTTTCTCAAAAAAGAAAAAAAACACGATCAGATGCTTCAAAGCGATTGCATATACTATCATGAATGCACGTATTGCGAAAAGATTGACAATAAACAAATACTAGAATTTTTTGGGGGTGTGGATAAACTTTCTGCCGATTAATCGGGTTTTTCCTTTTTTTAAACTATCGCTAATCTTTCGGACCCTTTCAAAAAAGGTTGTTATTCTTTGTTATACAATGCTTTGACCATACCCTAATGTGTCTTCAATTCACTCTATAAAAACATGCTACATCTAGCTTCAATTTATAAAGATCAATCAAAGGATCACGAAAATTTCGTTGAAAGGAGGATCAAGGATACTTAAAATCATTAAAGTTCTCAGTAACACTCCTTGCTTCGAATATGTCTGTAAATATATAAGTGAAAGAAAACACCCAGACTTTTTACTCTGGACATCCTTTAAAGTTGCATTCTTGATATTAAATCATGCTTAAATGTATTTGTGTTGTTTATTTTAATATTATTCTGAAATTTTCTATGGCGTGTATTTGTATTTGAATGATATATATTTAGTTTTTGGGTGGATTTACGGGTAGCTGGATTTTTCCAGCTATATAATTCTTTATTATTTTATCTAAAAAAAGAGTTTGAAATTATATACAACAACTTACAGCTTAAATTTAGTTTAAAAATATGCTAAACAGTTGAGTTTTAAAAAATATCATTGAACATTATAAAGCAAAAATTACTGTCTAAAAATAGCTAGATTTAATTTCCATGGCCCATAAATTATCTTTGTATGTTATGTATTTGGTAGTCAAGGATTTATAATTGTCACAGTATAATGTTAACTGAAATATATAATTACTATAATTACAAATGATTTTCATATTTAATGATTTGAGTGTATTTAACTATGAAATTGCCCATAGGAATTAATATTACCCTTCCTCAGTCATATTACATTAATGCAGCAATTAATGTTACTGAAGTAAAAAAAAACAGTATTGAAAACCTTTTGATGAAATAAAATGGTGATTTTGTTTCACTATTAAGTATTTTCTTTTCTTTCCTATCGTTCTATTAACGTAATTTAGCAGTAATAAAAAGACATTCAAACCCAAAATTTGGAGTTATATAGCTAAAATATATTACCATTTTTTGTATTGCAATGATTGGATTTTCTAACAGGTGATTCGATAGTTTTGCCCTTTGACAGTATCATTTTTTCAATATATGCTAATATGTACTTACACCGTGTATGTTTTTGATTATCGTGACGTCAGAGATAATATGATCAAGTATCAGCCTGTTCATTCTGCAAAGTGCTTCCGTCCCTTAAATTAATATTTCGGCTAGGGACTACTTTATACCCTACATGGCATGGGAAGAAAAAAACAGCTATCGATTAGAAAACATGGTGACATCTTTCTTGTATCTCTCTGGAATCTCTTATAATAGTATCAAATTAATCGCAAAGCTTCCCATTTTATCTATAATTAATAAGCTGTATTATTTTTGCGATATCATAAACACTTGAGTTTTTTCATTATTGAGGAAGAACACTAATATGAAGAATAGAAGAACTCAAGCAGTTTATTATAACGCAATAAGAAAAACAAGAACAGTTTTTGGTTTGTTTCTTTAAAATGTTGATAATTTAAAAAGAGGCATGTTGTTCTTCTCGTCCACGAGTCCTGTGAAATAAGTTACTCCGAACACAGAGTTCCTCCCCTAGAATAGAAGGATTTAAGCTGTTTAATAGAATTTCATAATAATAACACTAACAGCTTAATAATAATAGAAAAAAGGAAAAGGTTGTGATTAATTTGATATCTTAACAAAAAGAAATGCCAGAGAGATGCAAAAAAATATCTTTATGTTTTTCTAATCGGCAGCATTTTTTTTTCTCTTTCTATGATATGTCGGGTATAAAGTAATCTCTTGCCAATATTTTGTTTTATAAAGGGGCTTTATGAAAATAACTGTTGATCTTAGCAAAATGTTAAAAATGCTCAAGCATGGAGCGGCTTCAACTTACAAGTTGATTTATATACTTGCAAACATAAATCGCAAACGATATATGTTGCAAGTGCCCTGTCGACTGTTGATGAGCGCCTCCTGGAAGAGGAATGACAATGGCAAAAAGTTATGTTTTGATAATAAATATTTGCCCTGTTTACAAAGGAAAGATCTGAGCTAGGAGGAGGGCTGGTGTTGCCTCGGAACGTGTTAGCAAAGATTTATACAAAAGTTCTAAGAGATACCTATTCAAGCCCACCAAAGAATGGTGGGGTTATAATACAGACTCTATTATATTCACTCGACTAATGTTTGGTAGCGAACTACCCACCAAGTATGTTGCAAAACATTCAATGGATTGGGCAGCTGTCCAAAGAAAATATGAAGAAAAAAAAATTTTGGATTCTACTTCACTTTTGATATAATCCACCGAAATTTGGGGGGGGGGAAATATTTCTTCAAAAACCTTCCTCATCAGCCTGAAAAGTTGGAGGATATAGCCTTCGAAGAAAATTCACTTATATACTCAGATATAACAAAACAGTCTGTTTTTTGTATCCAGAAGCCTTTTATTTCCCACTTCAGAGGAGAGCAAAATTCATATTCCCCTGGCTCCTTGGTGTGTATAATTTCCTCAAAAGGACAGAGTATCAAACGATGCTTTGAATGCCACCTAAAAATCAATGATTTTTTTATCTTCCAAAAGAGTGGAAGAAGAGGATCTTACATTTCTTGAGGGGAATAAATGATGGCAAGAGTCTCAGCTGCAAATATCTACTAATTTCATCAGTTTAAGAAACCATTGCAAAGATTGTGAATGATTATATAAAAATATTAAGCAAGGGTTTTACCACTGTCCTACTTTGAAAATGCTAAAAGAATTTGTACTAATAAATGTATCGAACAGTGTGGACTTCGAAGTGGAATTTCCGGGAGCGTACATCTTATTCGAGTTTCCGTTGAGATCGAACTTGACCAATGAAGAAAGAGCAATCAGGGCTGCAATAAGTAATTGCAAAGCATATATATCCCTGAGAGTAGATAATCGAAAGCAGCAAGCTCCGATTAATCTAATATCAGCTGCAGCTCGGTACACAGCTATTCGTCTAAAAATTCCAACTTTCGGTGGAGGATCTGAGATAACACGTCCGAACTCGTCAAATACTTCCCGTCAACTTCTCCGTACTACGCCAAGGCCATCAGAAAAATGATTATAAATTATAAGAAATTGAAAAAGAATCAAAGTTTTTACTATAAGAAAATTATGTATTGTGTTCTTCTTTTACTACGTTTTAATGTCAATAGAATTTTAAGGTCTTAAAGAGGTATATTAATTTTAAACTATAATGTTGATATATGTTTTTACCAAACACAAATTTCCCTCTTTTTAAATCTATTTTTATATTATTATTGTATTATATGAATAGAATAAAGACCTATGCCATTAAAAAAAAATCTTTCTTAATGCTATAATTGTTTATTCTAGAAATTATATTTATATCAATACATTATATAATACATGCCTAATCAGTAGAGACACAAGTTGAATTGGTTAACGGCTTTTACAACGAAAGAAAAAGTTAGCTTCCAATCATACAAATACTCCACAGCTCAACAGCTAAAACTACTTTTTAAGAAAAATAACAATAAATAGAGATGATGACTCAGTGCATTAATTCCAATGTCATCTAATTATTATAGAGATGAATATTCATTTTTCCTATATTTAAAAACCATCGTAATAAGATATACTGCTTGATTTGATTTAAAAACGTGTATTAATCATTCAGGATGCAGCAATAAATTAAAGCCAAAAAGCCGTAAATATTAAATAATAAAAAAACTATCACCTTAATAAATATTTGTTATTTTTATAGTTTTAAAATATTTCCAAGTCCAAGGTAGAGATACGAACTACTCTTGTAAAAACAGTGGTAATTTTATCTGCCAACAGAGAATGAATGAAGCTCTGTATCAAAAAAAAATCTTAACTTATCTCTAAATTTAGGTTCTTTGACCCCCCCCCCCCCCCCCACTTTGGAACTTAAAATGACTTTTTACAAAGGGAGAAACTTATCTCCGTTCTAAAAACAAATATGAAAAAGGCTCTGGCCCATAGGCTGTACCTTTAATTTGTCGAAATACTGACAGTGAGACCAAATCGTGGTCAATTCACGAAGATTGGGATCCTCTCTTCCATGAAATGAGCTGATGACTATTTCTCTTTACGTCGTCGGTCAAATTAAGTTTAGCCATTAAGATGTAAAGTTTATGCAAAATAGGATAATTCCCATCTTTTTATATCTCGATCAAAATTATATCAGCGATAATTATTAGAGGAATATTCTTAACGGTTTTGGAATTCATTATTGATTTAAAGAATAGTGGAGAATGTTTGTTAAATTTTAATGTCTAAATAGATAAAATTGAACGGAAATTAACGATTTTTGTGTATTTCAAGTTAATAAGAAAACAAACAACGGTTTAGATCTTACCACCCGTATTAAACATTTGAAATTTAAGGTATCATGTCTTCCTTCAGCCTCCAGGACTTCATCTACACGAAACATTTAATCTTTTGATTGAATAATGAATCTAAAAAAATTACGTTTTTTTCGCATATTTGGTTACATAGATTGTATGCGTGTGAATATGAATAAGCATTGTAACGTTGAAACTAATCTATAGAACCAAGGATATTTGCCATTAGGTTGACCCAAATTGATTTTCCCCATTCGAGAGTCGAACCTGCGTCCACAACATTCAAAGTTTACTTATCAAGTCTGCTTCCACTGAGCTATCGCATTATATATATATATATATATATATATATATATATATATAGATATATATATATATATATAGATATATATATATATATATATATATATATATATATATATATATATATATATATATAGATATATATATATATATAATATAGATAGATAATATTATATTGCTTATAAGGTAAAAATACCGATTATATACATTTTGTTGAACGGTTTAATTAAGGTCTTTCCTCACTTAAATGGATTGCACGCCTAGCCTTTTCGTAATCTACCGAATACCGATATCATCTACAGATGGTATATTTTTTTACAGATCTACCGATACTGATTGAATGCAGCTTGCTACCAATACTGGTATCAACCAGTGTTGGATTTTTTCAACTCTATCCCAGCTCTAATATTTATATAATTTCGGCAATATGTTGTTGTTTTTTACTTTTGTAAATAATAATTTTTGATGACATAAAGTAACTTTAATTAAAGTAACTCGCTGTTACTTTTTATAAAAGTCAATAATTTTGATATTTAAATTTAGTGCACCTCAATTTGGTGCAACTAGCATTAAGGTTCTCTACGGCCCGATTTTTTTTATCAAAGTGGTCCACCCAGTTCTGAATCTGCTATTGAATACAATCTATTCGCATTCGAAGTGATGCATGACAGTGTCCTGGACTTTCTTAACGAAGGCTGCCATAGGATATAATTTGGTACGGCGTATTCTCTGTCCAGCCACAATTGTGGCTTTCGAGTGTTCACGGCCGTTAATCTGCTGTGTTCTACAAAATCTGAGTAATTGACAAACAATAAAGATGACATCACATAGAGTGCATACGTAGCCCATTTTCTATCTTTAGTCCTGCACATGTTGATGCAATAACAAACAAAGTTTGAATTGTTAATGATAGATAGATAGATAGAGATAGATAGATAGATAGATAGATAGATAGATAGATAGATAGATAGATAGATAGATAGATAGATAGATAGATAGATAGATAGATAGTAGATAGATAGATAGATAGATAGATAGATAGATAGATAGATAGATAGATAGATAGATAGATAGATAGATGATAGATAGATAGATAGATAGATAGATAGATAGTAGATAGATAGATAGATAGATAGATAGATAGATAGATAGAAGATAGATAGATAGATAGATAGATAGATAGATAGATAGATAGATAGATAGATAGATAGATAGATAGATAGATAGATAGATAGATAGATAGATAGATAGATAGATAGATAGATAGATAGATAGATAGATAGATAGATAGATAGATAGATAGATAGATAGATAGATAGATAGATAGATAGATAGATAGATAGATAGATAGATAGATAGATAGATAGATAGATAGATAGATAGATAGATAGATAGATAGATAGATAGATAGATAGATAGATAGATAGATAGATAGATAGATAGATAGATAGATAGATAGATAGATAGATAGATAGATAGATAGATAGAGAGATAGATAGATAGATAAAATCTGAGTAATTGACAAACAATAAAGATGACATCACATAGAGTGCATACGTAGCCCATTTTCTATCTTTAGTCCTGCACATATTGATGCAATAACAAAGAAAGTTTGAATTGTTAATGAGTCCAATCATATAAATAAAGTTACAAAAAACTTATAAAAGTGTTCATTTAAGATCTATATATATGAGATTAAGCTTTCAAATAATACGAGAGTCAAAAATGTGTCATGATAAGAGAGAATACCCAAGTAACCACATGGTAGCAAAAAAAATAATTAATGTTCAACCAACAATTCATAATAAAACATTTCTGGTTATTACATATTCCAATATGAAAGAAATCATCAAAATTCAATATCCTATAAGTTCAAAAAGTAATCATAATTATCGTCATAATGTAATTAATGGAAAATGAACTGACTGTCCTTGCGGTATTTTTATAAGTTCTGGTTGCTTCGTATTATTAAAAACGTATTATTATTCTTCATTCGTAATAAAGGAAAAATTTCTAGTTGTACATACATAATAATAATAATAGTAATAGATTGTCAAATGTTTCCCTTTCGCCATTTTGTTTTTTGAATTTCGCGGCTATGTACAAAACGCTACAGAGCTCATATCTTACAATACTGCACATCATTTGAAAGGTACAAACAAAATTTACAAAATGACGCCATGTATGATTAGATTGGATAATGCGTTCAACGGGTATAGACGTTTAAACATGGAGTTAGATAACGCCGGATTTCGCGCTATTTTAAAGTTTTCCTTCGTAAAAGGCAAATCCGCCAGAGAAACGTTTCGTGAGATTATAATGTTTTGGGGGATGGTACTCTATCACTTCAAACTGCAAAGGAATGGTTTCGACGATTCAGAAAAGTGGCTTTTCCGAGTTCTTCGCAAATAAGGAGGGGGACTTCTACGAAGGAGGTATTATGAAGTTGCTGTCAAAATGGAAACAGATTATCGAACAAAACGGCACTAAATCCGATCACTGTAACACTTTTTATAAAGCATTTATTAAAGAGCAAAGAAGCGGAAAGAAGATATTTGACAATATTATAATTTATGGCTATTTCATTTGCTCCACTGGTTTAATAGATAACCACGAAAAATTGACCCCTGTGTTCATTTTATTTTATTGTAGATTCGATTTTTATAATTAAAAACACTAACCAACTGCAAAAAGAGAGAGAAAATTGAAGGTAATGCTTTTAATTCCGAGCAGTTCCAAACATTATCACTTAAATATTTTAAGATTGCATATATATTATTAAAAATAATGAAAAAGAAAACGACTTAAATTGAAATTAATAAAGTACAACTCGAAAAATAAACTGATTAGAGAAATCGAGTCATTCTTGTAAAACTCATTGTCAAACTTCAAACACAAGATATAGTAAATAACTCTCTCAAGGTAAAGAACCCCCCGTTCTTTTGAAAAGTATTTTTGCCTTATAAGCAATTATTATGATTATATATATATATATATATATATATATATATATATATATATATATATATATATATATATATATATATATATATATATATATATATATATATATATATATATGTATGTATATATATACGAGGTATGATCAAAAAGTATCCGACTTTTGGTTTTATTGGTCAAACGAACACAGCTATGGGGGCGGGACTTGCTGTGTGGTTGGGAGCATGACTACTGCGCATGCTCATTTTTTTCTACAGCTCCAATACAAGTCAGTCGGCGTCAGGCCATTCATGATTGAACAGGTGCAAGTGAGTGTCGTCGGATTTTATTTTCTTTAAAATGTCAGAAAAAGTCGAACAGCAAAAATTGATTGAATGGAACCAAAACTAATATTCACCTCGTCTACAAGTTCTCTGATCGTGATTCGGCGGTTCTGCATCACCAGGTTCCTCACTTGATCAATGATGGCATCGTTTTTCGATGTTGAGGGCCTCCCTGAGCGTGGTTCACTTTCAACTGACAAGCGGCCATCTTTGAAGCGGTTGTACCACTCCTTTATCTGTGTGGTGCCCATCGCTTCATTTCCAAAACACTTTTTAATCTTGCGAATTGTTTCCACTTGCGAATCACCAAGATTAAAACAAAATTTTATGCAATAACGCTGTTCAACTTTTTCTGACATTTTAAAGAAAATAAAATCCGACGACACTCACTTGCACCTGTTCAATCATGAATGGCCTGACGCCGACTGACTTGTATTGGAGCTGTAGAAAAAAATGAGCATGCGCAGTAGTCATGCTCCCAACCACACAGCAAGTCCCGCCCCCATAGCTGTGTTCGTTTGACCAATAAACCAAAAGTCGGATACTTTTTGATCATACCTCGTATTGTTTGTTTGTTTGTTTAGCTCCTAGATTGGACCCACCTCACCGGAACTTAATCCGGTATCAGCCGGTAGTGATACTCTCTAGGAGCTATCTTTATTAATATATAGTAATTCAGATATTTTTAAGCATTTAAACGATTTAAAAATGAAATCCTCGAGGGATAAACGTTGCTCTCCGATCTCTCCCTCAAGTGCCATCATTTTTTGTCTTAATGGCGGACAACCAAAAATGAGATGATACGGAGTTTCTTCTTCCTCTTCGCAGAGTCGGCAGATTGGAGTTATGGCCTTTCCCATCTTGTAAAGATGCCTGTTGAGGCCGATATGACCGGTGACCATTCCAACGATGACGCAGATTTGGGCTCGTTTATACTTAAAAATCTTGCTCCCGAGATAGGGATTTGGTACGAAGAGTTTAGACTGGCGGCAAGTGCTCATTGCACGCCAAGCGGCCCGCCATTCCTTTAAAGTCGCTTGTCTGAGGGCATTTTTGTTTGGCTAATGGATATAGGAACAGAAACAGGAGTTCCCTTCCTCGCACCGTCTTTAGCCAAAGCGTCTGCATACTCGTTCCCAGTACTGTTGTTGTGTCCCTTTACCCATCCGACTGTGATCGTGCATGTAGACCTGCTTATGGCGTTTTTGCAAGCGATAATTTGAGCTGACACGAGTTCACCTGGTCTCATGTCCAGACTATTAATAGCGGATAGGCTGTCCGATAAGATTAATAATCTTTGTCCCTCTATTTTATCTCCTTGGAGATTAATGGAGAGATTTCTTATAGCCTCCACCTCGGCTTGGTAAACGGTGTCTGTTCCCTTGAGCCTCAAGGTCTTTTGATCAAGCACAATATCACCTCTAGTCAGAGCCCAACCAGCACCTGTTTGACCATCGATTTTTGAGCCATCAGTGTAGCCTACGAGATCGAAGTCATGGATGCACCATACGTATTTGACTTCGTAACTTAGATTTTCTGACCAGAAAGGTATACGAGGAGGAGGAGTTGGGATATCATTGACTTTTAAATATTTGTCAAGATATTGTTGATGTCCTCTACTCAAATGGTCAAACCATTTCAATGGGTTTTCAATTTTAGTTTGAATCCTGACCAGACATGCACGTTCCATTATATAGAGATGTAGTGGCATTAACCCACAGAGTACCTCCATTGTTGCCGTTGGTGTAGACCTAATTGCCCCAGTAATGCTCATGAGACCGAGTCGCTGTAGTTTGCTGAGCTCCCTTTTTAGATATCCATTTGTTTGAAGTTTTGGTGCAAAAACAATAGCACCGTAGCTCACAATAGACCTTACGTACGCTACGTAGATCCATTTAGACTTAAGTGGGCTAAGTCCCCAATCCGATCCAACAAAAGCTCTGAGAGCAAAAAGGTTCCTTTTGGCCTTGGAAATGACATATTCTAAATGCTTTTTCCACTGCAAATTATCATCAATAATTAAACCGAGATATCTGAAGGTACGAACTCTTTCGATTTGAGTTCCAGACAGGTGCAGGGAAACGTCAGTGTTTTTTCTTCGTTTGGAAAAAAGCATATATTTAGTCTTGCTAATGCTGAAGATGGTATCTCTCTTGCTTGCCCAATCCGTCAGTTTATTCAGAGCACCTTGCATTAAACTGGCAAGAGTTTGCCGATCAGAGCCTCTTACACATAGAGCCAGATCATCTGCATAAGCAACCATTTTAATTGGTTTTTTGAGTTGGTCCATACACTCTTGGAAGGCTAGGTTCCATGCCAGAGTAGATAAAATCCCCCCTTGAGGACACCCTCTGGTGGGAGTTACGGATACACTCTCCCCTCCAAGCTCAGCTACAACAATTCTACCCTCAAGTAGATTTTTGTACCAATGAATGGTTTTTTCATGGATGTGGTATTTATTCATGGCGTCAAGGATATGGTCAAAGCCAATTCTGTCGAAAGCGCCCTCAATATCCAAGAAGACAACGAGGGCTTCTTCGTGTCTATGGTAGCTACTTTCGCAGGAATCAACCAATCTACTGATAGCCGTATCAGTAGACATGCCTTTCGTAAATGCAAACTGATTTGGTAAAACCAAATTGCATTCACTATAGGTCTTCCACTGTATCATTCGTTCTAGTATTTTCAGAGCTACATTGGTTAGCGTTATTGGTCTGAAGGCTCGTGGCTCTAAATAATTACTTTCCCCGGCTTCGGTATAAATATAACCTTTGATGTTCTCCAACACTTCGGAGTATAACTAGACGAGAAAACTAAATTGTACAGATTGGTCAGGCGAACAATAAAAGAGTGAGGCAGGTTTTTATAAGCCAGAGGAGGAATTTGGTCAGGACCTGGTTTCTTGCTTGACTTTAAGCTATAAATAGCTCTCCTAACAAGTTCCTCACTGAAGTAATAAGGTCGAGACTCCATTTTTTTCATACCTCTTTTTGGAGACTTACTTGTGGTGTCGACTTCTTTTGAATTAGGGAAATGTTCACGAAGAAGTAATTCCAAGCTGTCTTTTTCTCCAAAGGATTCGCCCAAAATACCCACACGGGCACTGGTATGGTTTGATCGGGCCTTCATCAACCTAGAAATATCCTTAGGACCTTCAAGGGCGTTAACCCACTCTTTAAAAGCATGTCTCTTTGCTTTAATTATCATGGTCTTATATGATTGCTTTTCCACTCTGTACATGTCTATTTGCCGCTTGCGCTGAAGAAGTTTAACTTTTCGCCGTTGCTCCCTGAGTTCATCACTCCACCATGGGTTTACCTTTCTTATGGTTCCAGACATTGTTTTGCAGGAACTTTTCAAGGATTCAATAATTTTATACGTAATGTCCGAAGCTTCTAAATCTATGTAATCTGAATCCAAGGCACCATTTTCCGAGGGAAATATAGTAGATTCCAAAATAGATGTAAATTTGCTCCAGTTTGTATTCTTCAGATTCAGTGCACCAGAAATAGTTCTTCTTCCATAAATTTCAAAGTTACAGAACCTGTGATCGGACCCTGAAAACTCTATATCCGTCCTCCAATTCGATACAAGATGATAACTCCAACGGTTTGTTAGTGTTAGATCAATAATCGATTGACCCATTCCTCCAACAAAAGTAGGAATACATCCAACATTTTGTAAACTCAAGTTATAGGTGGCCATGAACTCCTCCAACTTTTCCCCTCGAGAGTTTGTCAGATTGTCCATCCATAATAGGCTCCTGGCATTGAAGTCCCCGCATATCAAAAGAGGCTTGTGGTATATATATATATATAAATATATATATATATATGTAAACCACAGGACTTAATTAGACGTGTAGATATTGCATTCATAATTAATTAAACATAAGTTATCGATTATTATGAAATAAAATCATCTAATATTTAAGAATAATATTTTGCACAATATATGTGTATTTAGAAACAAAACAATCTCATATCCCAATCGGATATTTGATATTGCGTTCAAAAAGTAAACATAGAATTTATTATATTATTTCTAAATTATACCATTATACCCAAACTCTCATTTATTTTTACTCACTAGAAAATAAATATTGTGAAAGACAAATTACCATCAGTAACTCATTATCCAATTGATTACTTCATTGGACGTCTGAGCGTGTTTCAGAGAGGTACAGATTTTGTGTAGTGGGTGAGAAGGCCGAATTTAGTAAATAGTCAGTTTGATGGAGCGTGGAAGTGGACAATAAACGAAAATTATTGCTGGATTCAAGAATTAATAGCTAAGTTTTTACAAGAATTATCATTTATCGCCTTCCCAAAAATGAGGAGCGATATTTTTTTGGAGACAGAATCTCATTTTAGTATTATCGTTCATGTTATCGCTTATAAATATTTATCATCATTAGCGTTTATATTTTCATATCATTATCACAAGTTAGAACGTCAATTATCGTTTATTTTGATTGCAAGTTTTAAAAAGTGCAGAAATCATTAACTGAATGTACAATCAAAGATAGCTTTGAGAACTATGAGGAAATACTTTATATACAGGGTTCGTAAGCAAAACGTGGACTGAAGCAGCATATTGAGAAAAATACAAGTAAAACTATAATTTTAATAACAATAATGGAAAAAATAACTATAAGTTGATGAATATTGCCTTTACAAGCTTTTTCACTCAGTATATCGACCAATAGCTTCAATTACAATCTGCACACGACGTCGACGTCTTCCAGGAGTTGATGATAAACCTCTCTGAAAATTTGCCCCACTCAGCCACGATGGTAGTCTTCAGGGAGTCCACATTTGGGTGAAAAGTTTTGTTCGTCTCTTATTTAAAGTACCCTAACAGCGTAGTCCAGAGGGTTAAGACCTGGGGACGAAAAAGGCCACATCTTCTTTGACCAGAAATTGGCCAAGTTGATGGCGCAGAACTCTTAACACTTCGAAGCTGTATTAGGGGGATCACCACCCTGGGTCCACATGTAGTCGCTCTCTGGATAATTGGCCTTCAGCCATGGCAAGATGGTGTACCTGAGCACCTTGTAGTAGGCATACTGGTCGATTTTCTCCCCAGCCTTGAAAAAGAAGGGAGGCATCTTCTTGCCATCGGAGGCAACAACGCCGAGGACCATGTTCTGGGAAGGATATTTTGTGCAGTACACTCATTTAACTTATTCTGTTGCTTTTTCAAGCCAGCGATCGTTCTTACGGTTGTAGACATGATAAAGAGTGAAAATAATCCTTGTTACCTTGATTCCAGCATCAAGCAGATCTGTGCAGCGCTGTCTTTTTGCATTTGCTCAGTCATGGTTATGATTTATAGAAACGTTTATTGTTGGAAAATATGTACAATAGTCAGACAAACCAGTTTGGCATTAAAAATTATCGAATGTTTCAACAAAAATGAGAATATATATGTATATATATATATATATATTATTATTTTTTTCATAATCGATTTCTTATAGGTCAATACAGGCTCTGAATCATATGATGTAAACTCAGATTGTACTGAATTCTGAATTGATAGAATGCAACCAAGGTCATTTTTGGATTTATCATCTAAAGTTTTATTAAACCTAAAAGTACTATTTTATTCTGTAGCGAACAAGTCATCTTCTACAGGCGAGTGAAGTTAATTGATACAAAAAGCTATGAAATAAGCTAACAATACTCACTCCCTTCTTGCTTTGTTTTTACTGAAAACTTTGTTTTATTAAAAAACATCAAACATAAGTCTAGAAGTAAATTAGATTTCCTTTAAATTAATAATTATTATTGAAGTCTGTAACGTCCACCATTTTGAAGAAATTTGCGGAAAACTATATTTTTACAAAAAATTTAAAACTTTGACCTCGTAATGTTGACCGATTTTGTTCAAACTTTGTATGTCGTCTTCTTTTATCACCAAGAAACAGAAAATCCACAATGTTGCTAACATTTCAAATATTTGAAAAATAAGAACAACCCTAATATATATAATATATATATATATTATATATATATATCTATATATACAGTATTCACCGCATAATCGGGCATGATAATCGGGTACCTCGCTAAATGACAACACTCCAGAAACACTTCCAGTGCACGTCATTTACCGGATAATCGGGCGCAGCCTCTGATAAACGGGACACATTTTTTCAAGTGATCTTTGATTTATACACGAAATGTGTCAGTCACTGCGTGAAATGAGGGGGGAGGGGGAGAGAGAAGAAGTAAGCATGAAGAGTTGTGTAATCAGCTCATCGCGAAATCGGGCACCCGTTAAGGGGCCGTTATTGCTACTCCCAGCCTGTCCGATTATGCGGTGATGATATAATACTATATATATATATATATAATATATATATATATATATAATATATATATATACAGTCAACTTCGATTCTCTCGGGACTGTGCAAAACAATCGACTTAGGCGAATTTGAGTTACAAATTTTGATTGCTAAGTCGAGAAAAATTCGATATACAGGTAGTTATGTGTGTGTGCACTCGCTCACATGCAGTCGCAAATCACGGCGAGGCAGCAGGTGGGCGAGGACACAATTCTTTCTTTTTTAATTTTATCTCGCTTGGAGGGAGAAACCATACCTTTATATTTCATTTGGGAATGATCACTCACACACGTGTAGGTGTAAAGAATATATCGAGGCCCCCTCCGAAGGTTAATTATCAGATTGGATTACCTTTCAACAAAAATCAAATTGGGGCATGAAAAATTATCTTGTCAAAGCAACTTGTACCATCAAACATCCAAAATCGGGGTAATATCGAAATGAATTACTGAGTAATAGTGAAATGATTTCGCCAAAGAGCTTGAAATAAATAAAGTTCCTTGCTTTCTATTTAAAATATTAATGATAAAATTCCATGCGATGTCAGTGTGTGTGTAATCGTCTTTATTTTTCCCAAGAAACATCCTAGCACTTCAGCTAGTCAGGGATGTCAGAATTGAAAAAAAAAAGTGATACAATGTATAAATATATATAAAACTATATAAATGACAGTGACATTGGGTCTTGAAGAATAAGTATAACGAATAAGTGATCTGATCCATTCAAGTTTATTATTAAACAAAAGCATGAAATCTGAACTTTGAAATAAGGCATGCATCAATCGTGAACAAATGACCATCTGTGTCTGCTTCCTTGTAATACACAGTGTGAACGGCAGACGCAGTGCATGCGGGCTGTGTTTTGGAAGTGAGCGCCCTCTTCGACTTATGCGAAGTTATTATCTTGTTTATGTATGTGTTACTGTCAAAATATCTATTCGACTTGTGCGAAATATCGACTTACAAAAATAGACTTGTACGATTTTTATTACACACATATCAATGGAGAAAAAATGGGACTTTTCGACTTATGCAATTTCGACTTAGGCGAAGTTGACTGTATATATAAATATATATATATATATATATTAGGGGGTATTATAGAAACCTAATATTAAGATATCAAAATTTATCCCCCCGCGAAAGTTGCGTCATAAGAAACTAAATGATCGTAGAAAAATGATTTTGGTTTGACCCCCCCTTACCCCCCCCCAAATTGCGTTCAAAGGTTTTTTTATGAAGCAAAACTTTTTGTTATTACTTATTTTGAAAAAATTAGTTCTATATTAATTTAGCTATCATCAGTTTATGACTTTGTTATTTTTGCAAATTTTTGGCCAACAATATTTAGTTTCAATAAATAAACATAAGTGCTGACGCACCAACCATTTTTTAAATAACAGCTCCTACTAGGGATCTCTTATAGTTTCGAGAAGGAAAAGGAAAAAGAGGGTACTCATGTATGTTTTTAAGATATTTTTTAATATATTTGCTTTTCACATCTTAATTTTCATACAGTAACTTCCTCACATAGTTGAGAATATAAATCTATGACGGTTATTATATCCATAAACTTTTGCAGACAATAATATAAAGTCGGAAAATGTTTTCTCAACTGATAAAGAGAAGCATCTAGTCATTGTTAAAGGTAACTTGTTATTTAAAAACTTAATTCTTGTTTCTTAAAAAATATTTTTAGAACCCCACCATGAATACATTGATTACGTATCACTAAAAAAGTGGCATAGCGGAAGATCAAGCGAAAGAACTTTCGCATTCAAACTTTTGCTACAAGTCTCCAGGAGCATTACATGAGGCAAAATGTCTTACCAAAGCCAACAGAATTTTTGGATCCTATATTTCACAAAAAAAGTCCATGTAAGTCTCACGTGAAACTTGTAAAATTTATAGCACATTTTTACACTCCTATATGGTTTCAAACCAGTTTAAATTCTCTTTTCATTGAAGGCTCAAAGCATTACCAATTCGCCGTAACTTTATTACAAGAGATTGATGAAAATTTAGCCCCTTCAATAGAAAAAGTACTCAAGAGAAACGCTTTTTTTGCCGACCCTGAAATATATTGCTAGCAGCCCTAACCGATAAATAAATTGAAACAAGATTATTTTCCCATGGAAAAAGTTTTGTTTGCAAAAAAGAATATTAAAAAACAAAGAAATTTTCAACTACCCAACACTATCAACTCAATTCTATTTTTTTTTATCTTATCGACTAGTAAAAATAAATTTGTCTGTTCCTCCAATTGTGCCTGAGGAAGATTTTATAAAAGTAAAGAACATCTTTTAAAAATTAATAAAGTATCCTTGCCATTCACATAGGGAGGAAAGAGCTGTAAAACTAGTAACGGAGACATCTGCAAAAGTTTATGGATATAATACCGTCATAGATTTATATTCTCAACTATGTGAGGAATTACTGTATGAAAATTAGATGTGAAAAGCAAATATATTTAAAAAATATCTTAAAAACATACATGAGTACCCTCTTTTTCCTTTCCTTCTCGAAACTAAAGAGATCCCTAGTAGGAGCTGTTATTTAAAAAGGGGTGTGGGCGTCAGCACTTATGGTTTATTATTGGAACTAATATGTTGGCCAAAAATTTGCAAAAAATAACAAAGTCATAAATTGATCATAGCTAATTAATATAGAATTAATTTTTTTCAAAATAAGTAATAACAAAAAAGTTTTGCTTCATAAAAAACCTTTGAACGCAATTTGGGGGGGGGTAAGGGGGGGGTCAAACCAAAATCATTTTTCTACGATCATTTAGTTTCTTATGACGCAACTTTCGCGGGGGGATAAATTTTGATATCTTAATATTAGGTTTCTATAATACCCCCTAATATATATATATATATAAATTCTTAACCATCTATACTTTATTAACAACAGAGATGTATGACACTTTTAACCTGACATATAGCAAGGAATACTAGAAACTTCATGGAAGGGTAAACTGACTCAGTTTAGTTGAAGTTTTATATTGAATATATAACAAGAATACAAAGCACTGAAACAGAAGAAAAAAATGTAATATATACATATACTGATAAATATAAGTTGAATTTAGATGTCCTGCTTACGTATTAATTTCCCGGCTCGCAAAAAAAGTAACCCTTCCATGAGGTTTATAGTATTCTTTACTTATAGTTATATGATGGAATTAAGGCATATGTATTAAAACATTTAGATTGAATTTGAAGTCACTCTCCTGAATAGCTTTAAATAATATACATATTTGATGCCTCTTCTTCATATAGAACGCTTACTAAAATATTTATAGTTTAATTATAGCTTCATATGAACTTAAACAAAAATGAAAAATTGCACAATCTACGTTTATGAATAAGACTTTGTATGGCTTAAGTATATTTGGAGTGTGTCTTTTATAATAGATTTAGATTAGGTGTTTTTAATAAATAATTTATCTTTACCGTGACAGCTCATCTGTGGTAAAACTCTTCACAGAGGAGAACTCCAGGCTTCTGATCCAACTGGCATGTCGAAAAGAAAATCTACAAGCTTAAAACAGAGACTAAACAAAAAGGTATCAGGATTCGAAAAGGGGAAGGAAAACAAAAGAATCTTAAAAATCAATTTTTTATCTATTTTACTAAAATTAATTTCTTACACCTAAAATCATCCAAAGTTAGTTTTTAGTCCCAAGTTTTTTTTTTTTTGCTCTCCAAAAAAATTTGCCAGCGTAACAAGTCGATATCTACAAAGGATATCCTGCTTCCCAACTATCGTACGTTACAACGAAGCTTATAGTATATTAATTTCCAGCATGGAATCCTTCACAGTGTGATGAGCTTTCTCCAATTGAAGACTCTAACCATGGATGCAAATGACAAGCATTGTGGCCTAGTCAGTGACGAAATGTATATAAAACAAGCCTTAGAATACGACGTTGGTGTACGAGGCCATGACACTCTTATGTCCTCTTGTGAAGAATTAGCTTCACATGAACTCGTTTTCGCCTTACTTGGCATAAAAATCGTTGGAAACAAGTCATCGCTTACCACTTGACAATGTCAAGTTTTAGGTCAAAGGATGCTGTAAAAATTCTCAACGACATCATTGCCGACTTCCACAAATCTGGATTGACAATCATAACTATTACGTCAGATAGGGACCAAACAACCAAGGTGTATAGAAATAATAAGGAATTTTAGTCAAACGAAATGAAATTTGAATAAAATTCCCAGTCCTGTCTTTTCGCCGATGAATATTTTGTATATTTGTAGATGTTCACACATTTCATTAGAACATTTAAGGATCTTGTTTCCTTCTTACATGATCGAGAGCTTGAAATTGCAAACGAGGTAGCTTGTATTTTGAAACCATTTGATCTGGTATTGTGATACTTTGTTCGTTAGTTAAGTGATTGCAAAGTTTTTTTTAACAAAAAATAATATTTGTCCCGGTTTTTTATAAACATGAAGTACTCTTTGACTACGAACGTACTTAGTCATGCTACGGGTAATATTACTCGTTTTTTAGTCTTACATAACAGCAGCATGGTTTTGGTAGGAAGTCGGTCATTGGTATGACTTAATGACCTCAAGATCCCTGGGAACAGCTTCAAGCAAGGTCAACACTGAAAAGTACAATACAGCTGTAGCTTTTCTGCTAGGTTTCTCTAAAACCTTTCAAACCTCGAGCATTGGTATTAATAATGAACAGATTTGGAAAACGATAGAAAAAGGAATGATTTTATCTACTACTTTGTATCTTGAGATATCTAATTATTTACTCTCCCAATCAGGCTTTTCCACAAAAACATAAATAAGCATGCCTTGCATTCTATAGTCCTTGGATTGGATGATGAGCAGTCTATGGGTCTTCATGGTCGTCTTGCCCTTTATGGAAAATAGTTTTTCTTACTCATGTCCGAATTTAAACATCGTCCGAAGTATGCTTTCATAGAGTTTGTTTATGTTTAAATCATAGAGATATAAGATATAGAAAGCTAATTATCTTCAATAGCAGAGAAACAACGTCCAGCTGTATTTTTGTGTCCAATATAAACAAAGTAATTTGTACTACGTCAACGTAAGCTGATCATAGAGATAGATTATATCTCTATGATCAGCTTAAGATGACGTAGTACATATTACTTTGTTTATATTGGACACAAAAATACAGATGAATGGAATAAGCTCTCTATATCTTTTTATCTCTATGGTTTAAATCCGAAAGAAAACAGGGAACCAGATACTTTTAGGTGCATTTAGGACGCGTCTCTTTTCACAAGGTTTTTCGCCACCCTAGAGATGACCCATGACCATAAAGATATAGAGAGCTTATTGAATTCATCAGAGAAATACGTTATTATGTCCAGAATATAGCTGAACGATGTTTCTCTGCTTTTGGAGGATGGATTCTTCAGAGAAATGCGTCATTGTGTCCAGAATATAGCTAAACGATTTTTCTCTGCTAATTGGAGGGAATAAGCTCTCTATATCTTTATATATGTATGCCCATGACCAGTATAGACTTGGGCATGCTATCTGGATGTCTGTGTTTAATATATATTTTGTAAAAAAAGAGGTCAATTTAAAAAATTCTTCTTTTTTTCTTCTTATGTATGTACAAATAAAAATATTCCTTAGTTTTCCATGAATTACTACTGAAATATAAAACGGAATAAATATTTATGTGTTTTCTTTCATCTAATGAGTGTGGCTGCTGCGTTTTATTACAGCTAATGAATTATTCACAGGGATGAGAGGGAGTAATATTAGATGAGACACCTAAAAGGCTTTTCGATAACAAAATAAAGGGGGGGGGAGAGAAAAAAACATCAACAACATATTCCAAAACAACAACAAACTTGCCACAACCCATAGATTTAAATATATCTACTGATGTAAGGAAATAAATATATTATTATTTCGAAGTTCTTAAATACATACAAGTAAAAATATATTCATTAAAATCGAGGTAAAGTCTACTTCATATAAATATCCCCATGGACGCAATTCTATCGACAAAAACATAAAAATTAGTTAAATTTGCAAAACAAGAATAATTCAACCTTTTAAATAAGCTTTGAACAAATATCATTCCTCCTGTTAGATATTAATATATTCTAATAAGGATGTTATGAACTTAAATATATATTTATATATATATAAAACATTTAGATTTTACTAAAAACATTATTTGAATTAAACTTTAAGAGTTGGCTACGATGAAAAAAGTATCATAAGTGTTTTCTTTACTTTCATGCTCGAAGAATGTTTCGACGATGAGTGTTTATCAGAACGTCTTCCAACGTCCGCCTCATGATTCTTTGATAGGTCCCTCCTAATTCGAACAAGGACATCATATGATTCCATATAGTGGATTGGAGATTGTCGTTCCTCTCAACGGAATACACTGGAGAAAAATACAGTGATCAGGAATGCTTTGGATGTCATCCTGTCCATTCACAACTTCTAAAATTTGCCAAAGTCTGAAAATGTTCTGATTTCTGTGCAAATGCCAGTTGGCCTGGAAGTTATAACATTCATCAATGCCAGCTGGACTTCATCAACTGAAGTCTCTATGTGAAACTCGCTGATCGTGCAGATGAGAGGCTGTTAAAGCCATTGATTAGCAACCAGAAGAATTATAATTGCCCTGTTGAAGCTGTCGGAGGATAAAACCTCAATGGATGCCCGGGAACTGATGAAGGAAATGCGGGAATTCCAGTTCCTCTAGGGACTCCACACACTCAAGGTTATTTTCTCAAACACCAATTCCTTGGCTCGGTACTTGTTGGGTCATGAAGTAGACGTGATGACCGCCAAAGCTTACATGCGATGCCACCATGAATAATCTATTTGGATGTCGAAATTAAGAAATGTTTTCTGTGGCTTGGGGAAAAACTTAAAAATTGTAAAATTCATCAGGGAAATTGCTGCAGAATGTGATGACGTTAAGACATCAAGAAGAAAGAAAATCCATCAAAAAGACTGCGAACACTAGTAGGAGAGATTTCTGAAGAAGTGTTGTCCAGAGAGGCAGAATTGAAATATTCTAAGATGCCATAAACAAGAAAGTTCTGAATCAATACAGAGATTTGCAAGGAAGGACATCTTGATGTCGCTTGCTGAGATTGCGATGGGAGAAAAAGGTGAGAAGAGCTTCAAGCTAGTGTCAAACTTCTATAAAACCTTCTGATGACTGAAGCTGCAATATTCCATAATTTAGAAGATGTCAATTTCAAAGCAGCAAATGAGATAGTAAAGTACCTCTGCTCCAACTGAGTGTTTTTGTACCTCTGAAATTTTGCTACACTTCACTGAAATTTCATAGACCTTAGCCACAATACCAGCAACATCATGTTCAGCAGATACATATATATATTTCTTGTTTGAGAAGACTCAAGACCTAGCTCCGATCCACAATGAGCCAGGAAAGATTCCATGATCTAGGTCCTAGGACTTCTTTGCATCGAAAGGCTTTTTGTAAATAGATTGAACACTATAATACTATGATGAATAGATGGATTTTGGAGACAAAAAGGAAGGAACACCTATTTTTTAGTTTCTTGTGAAATATCAAATGTATATAATATGAAGAATTGTGTGTATTTACAATAAAGAAAATATTAATCAACAAAGCTTTATTCATTTCATTATTTTTTTACAAATATAACAGTTCTTGTAAAAATTCGGGCAAATTGAATGCTGCTCCCCAAACCAAACTCCTCCCTACGCCTATGACTACGACACCACCAAGAAATTTCCTTGGTTTTTTAGCGCATCCAAATAAGTTTTGTGAAAGAGTTTTGATCGAATTCCACTCTTCTTTGATACTCTATGCTAAAATTGATAAAAAATGCCTAGCATAAAATTAAAGAAACAAAAAAATTTTTAAGTATCAATTCTAGATTGAACATTGAAGGATAAAATTATTTTAAAAATACACGCTTTAACAAGTTCCACTATTTGGCTTATGTTTTAATACAACCCCAAGGTGTTTTTATTAGACAGTCGACAACTCCCAAGTCACTTTCCGGAAACCAGGTTCCGAGAGGTAAAATTGCAGTTTTACTTCTGTTTAACAGTAGACCTGAACGTTTTCCAAATTTAGTAATATAGGCTAAAATGACTTCAATTTTTTATGCTGAACCGCAGACTTGGCTTCGAGATACGAAGTGACATCATTCGCGTATAAATCAATAATATACTGAGTGTTGACAAATAAAATTCCAAAGCCCCTTTAGTTTCTTCTTGATAGAGAGAGACAAATATCTTATTGCAATAATAAAAGAAGACGAGTCCCGGGGCATCCTTGTCGGCAAGTCTTGCCGAGTCGTATATGAGAACTCTCTAAACCGTTTACAAAAGTGGAGGAAGATCCATTGGCATCCTTTTTGCATTGTAAATATGATTATAATTTTTTTTTCTTAGACATTTTAAAATATGAGGATGTAAAACAGTGTCAAAGCAAAACTGCCATTATCGAAGTCCTTTCTCCATCTCTTGATGGCAGAGAGGCCAGGGCAGGAGTCAGGGAAGGTAGAAATTAGGTCCCCATGGATCTTGTTGACCGTATTGGCGAGCTTGATCCGATCAAGAGGTAGGAGTGAAAGTCGGGTGTATCCATTTGCAACGGCGAGTGGGGCAACAGATAGAAAAGGTGCCAGTGATGACTATTTATACTACCTGAGTGGAGCCACATATTCGCTTTCCACATAAAAATATGCGATAAGAACGCTCTCGTTGAAATGTTTTAGCTATCTTGTTTTCATTTTGAAATAATGAATTTAGCTCTTTATGGCTCAGCCTAATATTTTTTTTATTTCACATATATTTGTTTGAAATTTGTAAGCATTTTTATATGACGCCTAATAACTTCTTAGCTGATTGACATACACAAAAAACAAGAGGGCAAAAACTGCCTTATTTGCGCTCAGAGCTTTACTATAAAAACTGACAAGATTTGAATTCAGCGAGCGAGAAAACTCAGTTTCATGTAAATTCCACTTTGGCAAATGAAACTTCCGTGGGGAGAATACATTAAATAAAAGTCCAATAATTCGGTAGTTCGAATGTAGTTGGAAGATATGGAGCATTTTTCACCTTCGAAAATAGAAAAGGGAAGAGATGAGCGTAGTCTATACGTGATAAACGATTCCCACTGCACCAAGAAGCGTTGACATCAGAATTCAAGACGTTTAGTGTGTCCCCCAAATTCAGACTGAGGATAAGATTCACTTACATATTTTCGTAGAAAATCTATGTTGACATTTAGATTTTATACCAATTACCGACACCGGGGTACTCTCTTGTACAGGATGGAATATTAAAAATTTTGGAGATAAAAGTTAGCACCCTGTTGGATTTTTTCGAACCAGTAAAAATAAATCAAAATAACTCTGTGGAAGACAAAAAGGACCTGAATTTATACAAAGTGAAGACACTTTAGATTAGACATCTTGCTGTGACAATAAATCAGGGTTCAGTGACAAAATATGTTTCATCAACGAAGGTCAAGGTCGACGAGTCTTACATTTAATGAAACTATTTTCTTATGCCCTTGGTTTTTCAGTATCAGAGGCAGTTGTAGGTGACGTTCCAGGTACACGAGGGATATAATTATCGATGTCTCGGTTGGTTAAAACGACAAGATTTTACATTTACATTGGGGGGACCTCCCTGTAGCAACAATAGATGAAACAACTGTTAATAAAGAAACCTCCTCAAACGGTAGGTTGAGGTTTGAGGTCAGTAGGTGACTCTAGACTTGTTCAAATTTAACACTTTTCTTTAAAAACATTCAAATAGATGATTTTCTGGTTGTCCAAGGCTGAAATAATCAACAGTATTTTTTTATTTGGACCCCTGGAATGCCTGCCGAATAGGTCGTTTAGGGCGGCGCCTATAAAAAAATAGTTTTTATAATGATTTAGTAGTCGAACTGAGATTTGTAAAAAATATATCAAGCAAAACGGGTATAACAAATAAAAATATTATATTTTATAAGATCAATTTTTTTTTTTTTTAAGTTTATTTTGTAGCCCACTAGATATGTAGATACGTATGTTGTTAGAGAGCTATGCATGTATGTCGTATTACATATATTTCAACATTGCAAAGGAATGAAAAATTATTTTTAAATCAAAATTTTACCTTTTTTGATAATTATGAATTATATAAAAATATATTGTAATATATTTATGATGCCCACCAATATGCGCAGTCTAAATTACTGGGACTGAAAACTTTTAAGGGATATTTTTGGAAAAACTTCTCCTGTGGAATGTTTAGCCGTACTTGTCTCAGCCTTAGAAGTTTTCCGTCCCAGTTATTTAGACTACGTATATTAGTGGACATTATATTTATACATAAATGTATATAGAATATATATATATATTTACATAATTTATATAATTACTAATTAAACTAAATTATTTATTTAAAATTAATTTTTCATTCCTTTGCAATATTGAAATATATAAACTACGAGGTACACTCCAGGGGCCCAATTTAAAGATATTTTTCCTGTTGATTATTTAAGCCTGGGAGAACCAGAAAATCATATATTTGAATGTTGTTAAAGAAATGTGTTTAATTTGAATAAGTCTAAGGTGACCCTCCCAAAAGCCCAGCAAGAGATTCATCCACCACCAATGAAGAAATCTCTTCACTGACCGGAGCCTAGTAAATGGTATCAAATGGAGTAGCATCGTCACAAGTGTCATCTATATTTGTTATTCTTGCAGAGAGTTGAATTTACCACATCTTTTCTCCAGTGATACCTTCTTTCAAGCTGGATATTTCTCCTGTAAACTCTTTTATTCTATTAGTAATTATCTTTATAAGTTACCCCATTATGGCTAAAATCGTTAGTTTGATTCCGCCTTAGACTCAAGACTCGACTTCAATTCGTACTCTTGGATCCTACCCTCAAACAAAGTTACCCGAGTGAGTCTTCTTGAGTCCTCCCCCCAGCCTTTTTAAACCGCTTACCTAAGATCACTTAACTCCTCTGCCCACCATGGAACAACTTTTGGTAGTCTCTTTGCTTTTTGTTATACCGTTGATTTGAGTGCTCTTTGCAACAATATTTTGAATTTTCTCAGAATAATTTGTTCCATTTTTATATATAACCGAAACCTACTTATGATCCGATTGTATGACTTATCACATACTGTATTGAAATGAAGGTAAGCATCAGATCATTGACGAAGGTTACCTCAATTAGTGACGATCCAAATCCGCCAACCAGCGTGCATTCTTTTCCCCTCATTGCAAATATTTAAATGTATTAATACACAGAACTCCTCGATTTATATTTTTCTTCATTGGTTTTTCTTATCCCTATAAAGAATATGGACATTTGTATCCATTCCTATGAGTAGAGGTATCCGCTGGTCTTTACATTGTTTTCCCAAGTCCCTTAGTTTTGGAAAAATACATGGAGATGTAGTATCAAGGTAATAAGAAACCATTATGCTCTGTTATCTATAAGTATGATAGTACCTATTATAATATTCCAGCTTGAGTATTCCAGTAGTTCAACAGCCCCACAAAATTCTTAAAACCATAATGCTCACTCTTGAAGGAAAGCCAATCAAGACTTTTAGGGTAAAAACGTCGTAAAAATCATCGAATTGATGTAAATAAATTATGTGAGGGCGGCTCGGCAATCATTGCAACTTAATTAACTGATCTTTTTTTTGCCTACTGTTCTCTAGTAGCTTAATTAGCTCATATCCAACCAGGTTTCTTTTTACTCCCAATTTGCAAAAGTCATATTTTGTTTGATTGTAAATCAATATCGGCGTATGTTTTTTTCCTTTTATGTAAAAGAAGTCAGTTTCGGTATAAAGTAATCTTTTTAAAATTTATTAGAGGTGTAAAAGTAGAAGAAGAAAGGAGAGATATAAGCACCTATTGATAATTTATATTTTTGCCGTCAATATCTGCTTTTTTCGTCAATAGTATGTACTCAAGCAAAAAAAAATTGGAATGTTCTAAACAAAATGAAGCAAGCACTTAAAATTTATTTTTCTAGATGTTTTTATATAGAAATTGATGGTGTAAATGATAGAACACCCAAAAGAAGTGAATGAAAGGTCGATTTAGTTTGCTGATAAATATATGATAGATTTTATATTATGTCTATCCCAAAAATATAATCTTCAAATTGTTATCTTGAATTAAGTTACAAATAGCATGCCTTTAGATAAATAACAATTATAATGCGGGTTATGGTTAACCGGGTTTACTTGTAATTAAACCGTAATTGGGCTTTAAATCTACCGCTGACACGGTATGCAAAACTCTTAGGCTGCGTGTCTTTTCTCCATAAAAAGTGTCAGAGGTAGATTTAAACCACATGGTACCACCTACTGAGCCCACGAGCCGACTGAGTCCACGAGATTAGTCTACAAAATAAAAATAATCGTGCGGAAAACGCTTCACTACAAAAAAGCTACTGAACAATAATACCCACGAGAAAAAGAAGAAAAAGGAAAATACTTCACTACAAAAAGCTTTGTGACAAAAATACCTACGGCAAAAAGAAGAAAGAGGAAATTGACAGACTATAAAAGAGCAAGTGAGGTAAATACCCTCGACAAAAAAAAACGGTTATAAAAAGGTCCGTGACGAATTTGCGCGTGATGAAATTACTGGACACCAGTTAACCGAGATGGAACGTAGACGATATTATCTCCAACGGCTTATAAGAAAAATAAAAGCGAGGAAAGAATATTATAAAATAACTTTTGGAGTATAACCTTCCCTATGCTTAATTGTATCCCCAAATTATTTTTCCATCCCTCTTGACAAAGGGATGCAGTATGACCATTGATAATCGATAAAAGGATGTCTTGGGTGATGTAGGGATACGTACAGCTATTATCGCTGGAGAGAAAGTAGTAATTGATGTAATGCACATCTGTACAAAGTATACGCAAGGTGAGACCATAGCGTAGATGCATTCAAAGGAAACCGTTCCCTTAAAGCTCATGCCTTTGGTGACTTAATTTTCTCAGTAGCTCAATGTTAAGGCCATTTATTAAGGCATGCTTGTTTGTAATTTATTTCAACATACCAATTTTTCAACATTTTGGGATAAAAGCAATAAAAATATCTCATACATTTTTCAGGAACTAAAACGGAAATTCAAAAATATAAATATTGATAGTTTATAAATTGATTTTTGTTGGAGGGTAGGATCCAGAGTACGAATTGAGGTCGGATATTGGATTCAAGGCGGAATCGAATAACGATCTTAGTCCATTCCCTAGAAACGGTACCTGGTGTGAAGAAGTTGAACTTGGCAAAATAAATAAACCGTAACCGCCCAATTCGTCCTTTCCATTTTGTCCCTGCCCAAATCGTCCCTGCCCAAATTGTCCCTGTCCAAATCGTCCCGTGCCCAATTTGTCCTTGTCCAATTCGTCCTAGACCCAACTCGTCCCTGCCCACTCGTCCTCACTATTTCCCAGAAAAGAAGACATACCCCTAACATTCATTCATGAGGAGTTCCTTCGCTTCAGGGAACCCTCGTCCAATAGACTCTCGGGTTCCGTCCAAGCACAGTGATAGGGTATTGGGTTTCTAACCTTGGCCAAAGGACTTTCGGGTCCCGCCAAGCACAGTGATGGAGTATTGGGGTTTCTAACCCTCGGCCAATGGACTCTCGGGTCCCGCCAAGCACAGTGATGAGGTATTGGGGTTTCTAACCCTCGGCCATAGGACTTTCGGGTCCCGCCAAGAACAGTGATGAGATATTGGGGTTTCTAACCCTCGGCAAATGGACTCTCGGGTCCCACCAAGCACAGTGATGGGGTATTGGGGTTTCTAACCCTCGGTCAAAGGACGTTCGGGTCCCGCAAGCACAGTGATGGGGTATGGGGTCCCAAACCCTCGGCCAAAGGACTCTCGGGCCCGCCAAGCACAGTAATGGGCATTGGGGTTTCTAGCCCTCGGCCAAATGACTTTCGGGTCCCGCCAAGCACAGTGATGGGGTATTGGGGTTTCTAACCCTCGGCCAATGGACTTTCGGGTCTCGCCAAGCACAGTGAGGGGTATTGGGGTTTCTAACCCTCGGCTAATGGACTCTCGGGTCCTGACAAGCACAGTGATGGGGTATTGGGGTTTCTAGCCATCGGCCAAAGGACTTTCGGGTCCCGCCAAGCACAGTGATATATGATTTATATAAAATAACATGCATTAAATATCAAATAATCTCTAACAAAATTTAAACAATTATGTACTTAATTGGCTTTTGTTATAAATTGTCTGATACTAAATGCATATGAAGAAGTCACAGAGCAGATACATAAATAATTTCTCTTTCTTTCTTATATACTGCACCGATCCATATTCGGTAGATATATAATAAAATCTACCAATTCCGAATCAGCAGTACCGAATCCCAGCTACACCTAGAACACATAACCACTTTAATCATGTTGTTTATCCATTCTACTTCGGTAAGTAGCCAAACAGAAATTAATATTACAATTCCTAAGAATTGCTGAATCTGTTTTAGCTCTAAAGGTTGTTGGTGAAAGCTCTTTTGGCATCATTCTCCTAAGACAAAAGAAATCACACTCTGCCAACATTTTTAGCAGACTGATTATTTCATATTGATTAACGGACCAAATATTTTGATAGGGATTCTTTCAAGCAAATAAAATTTGCTTTAGGAAAAAAACCTGTTTTTATTCATAAAATGAAGTAACAAACATACAAAAAGTTAAAAAACAGAGATGTTAGCTAAACGAATATTAGTCGCACTTAAGCTTCATATTCTTCATTAGAGTGTATTTACTGTTCCTTATGATATATATATATATATATATATATATATATATATAATATATATATATATATATATATATATATTATATATATATATATATATATATATATATATATATATATATATATTAGCCTGTCCCGTTTTCAGGTCAATCGCTCCGATTTTTTGCTCCAAGCACTTTTCTGCTGCGTAGTGATGAAAAAATGAGATTGAGAAAGTTTCAGCCTTCAAAGGCCATTTTTGTGACTGTACAAGCCACTTAAAGTTTCAAAAAGGCCGTTTTTGGGGTCAAAAATGGCGATTTTCAAGTGGCTTGTACTGTCTGAGTTTTAGTGATATCGAGTAAAAAAAAAGTTCTAGGGATTGCTTGAAGTCTTATCTTTCAAAAAAAAATTTGGAGCACTCAAGCAAATAAATATTTCTATAGTTTTTGGCTTGTTAAAGAGGCCTATTTGGACCCAAAATAGGCCTTTTCGGTTTTTTGCTAACATTTGTGTTATAAATTATTTTAGCATTTTTTCTTGCTTTTACAAATTAATTATCTCATAATAATGCATGTCTTGTCCAATTTTCATAATGGTCACACTGATAATGACGTTTTAATAGAGAATTATGTGTTCAGTCTTATGAAATCTTATACCATTGCCGAAAGAAATCGGTTTGTATTTTTGTCAATATTAAGAATATCCTCATGTTATAAGTTTTTCCAATATTATTTTTTTTTAACCTTTAAAATAATATTTTTAGTTATTGTCCAGATTTGTAAAATAATCTTGCATGTAACACGTAAAAATGATAATACTCTTTCCACACCGCCCAGGAGGCAAGTATTTAAGTGCACTACCCTTTTGTGTGGAGGGTTCCCCAAGAGGTCTATTCATACCACATGACTTATTTGAAAGTTATTTATTTATATTTTTTAGGTTTTCTTCCGATTTTTCTTTCTTTATTTATTGACAAAAGAGTGTCTTGGCGCAGAGTTTCATCATGACTTGAACTAATGAAATCTTGAATCATTTTAATATTTCTTTCGGCTGTGTCATTGACTACTGGTAAGTTAGTAATAAATTTTTTAAACTCCATATAATGAGACATAAGATGCCAATACTGTGGAGGCAGTTTCATCCATTCCATATTTTCCTTGTCCATCCCAAGCAAGTTAAATATAAGAGGAGAGTTTTTGTTAACAAATTTGGATAAGCTTGGCCGCTGATCTACATCAACATTAATAATTGCTTCTATTTTTATTTTTTCGTATTTCATATCTGGGTGCGAAGTATCTTTATTTATTTCCTCTAGTATTTTGTGTGCAATGTCCATCCTTTCTTGGTCCGGTAAGCTTTCGTCTGCAAGACTTAAAGGAATTATACTCCCATGCAAATACCAAGTATGGTTAAACATACTCTTCAGACATTTTTGGGAAAGAGATGGATTGATGCGAGAATATAGCTTCATTTCCCAAACAGCTTCTAAATCTCTTCTTGGCGAGGACGTAGTTTGGTGTGCCGTCAAAAACCATCGAGCATAATATAAAGATATAAACTCGGACATTTCTTTTACTTCTTTCTGTAGTGCTGACGTATTAATTAAGGATGTTAAATGGCCAAGTAATTCCAACTTCATGTAATAAATTGCCTGCGACATAAATCGAGCATGGTGTATTGGTCCAGGGAGCTTTATGTCAAGTTGTTTTAAATTTGGAGACAAATAAAAATGTACCAAGGTTGCCAATTCCCGATAGTCTCCCCTTGGCATTTTATTTTCAGTCAGTATTTTGTTCAAATCTTCTAATGTTTTATCCGCCGCTTGATCATTTTGAAGATTGAGTCCATATTTAAATTTTTTAAATTTAGATGAGTTTATTTTAATGTTTGGAAATTCTGATTTAAATTTTTTAAATAGGTCATTTTCGGGGCCAGTCGTGATCCTGTATAACTTTGATGAATTTTTTATATGACACTCATATATATGATGCCTACAAGCAAGATGTAGCAAGGGTCGCTCAAGGAATATGTTTAACCTAACATTTACTCCACTTTCGCTCCCGGTATTTGAGGCTGTTGTGTCAAATACAAGCCCGGCAATTTTTTCTTTAATAGCAAATTTTTTTACAAGTTTTATAATTTCGTTGGCTTGGGATTCTCCAGTTGAATTTTCACATGAGGGAATCCCTAAGAGATGTTCGTCTTCAGTTGTTTTTATACTAATTGCAATACGCTCTCTTGATAATCCTTTTCCATGAGTTATTTCTTTTATTTTCTTACTGTCGTAATGTAGAACCATTAGGTGATCTTCAATATTTTTTATTTTTTCTCTTTGTTCATTGGCTGTTTCTTTTAAAACGCGAGTTCCTATTCTGTGCACATTGGATTTAGTCATTGATGAAGATGAGGAAGCTTGCATTAAAATTTGTGACTGAGCTCGAACACTGACATGTTTGCTTTTTGAAATTAAAACTGTGTCTTTCACAATTTGAGCTCCCGATTTGCATTCTTGTTTTTGAAGTGACTGTTGTTCTATTGTAGACATTTCTGATGAATCAGAACTATTTTCTTCAGTATCACTTGAAGAAATTAAATCAATCGGCAATGACAATTTTGTTGGCGTATTCCTATTAATCCTTTGATGGTTTTGTTCCGATCTAGTCACAGAATTCATGTATCGTTTGTCCATTTCTCCTATGCTTAAGAGCCTAGGGCCTCGTTGATCGGCAAGAAATAAAATATCGTCCGCTTTGTTTTCTTGTGTTCTTTTTCGGTCATGTTCAATCAAAGTCTCCGTATTTTGTTTTACTACTTCTAAAAGTTTTGGAAGAATATCTTCTGAAAAATAAATTCGATTTTTCTTTTCTCCTTCTGTGTTTCGATGTTTCAATAAATTTATTTTTTTGTGTGACTGAATTAAACTCTTCACCCTATCTCTAATATGATCATGCCTAATAATTGGATATCCAGCTATTTTATAAATTTCGACTATCTTTTTTGAAATACAAATGCAATCACTTTCACACGACAATTCCAGATCATGATTTAAAGAGCATAAAATAATATTTTTTTCACTTAACTTAGGGTTTTTCTCCTTTATAAAGTAAAAATATTGGAGAATATCCTGATTCCGAGGAAGTTTTGTTCGATCAATGTCTGATTTGGGAGAGCCAACAAGAAAAATAAGTTTTTTAATCCGTGTTTTTGACATATCGACAAAATATGATGCACAAAATCACAATAAAAAGAAATCGACTGTTGTATTTGGTTGTAAACGTTTAACTGAGGCAAACGCATTTATATTTTTTAATGTGTCTCTACTCCATCCTTTGTTTGCATTAATTGCGTTTTTAAGTATCTGTTCTTTGATTTTTAAACAAAAAAAAAATAAGCATAGAAGGAAAACTGAATACATACCCTGAAATTTTATTAATAGAATTAACAAAGGCATTCTGTTACGGCAATACATAAAGATTTGCTTAGAAAAAACACAACATTTTCCATGCTGAAGGAAATATTAAAATGATTCAAGATTTCATTAGTTCAAGTCATGATGAAACTCTGCGCCAAGACACTCTTTTGTCAATAAATAAAGAAAGAAAAATCGGAAGAAAACCTAAAAAATATAAATAAATAACTTTCAAATAAGTCATGTGGTATGAATAGACCTCTTGGGGAACCCTCCACACAAAAGGGTAGTGCACTTAAATACTTGCCTCCTGGGCGGTGTGGAAAGAGTATTATCATTTTTACGTGTTACATGCAAGATTATTTTACAAATCTGGACAATAACTAAAAATATTATTTTAAAGGTTAAAAAAAATAATATTGGAAAAACTTATAACATGAGGATATTCTTAATATTGACAAAAATACAAACCGATTTCTTTCGGCAATGGTATAAGATTTCATAAGACTGAACACATAATTCTCTATTAAAACGTCATTATCAGTGTGACCATTATGAAAATTGGACAAGACATGCATTATTATGAGATAATTAATTTGTAAAAGCAAGAAAAAATGCTAAAATAATTTATAACACAAATGTTAGCAAAAAACCGAAAAGGCCTATTTTGGGTCCAAATAGGCCTCTTTAACAAGCCAAAAACTATAGAAATATTTATTTGCTTGAGTGCTCCAAATTTTTTTTGAAAGATAAGACTTCAAGCAATCCCTAGAACTTTTTTTTTACTCGATATCACTAAAACTCAGACAGTACAAGCCACTTGAAAATCGCCATTTTTGACCCCAAAAACGGCCTTTTTGAAACTTTAAGTGGCTTGTACAGTCACAAAAATGGCCTTTGAAGGCTGAAACTTTCTCAATCTCATTTTTTCATCACTACGCAGCAGAAAAGTGCTTGGAGCAAAAAATCGGAGCGATTGACCTGAAAACGGGACAGGCTAATATATATATATATATATATATATATATTATGTCAATTTCCATCTATTCAGATAGAATGAGCATTAGATTTAATCAATCCAAGGGCTCATCAAAAAGTTTGACTTATGTTATCAAATTTGAGAGAGTATTGAAATTCATAATCCCTAGAGGCCTTTAAAAATCCCCTTTGATATAATAACAAATAACCAGGCTTGTGAGTGTTCAGCTTTTTTTGCGTTCAGCGTTCCGTTAAGCGTCAAAAAAAAATAGCGTTCTGTTCAATGTTTTTGCGTTCAGCGTTCAAATTATTTTAAAAAAAACATTGTAAAGCGTGTGAGATGTTATCACTTTGAACTCATAATATACACTAACTTTATTTACGCATCGTATAAATAGATATTGATACAAAGGGATTTACTGGATAATACGACTGAGGGAGGGAGAGAGGTTAGCAACCGCCACAAGGCTCCCCCAGAACGAGGTCAGTCGGAACGGGTAGCCGGAGGTCGTCCACGTGACCTCGAGGTAGCCGGATGAATTGGTTTGACCAAGATCAAAATGTGTTTGCTTGAGGCGATCGATCGAGACTGTTTCCAATCGATTCCCAATCTGTAGTCGAAAGATTTTGTCGCCCGTTCCACTACTTCATAGGGCCCGTCGTATAGGGGCTGCAAAGGTTTTCTTGCAGCATCCCTGCGAACAAACACAAACCGAGCAGAGCTCAGAGCAGGGGAAACGTAGGTGTTAGGTAGGCCGTGAGCAGAAGTAGGGATTGGTCGAAGGTTTCCGACAGCTCGACGAAGGCGATCAAGGACCGCATCCGGTTGTAGCTGAGATCTGGCGTAGGAAGGAAATCTCCTGGCACGACCAGAGGGGCTCCGTAGACGAGCTCCGCAGATGAAGAGCCAAGGTCCTCTTTTGGGGCTGTACGAATACCCAAAAGACCCACGGAAGCTCGAGGACCCAATGAGGTCCGTTAAGTCGTGCGCGGAGAGCATTCTAAGGTTTCGGTGGTTTCCACAAGGCCATTGGCCTGTGGGTGGTAGGCTGTTGTCCGGATTACATTGGAGCCGAGGAGGGACATCAAGTCGGCCCAAAGTTGTGAGGTGAATTGTGCGCCTCGGTCGGAAGTTATCTCTGAGGGGATACCAAAGCGTGCAATCCATTTGACAAGAAAGCGAGAGACAATCCGCGTGTTGAGGTGTCAGAGATAGGAAACGCTTCTGGCCAACGAGAGAAACGATCGACAATGGTCAAAAGATGTGTGAATCCGTTGGAAGGCGGCAATGGACCAACAAGGTCGATATGGACGTGCGAAAACCGTGCATCCGGGACTCTGAACTCTTGACGCGGGGCGCGGGTGTGCTTGTGAATTTTAGCTCGTTGACACGAGAGACACTCTCTAGCCCAAGTGGAGACTGTGCGGGAGAGACCTTGCCAGATAAACTTTCGTGATACAAGACGCCTAGTTGTTCGAATACTCGGGTGTGAGAGGCCGTGAATGGTGTCAAAAACTTTAGGCAGCCAGGATTCGGGGACGATGGGCCTTGGAATTCCTGTCGAGACATCGCAGAGGATTGTGCCATTACCACCTGAGATTGGTAGATCCTCAAGACGGAGACTGGAGTCTGCCGAGCGATAAGCTTGCGTGGCTTCATCGTCAGACTGGGTCGCAGCGAGAGCTGAGAAATCCAATCCGTTCGTAGCTGTCAGGGTTGCATTAACAGCTATTGGTCGTTCATGGGGCGATTTGGCAGGAAGATCGGGAGGGTTTCCTTCAGTAACGACTCCACGAGAAAGAGCATCAGCAACAGAATTCTGTTTTCCCGAAATGTGTTGGATGTCAGTTGTAAATTCCGAGATAGCCACGAGTTGCCGTTCCTGTCGTCCGGACCATGGGTTTGAGATTTTGGCCATGACGAAGGTAAGAGGACGGTGATCGGTGAAGACCGTAAAAGGTCTGGCCTCGAGGTACCACCGGAAATGCCTGATCACGAGGTGAATGGCTAGCAGCTCACGGTCAAAGGTGCTATATTTTTGCTCAACAGGCTTGAGACGACGAGCTGAAGAAGGCCAGAGGACTCCACTGTCCTTTGACGCGCTATTCCAGTACTCCACTAATGGCTTTATCTAATGCGTCGACGGTCAACGCAGTAAAAGCGTGAAGATCAGGGTGAACGAGTAGGGTTGCCTTTGCTAGTGCCTCCTTGGCGGACTGAAAAGTGCTTCTCATCTCGTCCGTCCAATTAAGTATAGCTGAGCGTTGTTGTTCGAGCCTTTAAGTGCATCGTAGAGCGGAACCATCCCAAGCAACACATACATAGACGTCGGAACTAGGGGTGCGGGGGGTGCGGCCGCACCCCCCCATCAGCCTCCCTACCCACAGCATTATGCTTAAAAAATAAAAATCAAGAATCGGAACGTAAACTGAATTTGTCTGACTTACTACATTTATCTCATAATGCACAGATCTAGGCTATGTGACATGCAGCTTAGCATAGGTTACTGTACGGAGCAAGGCTGCATCTGACAGCTCAGTGTGACATAGGCTAAATAAACAAACAAAGTCTTTTGTTTTGCAGGCATTGTTGTTTTGATATGATCGCGCGCATTGTTATTAGCTTACATGACAATTGAGTTCAATGAACCAGTTATGTCTCAGAAAAGAATTTCAGATTTTTTTTTAAACCGCCTGACCCAGCTAAACGTCCGAGACAGACACCTGCACCTGTCCCAGCAACCGGGCCGCAGCAGGCATTCAAACCACCACAGGATTACAATTTTCCTGCCAGGAAGTTCAGCGGTGAGAACTTCAGTCGTTCCTGCAAGGCCGCCTGGTTCAGAGAGTGGCGATGGCTGAAGTACATTGCGGTCAGTGATGGCATTGTGTGTGGTGTGTGCAGGTCAGCTGTCAAAAGCAAGTTGGTCGGGTCAGACACTGACAGTCTGTTTTTGAAAGATAAAAGCTTTTCAAATTGGAGAAAAGCAACGGAGAAGATCAAAGACCACGAGAAGACTCGCATTCATTTAGATGCGATGCAAAGATTGGATGCATTGAAAACAACGCCAATTAATGCACTACTCTCTGAGGCCGCTGCTAAGGAGCAGAGAACAGCGCAGAAAATGCTGGAGCTCATTTTTAGCTGCGTAAGATTCCTGGGGCGCCAGGGACTCCCTCTGAGAGGGGCTGCAAATCGGGATGGGGTGTTAGGGCACTGATCCGGACCTGGAGAACTGGATGAAAAAAAAGAGATAATTAGAAATCTGGCAGCATACAAAATGAAATTCTGGAGCTGTTTGCGCATGACATTCAGAGAAAAATCGGAGCTAAAGCATCCCAAAGTCCTTTTTTTGGCTTAACTGCTGATGGGACCACCGACCTCAGTGGCAAAGAACAGTTTTCATGCAATATACAGTTTGCTGATCACAATCTGGACATTCAGAATTTCTTTCTAGGCTTTTACAACCCCCAGACACAACAGCAGAGATGCTGTTTTTGTGCATAAAAGATGTCCTTGTTCGGCTCAATTTACCAATGGAGAAGCTGAAAGGCTACTGTTTGATGGAGCCAGCAACATGTCTGGGAGGTTCACGGGAGGGCAGGCAAGATTAAAGGAAACATATCCTAAATCCGTGTTTGTTCACTGCGCAAATCACTCTCTGGATTTATTGTTACAAGAAGTGGCAAAAGAAGTGCACCTTGTTGCTGATACACTAAACTTGGTTCGAGAAGTCACTGTTGTTATTAAAGATTCAGCAAAGAGAAAAACATTATACCAGTCTCTTTTTGGATGTGGAGAAGTGATAAACCTGCTTGCCCTGTGTCAAACTCGGTGGTGCGTCAGAGTTGTGGCACTGTCACGGTTGCTGGCCTGCTATGGAGAGATGCTGCAGACATTCAGGGCCCTGGAGAGTGACAGGACTGTCAAGGGGAGACGCGTGCCAAAGTGGCAGGATTGCTCAAAAAGGGCACCACTACGCGCACAGTCTTTGGTTTGTTTACGTGCGTTACCATGTTTACTCCGTGTGAATCTGTGGCTCGGTCACTGCAAGGCATCAAGGTCACAGCCTTTGGATCAGTGGAAGCTGCGAAACTTCTTTGCCAGCGACTCAACTCACTGCGACAGGATGACACCTTCGCTGACCTTGTGGACAAGACCAAGCAGTACGCAGAGCGCTACAACTTAAAGCCTCCTCATCCAGCGCGAACGAGCAAGACCACAGCGCGTTTTCGCCATACAGCGGAGGAGGGGGGAGTTGGGGAACATAGAGGTAAATAAATAAATAAAAATAATGCCAACAGTATTTTTAAATAACACATAGCTTAACTCATCAGCCTATAATTGTATATGTTAAAATAATGCAACAAATACGCACACATAGACAGACAGATATTATGTATCTATTCATAGATTATGACATAAAAAACGATACAATAGTTCAATAATACTGTACATCCACGTACGCCTATTTGAGAAATGAGCCTGTAATTAATAATACACAAACAACGGTTTGTGTATTTTTCATTTTCATAACAAACCAAATTCATGAATTTGAACTTAATGAATGAACTTGAAATTAATTAATATAAAAAAGTTTGACCCAGCTTAAATAAGCAGCCCATGTGTAACCTATTGGTTGGTTGTTATTTAATTCATGTTATATTTAATATTGCAGAATATCCAAGCCTGTGGAAGAGGGTAATGTTTGAGGCTCTAGACGTGGTGCGCTCAGAGGTGGAGCGGCGTTTTGATCAGGAGGGACTCCGCATAGCTGCAGGGCGAGGGCAGGCAGTCCTTGAGGCGGCCCAAGGGAAACGGGTTGATGTGAGTTTCCCGGAACTGAGCCCCTTCTCACGAGAGCAGCTTAACATTGAGCTGGACATACTGAGGGACGTGTGTAGGGGACGATAAGTTTTCACCATTCAGGATGGTGTGTCCATCCTGCACACCTTGCAGCCCCAAACCCGCTCTATGCTGTTGGAGGTTGAGAAGCTCATAAAGCTCTGTCTGGCCCTGCCCATATCTGTCGCGGCATCCGAGTGCTCTTTCTCTGCCTTGCGCAGATTGAAAACCTGGCTGCGCAATACCATGAAGCAAGAAAGACTCACGCATTTGGCCATTATGAATGCGCATAGTGACCTTCTTGATGAATACGATGTTTCGGCCCTGCTTGAAGAATTCATCAGCATGTCAACTGAGAGAAGGTCCACTTTTGGAAAAGTGTGAAAGCCCTTTGGAGCGCAAACTGTTCTTTTTCTGAATGCTGTTTTTATGGCCTAGTGTTATGTGTTTTAATAAAGGCTTGATTTATTCATTCATTTATTTCGTTTTATTTTCTTAACAATTAAGATGCTGCATTATAGTTCGTTAATCATTGATACTGTAAGTGTGCGTCTCTCC
>CP045903.1:13649219-13689847 GCA_013387185.1 Caligus rogercresseyi | reverse complement strand
GAGGGATGGGGACTATATGGTTGAAGTATATAGCAGACCTTCTTTATACTCCAAATAGCACCCATTCAGGGATGCTTAATACGACTACATTTAAGGGAGCAAAGTTTACAATGTCAAAAACTGTTTCAGTTTAAGCATACCAAACAGTTCTGCAACAATGAAAGGCTACTATTAGACAGTATGTTAATGCTCAAATGAAATAAATTGCTAGAATTTTATCAGAAGGAGAGAAATAATGACTAAGTACGAGTTGGGGGTGGCGTACAGAGTGAAGAAAATATTGATAACGTGGTAAAAAATAGTGACGTCAATCACGAGGTTGTATGAGTGGTAGAATCTCCTGAAGTCAATTGTAGAGTCTCTGAAGCATTGGTAGAAAGTGAAGTAATTAATTCTACAGAAACTCATAATAGTGCAAATAAAAAAGATATACAGGAAAAGGCTAGTGAGCTTGGATCTCATACTTCGGAGATAAATTCAAAAGATTCCTCGACAGTACCTGAAGAAGGCAATCAGGGCTCTCCAATAACAGTTTCAGAAAACTCTGAGTCAATTGAAGTCCCTTCAACAGGTTGGGTGTGAAGGTAGTCTGGGTTCCTCCACAAATCCATCGAAAATTACCAATCGGTCACAGTTCAGAAAGGCAGCACGAATGATAATCTCAAACCAAGAAAACCAAAATTGAATCCTGAACTAATCCTATTAACTAGAACGAGTCAGGTTCCATCTCAAAAAAGACGTTCTTCCTTTTCAAGGACTGTCTCCTCACAAAGACCACCAAATAAGCTCTCTAAAAGTAATTTTTTTACAAGTAATAGGACCTATGATGCCATTCAAACAAAAATTAATAATGACTTTCTCAGTTCTCAGGTGTCTAGGGATCAGGAACTGAATATGGGGATAGGTAGGATTGTCTCGCTGAATACAAGAGGAGTAGGAATCGTATTTTAAGACATGCTCTAATGAAAAACTGCTTGATAAAAAAACCTGACATCCTATGTTTGTAAGATGTTAAATCGGAGACATCTTCTTCTTGCTCAAAAGAATTGTACTTTTTGGCCCCCAAAAAATACTATAAATTCTTCAGAGGCAATGGATTAGGTCGAGGGGTTTTTATCTTTGTATCAAGTATATTTGTAAGCCTTTGAAAGTGTGTGAACTTTCAGGCCTTGGGATTGGCACAAATTTTCATAGCAAACGGCGGTTTTTATTTCATAATGAATATGGACAGAATGTAAGATGCTCATCTTTTTTCAGCTATTATCAATAGTTGCAAAATAGTTTATATCCTCTATTAATTTTAGGAGATCTTAATGTAGATCTTTTTAAATCGAATGGGCGGTATCCTAATCTTCAAATACTTTCAATTCATCAATATCACCCGATTTACACAATTTAGTCAAAGCTTTTACTCCGAAGACAATGTGTGGAAACAAGTCGTTCTAGGATAGACGTAGCTTTAGCGCCTCCTCTATTCAGGCAAAGATACAAATGCACAATATCGTCCTTTCATGCATCTGAACCATAAGCTTATTGAGATTGGGTATCCAGAAGGTCGGCTGAAAAGGCGTTCAGTGGGCCCAAAATGGATAATTTGGAATGAAGATTTTATTAAGATTCTTAAAACATGTTTTATTCAAAATTTTAATAATTCTTTGAAACCAAAAAACTCGCATTCCTTTATTCTACTTAGTTCAGTCAACTACTTTGCAATATATTCGCAAAAAACGGCAAAAAGAAATGACCTTCCAAAAAAGCCTGGTTGTTTTACTTGATAATGATTCTCTGTTTCTACGTACATTTCCAAAGATTCTACAAATATCTTTCGTATGTCAGAAATTGCAGAAATCATTAAAAGAAGAATGAAAGGGAAAACTCGGTTTCGTTAAGGCTAAAAACCCTACTTCAAAAGGAGTACCCAACATCTATCGTCAAAAAATAGGTTTTTAAGATAAATCATTATCAAATTCTAAAGATATATTAAACATCTTTCATAGTCAATTTCAAAAGCTTGTCGACGACGATAGGGCTAATTTCCACGTCCAAAGCGTGGTACTCATTCTATTTTTACGAAATACTATCACTCAGTTGATGAGAAAGAAGTTCAAGGACGAAAAAGCTTCAGGTCCTGATGGCATTGGCGGCAAAATATTTACCAAATGTTTGGAAGAAATCGTTCCCTATCTTGTTTGAACTAGGGAAGTCTATGGAAATTCGTGGAAAACTTCCAAAGTCAATAACGAAGGGCCGGATCACCCTAATACCTTAGAAAGGGTCAGACAGTGGTGAACAATTGGCGACCTATTACGGTGCTCAACGAGAGCTACCGAATTCTATCGGGTGTTCTTGCTGCTCAAATTGAGCCTCAGTGAATGCTAAATTAGGGAAAGAACAAAAGGCTTCCTAAGGGTAGGCAAATCGGTGATATTAAAAAAAATATAGGAACAGCTATTCCAGTTTTACAGAAAACAGAGACATTTGGAGCATCATAGCCATAGATTTAGCAAAGCTTTCGACACCATACAACATAGACATATTTTAGGTCAATTAAAAGAAACTCCCAAAAAAGATTTTAATACTATTAGAGCTCTCCTTTATCTTACTATCTCCATGGGGGGAATAGAGAGTGATCCCATAATTTAAAAAAAAGCTGTCGTCAAGGTGTCCTTGGCTCTACTTTTATTTATTATTGGACTTATTGAACTGAGCGACTCAGTAATTAAAAAGTACAAAGGGTTTGGAGTTGATATCGGGTTTCCAAGAAAATTATCGATTATACGCAGACGATGTTACGCTAAGATAGAGGACAACTCGGAAATACAATTAATTAAGCGTATTGAAATATTAATAAACCAATTAAAAACTTGAAAGAGATCATGGGCAAGTGGAACCCTGAGAGGATCTACAGATTGCAGGTTGTTCCGTCAAGCAAAGCCTGGACATTTATGTATTTCATGGGAATCCACACAGGAGCCTCTCAATCGAATTGGCTAAAGATAAATAACCAAATCAGTCTCTCAATTCCACGCTGAAAAAATTTAACCTACAGAAGAGAGATTGACCTCTATAACTACTGGTCGTGCATGTTGTTATATACAAAGCATCGTCTATTCCGTGGCTTACTGAGCGTGCAATAGAGAAGAAGACATTTGGCTTGTGGTCACCTTTTTCATAGGAGTTATCTAAGTGCCCTTAAGAGACCACGATCTCACATGGTGGAGGATTAACGTTTAATCTCAAAAATCAACCTAAAATTTATCAGAAAAGTTGTTACCGACCTATCAATTCCACAGACTGAATGGCGATCTGTTTTTACATCAGTCCGGCATTTCTGTGGCTAATGATGGAACGAATTTTATTAATGAAAAACTGGAGGCCGTATCTCCTTTTTTAGCGCCCTCAAAGATTAATTTGGAAAGGCAAACCTTGTTTTCTTCGACGTCTACAATTGAATAATTCGTCAAAATTGTCAAAAAAAGTTTTACTTCCAAAATCTTTTAGAACCAAAAGAGTTGGAATGGATGGCTCTATCTCAAAATTATCGTTTCATGATTTAAAGCCAGAATCAATGTTTTCTGTGGAATATTTTTCTTTCCTTTAAAGAAGGCTGCATTGAGACATCAAGTTCGATCCCTTGGCATTTAAGGATGTCTTATGCATCAAATTCCAAAGAAGAAGCCGAACAAATATGTGATCAGTTTCTACAAGAATTACATCTCCCAACAACTTGGAAACCTAGAATAATTCGCTCTGTTTCAAAGATACACGATGGAAAAAAATTCACTGCACAGTTTCAAGTATCCTCTGGCACTATTTTCTTAATGCTTCTTGCAAAGACTGTGGACTTTGTTCAATAAAATTCTCATGCTTTTGCAAACTGTCCTGCTCTGAGCATCTTGAAGGAGTTTATATCTTAAATATCAAAGGGTCACTAAGAATATTATCCTGGTATCCTTCTCTTTGGGTTGAATTCTAATCCCAGAAGTTCTTCAAAACTCGTGCTTTAGAAATTTCACTTTTGAGCTGTAGGAGCTATATCACAAATAGGCTAGCAAGTGATAACTTCGTTTGCAAGGATGATTTGCGAGCCATCTTGATATCAACACTGCCGTACTCGGCTCTACAAAAAAATTCGAAACTCAAATAATGACGCTTGGAATTTTACTGGTAATTAGTTCGTTTTTATCCTTCTTGTGCCGTGGAACACATATTTTTTAAAACATATAATAATGCAGAGCTGCGACTACCGAATGTAAATCGGTATTCGATACTACCAACGGTAGATTTCAAGTATCGAACCGATTTACGATATCGGTAAAAATACGAATATGTACCGATTGTCAATCGGTACGATATTCGATATTTTTATTAGGTTTGTTTTTCTAAGTAAAAGTGGAGCGCTCCCTTGTGTGAAGAACTTGAACTTTGAAGAATAAATACAACTATAACTTGTAGTATTATAGATAGACATTGAAAAGCGAGGGATATTTTGGGCATGTGAAAGGGAGAATGTGTGAATATAATTAGACCATAGAAGACTAACAGAGAGTTAGAGTCTTCTATGATTAGACACGGAAAAGCGAGGGATTTTTTGGGCGTGTGAAAGGGGGGAATGTTTGAATGTACAATTGAGTTCAGGTTCAAAATATCCCTCTCTTTTCCATGTCAAACTATAGAGCAGATACATAAATAGACATCATATAAGCTTATTTAGAGTACCTGAGAGTGCATTGAATATCGGACAATAAAGACAGTAAATAAAAAAACCTATAGCCTTCATTTCCTACAAAATCCAAGTACAGTATAATTTTGTATAAAATTATATGTATTAAATTTCAAATAATCTCTAATAAAGTATAATAAATGATGTATTTAATTGTCCTTTGTTATAAATTGTCCGATATTAAGTGCATATGAAGAAGTAAGAGCAGAGAAACATAAATAAATTCTCTCTCTTCTAATCTACCGACCCGAATATCGATCGATACTGTCGATATATAATAAAATCTACCGAATACAGATATCGATCGATATTCGGTATATACAGAATATCGAACCGGCGGTAGATTTATCTACGAATCCAGTCTGATAAAATGTCATCACAAATTAAAAATATTTTACCTAGTTCTCTTTTTATTTTAAGAAGGGTCTTGGGATTTATCCTGAATTATCTTTGGTCTGGGTAGTAAAATAACTCCCAATTATATTATTGTCATGGTTTTATACTTATCATGTTATATTGTCATTTTTAATGTTTTGACAAATTTTGTGTTTAATGTCTTTAATTTGATGTGTTTGTTGTTATGTCAAGAATATGTGCTTTGTTTTTAAGTTATTATTCAGTGTTAGTTTTTTTTGCCTTTTAACTTTGTTTAGAGATCTAATTTTAAACTGGAATGTTTATTTATATATGTAATTTCTCTAAATCAATAAAGTTTTCTTATATAAATATATATATATATATATATCTTGTATGAATTAAGAAACTATTGTATAATTAATTATTTGCAAATAATTACTACAAATAATTAACAATTAAATATTTTCTTTAAATATTATTTTAAACTGAGGAAAATTAGGCTTATAATGTTAGAATTACTTATTACAGCCCATAAAATGATGAAATATCATGTTTATGATGTCATTTTTAATAGTTCTTCTCAATTATGTCTAAAAATGACCTAATTTTCGCTCTTTAAAACATGTATTTTGGAAAAAAAAATATCCTATTTCCGTTGTATAGTTGAAGTCTATTATTTATTGATAAAATATTTCATTTTTAATCCATAAATATATATGTATATATATATATATATATATATAATTCCTTTTCCAAACAAAACTTTGCCTGAGCTAACACAAACCTCAAATGAAATATTATAATATGATTCATGTAAAATTTGAAAACGAATTATTCGAAAGTAGGACCATAATTCCATTGATATAACTACCTGTTCGTATTCTTTAAACGAAATTGATATAATGTTTTATGTTTTTTGTTGAGAGGGGAACATTTTCCATCTATTTTTGTCATATTACATAATGTAATAATTGAATTTATTAAGATATTCTGTATTTTGAGTTAATTCCATAGTTCGTAAAATTGGATAATAATATCACAAAACCTTTCATGGCCATTCAATATTGAACTTTTGTTTTTCAACAAACAGAAAATTCAGGACAGTGAGGGCCATAAGAATATATTATGTAAATGAAACACCGATTAAATAAAAAATAATATTGGGACCCGTCACTCTATACCTAGAAGTTTGTAATCTCAACGTGATTGAAAATACAGACATATGTTTTGATCCCATTATAAATTCAAAATATAGGTATATATATATATCATATATGCGACTACCGAATTAAATCGGTATTCGATACCACCGACGGTAAATTTCAAATATCGAACCAATTATTCGATATTCGGTAGAAACTACCGAATACCGTAACGATTGTGAATCGGTACGGTATATTTGAAAGTATGATTTTTTAGCATTCACATAGAGACATAAAAATATAGAGAGCTTATTCCCTTCATAGCAGAGAACATCGTTCAACTGTCGCTTTGCCCAAGCGCACCCTTGTGTAAAAAACTTGAACTTCAAAAATAAATAAACATCTATAACTTTAGTATTATAGAGCAGATACATAAATAGACATTCAATATAAGCTTATGCTATGCATGAATACTAGAGTACCTGAAAGTGCATTTAATATCGGTCAATAACAGACAGTTAATGAAAAAAATGCAATAGCCTTCCATTTCTTACGAAATCCAAATCCAAATATAATTATATAAGAAATTATGTATTGAATTTCAAATAATCTCTAATAAATATAACAAATGATACATATAATTTATTATAAGCTGTCCGATATGAAATTAATATGAAGAAGTAAAAGCAGATACATAAATAAATTATCTCTCTTTCTAATCTACCTTACCGAATATTGAGCGATACTGTAGATATATAATAAAATCTACCAAATACCGAATCGATCGGTAGATGGTATTTACCGAATATCGAACGGCGGTAGATTTATCTACCGAATATCATATATCTGATATATATATATATATCACAGCTGGGATTCGGTAGAAAAATCTAACGCCGGTCCGGTATTCGGTATATACCTTCTACCGTTCTGTATCGATAGTCGGTAGATTTTATCATATATATACAGTATCGCTCGATATTCGGTACGGTAGATAAGAAAGAGATATAAATTTATTTGATGTAGTTGCTTTGTGGCTTCTTCATATGCATTTAATATCGGACATTTTATAGCTAAGGGACAATTAAGTACATATTTTGTTTATTTGAAATTTTATACATATTAATCTATTATAAATTATATACGTACTTCATTTTGTAGAAAATGGAAGGCTATGGTTTTTTTTCATTTACTGTCTCTTATTATACGTTGTCCGATATTAAATACATTTTCAGGTACTCTAGTATTCAATGTTTATTGAATATATATTTATGTATCTGCTCTATAATTCTATAAGTTGTTCATTGTAGTACGTAGTTGTTTATTTATTTTGCAAAGTTCAAGTTCTTCACGCAAGGGAGTGCTTCCACTTTTACCTTAGTACTTACTACAATACCGTACCGATTTATCATCGGTACGGTAATGGTAGTTTCTACCAAATATCGTATAATCGGTATTTGAAATCTACCGTCGGTAATACCGAATACCGATTTACATTCAGTATTGCAGCTTTGATATAATATATATATATATGTATATATATATATATATGTATATTAGGGTTGTTCTTATTTTTCAAATGTTTGAAATGTTAGCGACTTTGTGGATTTTTTTTTAAATTCACAGTTCATGTAAAATTTATATACAAAACAATATATAAAATTGATGCTAATAAGTAAAAATACAATATATAAACATTTTAGTCATAATTATAGCACATACATGAACATACTACCTAATTTCTCCAAAAGTAAAACTTAAACTATTAAAACATAAATACTAAAAACGAAGTGTAAAGGATCATTTAAATTTTTTAAATTTCTTTAAAAGTAATTTAAAGCATCTCTTAAGAATTGGAACGGGAGGGGACATATTTCACTAAATCGCCAGCTAGCGTCCACGAGTTGTCCGTGACCGAAGGGATCCGTAGGTCCAATGCAGCATAACGAGCGAGGCGGATATGCATATTGCCCTAAGGTCTAGCGGCTGCAGGGGATGATCCAATTAAGGCTCTTGCCACTAGGCTTTGGCACTAAGTAGAGCGTTGTTTATAGCTTTTGTCTTCGCGGAAGCCCTTTGACTTGAAAGGCCAAATAAAATAGAGGCTTTGCAGTACTTTCCAGCGTTAGGTGCATCCAAGCCCCTTACATTTAGTTTAATGAATCTCACCAATATGTCAACCGATCGACACTCTGCAAAGGCGTGAATTATAGAGTTAAAAATAACACCACAGTCTTGCAATGGCGGGAAAACTTGAGGATATTTGCCGAAATCATAACTGTGAAGTAAATGTCTTCCGTCCGTTATACAGCTAATAGAATGCCGGATACGATTACTCCATCTATATATATATATATATATACATTAGGGTTGTTCTTATTTTTCAAATGTTTGAATGTTAGCGACTTTGTGGATTTTCTGTTTCTTGGTGATAAATGAAGACGACATACAAAGTTTGAACCAAATCGGTCAACATTACGAGGTCGCGCAACGAGGTCAAGTTTTAAAAATTTAGTAAAAATATAGTTTTCCGCAAATTTTCGGCAGTTAGTGTAACCTGGATAGGAAGAAAAAAAAGAAGGGAGAGAAGTGAGGCAAAATACTCCCTCCCTTCTCTTTCTATCCAGGTAACACTAACATTATTACCAGATGGTAATTATATATTCTCATATCAAAAGATCAATTTTTGGGGAGAGTACGTATTTGCTTATATCTCTTAAAATATAGCGATTTTTAGAACACAAAATAAATCAAATGAAAGCTTGGTTAACCAGCTTTAATATTTTGGTATACTAAATCATATCAATTTAATAAGTAGAGAGTTATATGTACATTAAAAAAGCCTATCTCGCGTACAAAATGACGCATATAATGGATTATAAATGCGTCAGAAACAAAGTAAAATTTTGAAAGGATACCTTGACGCAAATCTAAGAAACACATTATGATTTATTTTTTTCATAATCGATTTCTTATAGGTCAATACAGGCTCTGAATCATATGATGTAAACTCAGATTGTACTGAATTCTGAATTGATAGAATGCAACCAAGGTCATTTTTGGATTTATCATCTAAGTTTTACTAAACTTAAAACTACTATTTTACTCTGAAGCGAACAAGTCATCTTCTACAGGCGAGTGAAGTTAATTGATACAAAAAAGCCATGAAATAAGCTAACAATACACACTCCCTTTTTTGCTTTGTTTTTACTGAAAACTTTGTTTTATTAAAAAACATCAAACATACGTCTGTTAGTAAATTAATTTCCTTAAATTAATAATTATTATTGAAGTCTGTAACGTCCACCATTTTGAAGAAATTTGCGGAAAACTATATTTTTACTAAATTTTTAAAACTTTGACCTCGTTGCGCGACCTCGTAATGTTGACCGATTTGGTTCAAACTTTGTATTCGTCTTCTTCTTTATGACCAAGAAACAGAAAATCTACAAAGTTGCTAACATTTCAAACATTTGAAAAATAAGAACAACCCTATGTATATATATATATTCATGTACATGAAAAAATAAAGAAACGTTCAATATAAAGAATGTTATTTTAGGTCATACCTATTTAAACATTGAATGCAGATAATATGTATGTATTCACTTTTTGGTATTCCTCTTCAAAATTATTGCAATTTAAAGACATCTCTTTTTCTTAACAATATATACCACTTTTAGACTCAGATAGGAATGAAACAATTATTGTTAGCCGACCAACCCTACATTTTTAAACAAGATTGGGATTTGATAATATGGGCCTCTCAGCATTAATCTGGGGGCCTCTTAAGATCTGGAAAGCATATTATTCTCATTAAAGCATGTGATAATAATGCATTTAGTTGTTTAAGGATCCTCTTTGAGATTTCGAAATCCGTTTTACAAACTAGAAACGTAAAATATATTGATGCATTGTTTGATGAATGAAAAGCTAAGTACTCATTTTACAATGAGGTTTGGCTTTGTTAATTCAACGACGGAAAATCAACAAGATGGACTTCTCCAATTGATAATTTCCAAGTTTATGGCTCTTCGATAATAATAATCTTAAACAAGAATGCAAAAAACTTTTTTTGAATTGTGATCTACTTTTCAAACTTTAACATCGGTCCACAGATGTAACCATACAATATATATTTTTGTATTGACGTGGCTATTTAAAATAAACTGATGAAAAAATGATCGGGAGAACCCATATGACGCATGGTTAAAGCAGCCGAGCGTTCAATGGTTTTTAGAGGCTGGGTCAACCGGGCACCGAGCTGGATCGGGTACCAGATCGGTTCAAGACATATAGTGTAAAAACATGTTTCAAATCCCAGAAATGTCATATCGATGTCAGTATGGTCAATGTCAGTATGGCCATGGCTATTTTTGTTTAACAAGAAGCCATTGCGATCGACTTGATCGCTAAGAGCGAGGGACCAGTTGATCACAAATAAACTGGTTGACATCCTTGATATAGACTTAATGTGTCATTCATAAGAAGAGGTAGGAATACAAAGATATATTCCAAAGAGATATAAAGACATAGAGAGCTTTTTGGATTCTTCAGAGGAATGTGTTTTTTGTGCCAAATATAATCAAATCTTTCTATCTCTATGATCAGCTTATGAATGACGTAGTACAAATTACTTTCTTTATATCGGGCACATAATACAGCTGAAGGACGATATTTCTCTGATTTTGAAGGAAATCAGCTCTCTGTATCTTTATAATATATTCAAATACAAATAGGTTCATATTGTCAAGAGGGCTGATTACTCACTTGCCGGTGTGACGTTCATCGGCTTTACAACATATTTTTGATGAAGTCAAATAATAATAAAATTATGACGTCCGTGAAAATAAAAAATAACATACATTGTATTCTATATATCTACAGTAGTATAAAGATATACGACTCGTGAAGAATACTTATTTTATAGTAAAAAAAACACCTCTGTGAGAAGACTCATTCGCTTATTCCAAATATAATTAATGGATCACACAATACATCCTGAAAAAGTAATAACAATAACACTCCTTAGCCATTATTGCGCTATGGCGCAGTTGTACAAATGTAAAATATGCAAATCATTGCCCCCCCCCCCCCCTTTCATTTAACATTTTTGAAAATAAATATTTTTTTTTTGTTGGTAAAACGCGGAGTGATGTTCCTTAAAGATCATTTAGAGGCACTCAATGTGCCAGGCATGCAAGGTCATATTGTCAGGACTTATTTCTGTAGCTGCCTTAACACATTGCATTTTGCAGTTTAATTTAAGTGGCTCTAACAAACAATTGATGTAGATAAATCTGAATTATTGTACTTAAATATATGTAAAAAGATATAATTAAGGTTGAATGTTTCGAAATAAGATATTTCTTAGATTGCTTATATATATATATATATATATATATATATATATATATATATATATTAGTACTAATAAAAAAGAATTCCGTTCGTTCTTTGTTCGTTCGTTCGTTCGTTTCCCTGTATCTCCCGAACGGTTCATAGATCTTTACAAAATTTTCAGTAAATAGTTTTGAGAGCTCAGGGAGTGATTTAGTGGGGTCGTAAACATGTTTATTTTATGTGCCAAACCGTTGTTGTCGTTTTTTTGAAATTGCCTAGTAGATTTTGACCAAATTTTCTATGGAGGAGACTGAGGTAATAGGACGTTTCCAAATGATTACTTAAAAATAAGTTTTTTTAGTTCCTATGTTTCCCCAAATTTAAGTTTGTGGAAAATAACAACTTATTTATAACGCAACATCGCGCTAATCAAATTTTAATAATGCCTAAAGAGAGGAAAGTGATGTCAACCCTCTCAACTTTCTTGATAAATATATGAAGTCGTACTCTCTCTTAAATTTTTGCTGTTTTCCCCCATCAACGGATATCAAACAAATACTCTGATATTCAGTGCTACCATACATAAATTCGGCAATCTATGTTCCTATGAAATGACTTAAAAAATTAATTCTTTTTATGATATCTAAATACCCAGCATTAAGGAATCAAAGTGGAAAAATGGCAATGAAGACCCAATGACAACTTTTTAAGGAACTGATTTTAATATGAAAATCACATGCAATGATTTCACTGAAATTATTCGTGTGATATCTTCTTTGTGCGATGTTTAAATACTCCGCGCCGTAGGAATACAAACGGAAAAAATGGCAATGAAGACCCAATGACGACTTCTAAAGGAACTATTTATTATGAAAAAGCACATGTCAAGTTGGAAAATCCCGGGCAGCACCGGGTAACATTCGCTAGTATATATATATCAGACTTGTTGACGTTCGCGAAAAATTGTCGTCTGTTTGTCGTTCGCCAAAAAAGTGATGACGTTTTTTTAGAAAGGAAATTTGTCCCATGAAAATTAAAAATCTTTGTCCTTTGGCGCCAAAAACGAACGACGAACGATAGGGAATTTTCCTTCTTGTTCGTTTAAAACATTGTCGTTCGTCGTTTATCGTTCGCAAACGACAACAAATGAACGATAAATCAACAAGCGTAATCTGAAAGGATAAACCTCGCTCCTCGATATCTTTTTAAATAGCCGTCATTGTTTGGATTGCAGGCGGACAAACAAGAATCATATGGTACAGAGTCTCTTCTTCCTCTTTGCAGAGCCCTCAATTTGTACTTATAACTTTTTCCATCTTGTAGAGATTCCTGCTCAGTCCATAAGTATGTCCAATGACCATTCCAACGATGACACGGATGTGGATTGTTTGTACTTTAAATTCTTACTTTCGAGATAGGGATTGAGTATGAAGAGTTTTTACATTTTTTTATTTTCCTTATAAAATAGACTGAAGTATCTTAGTTTTTTTATTGTCGACAAAAATTATTGGCACTTGAATTCTATGCATTAGAACAAAAAATTTACAAAAATTTGGTGCTTCAAGTATTTTTGACCTATTGCTCTTATTACATTTTCAGACTTTTATGCATGAGTTCTTTCATTGGTATAAACTATAATTGAGACTAATAAAAGTCTATTAAAAGTTTGTATCAAAAAAAAATAATAGTAACAATCTGTCATCTCTACAGCTGTTTATTAAATTACAAATGTACCTGAATGAATGTTCGTTTTTTAATATCAATATACTGTAGGGTTACTTGTTTCCTTTGCAAGGAAGCAAGGGAAACGCCAAGACACTTCTTGATCGAGTGTTCATATGTTGTTAGCAGGTATTTTTAGAGCACTTGGTGACTATTTTTTATGAGAATTTTAGTTAATATTGAAACGGAGCGAATTTGTCTTCTTTATGTGGGTCCTCATCAAAACAAATTGATTTTATACTTTCAAAAGTGCAATTTACATATACAAATTTCGATTTGCTAAAGGAGTCCCCCGGATGATTTTAGAGTATTATTGAAGACTTTATACATATTTGGTTCATTTGTAAGTGTATATATTAATTTGTTATCGATTAAATGTTCCATGAATTAAAGTTGTCTAGGTACAAAAAAATAAAATATATATATACTGTAGATTTAATGTTTCCAATCAACTACAAAAAAAAATACTGGATCTCATTTTAATTCTAAACAAACATAAGGTTTTTTTCTAGTATGGAGTCGTTCCAGTATTTTGAATAAGTGATAAAATAAGAGCCACAAATTTACATTTTCCTACAAACAAAATATTTTTAATGCAACATTCCTCTCTAAAATTCGATTTTGTCATGATTCGTTTTACAACTACTTATTTCTATAATTTGTTTAGATAAGGACTCGGAGATGTGATCATTTGGATAAAAAGAGTCATTTTTTGTGGGTTTCAACATCATAGTGAGCTATACAACAGAAAAAAATATCTTGAATTGGTGGATAATTTGAATACCCCGACTGAAGAGGTATTCCATTTAATAATTTTAAATTGTTATTATTTTAAATACATTTATGTTACTCATTTTAAATAAAGAACCATCGTCTCGCCAGGAAATCATGTAATGCTAAACATAACACAAACACTTAATTTTTTTAATTATCTTGTCAAATATTTACAGGTTTTCCTAATTGTTAATAATAACTTCGAGACAAAAAATATATGTTTTTATTTAAAAATCTTTAAAAAGATATATAACTTAAAGATTTGAAATACAAACTCGTGAAGTGTATTAATCAATATTTTGAATGATTTGTACCTTTATGATGATAAGAGAATGATGTGAGTAGGGTATTTAGTATACCTCACAAAATCCATGGCAGTCTTCCAATGACCTTTAAATTGAGAGTCATACTTTGGACAGACAAAGATATTAAAATTCCATCCAACCCAATAGTTTATCTAATGAGTTTTAAAATCAGCAATACTGTTTCTGTTATTTATTTCTGATCAAGGTCAAACTTATAAGTAGATCTGAATTACAACATTAGTAATACAAATGTGTACAATTTTCTTATTGTATCGATGATTACAATATAGGTTAAAATGAGGAAAAAGGTATTGACAAAATAAGATGATGATCTTTTGTACAGTACGTACAAATATGCAAGATCAAAACTCTTGTGATATTTACATATTGTCGGTATATTTGTTCACATAAACGCACCGACTTTTAAACTTTTTATCAAAGGGTATCATATATTACTAACAATTTTCATTTTTTTTGTTTTTTGAAGGACACCTGAGGTCAATTTTTTACTCCTTTTTCCTATTATTCCAAAGACGGTATTTAAGCAAAAAAATTTTTTTTAAATAAAATGTGTGTGTTTTGTGAAATTTATATCGATCAAAGGTCAAGGACTATTGCTCCCTTTAGAAGTATTTGAGATAGGTTAAATATAAATATTTTTTTGCAGTAAGGTATTCTAAGACAATGTAAAGTTTTTATGCATATATAAGAAATGTATAAGGAAAAAGATAAAAATTACTATTAAAGTCGTTGAATTCACTACTACGTAGTTAGTTTACCTAAGATTTAAACAAAATAATAGAATGAACCCAAATATTGATAAAATATTTCAAATTATACGACATGTCGACAAACAGCTCATTTATCTGAAACTAAAACAAGAAGTCAAGAAATAATAGCTAAGAAAAATTATACATTACGAGGCGTTATATATATATATATATATATATATATATATATATATATATATATATATCCCTCAATTATTGGTACTGTGCACTTAGAACTGATTATATTGAACTGCTATGTGGTTTATCTCCTGAAAGGTCATCTTTGATGAATACTTGAGGAATTGTCATATCTTTGGCAGCAAAATACATATATGAATTTACCTCTTAACCGTCTCGTAATGTATGTATATTTTTTCCTAGGCTAGGGATTACTTTATACCCGACAAGACATAGAAAGAGAAAAACAGCTTTCATGTATCTCTTTGGCATCTCTTGATTATAGTTTCAAATTAATCACAAACCTCTCCTTATTTTATCTATTTTTAATAAGCTGTAGTATTATTATTTTTGTGTTATCATAAACAGCTTCAGTTTTTTTTATTTTGAGGAGGAACCTGATACAAAGAATAGAAGAACCCAAGCTGTTTATTATAACACAATAATAAAACAACAACAGCTTGGGTATATTTTTGAAAAATGTTATTTATAATTTTAAAAAGGGATATGTTTATTCCTCTCGTCCACGAGTCCTGAGCCATAAGTAACTCCAGACACAAGAGGGAACTCCGTATCAAAGTTCTTCCTCCAGAATAGAAGAAATTGAGTTGTTTAATATAATGCAATAATATTAATAACCCCAACAGCTCATTAATAATAGAAATAAGGATAAGGGTTTGTGATGAATTTGATACCTTAACAAAAAGAAATGCCAGAGAGATGCAAGAAGATGTTTATATGTTTCTAATCGACAAGCTGTTTTCTTTTTCTATGTAATATGTGTATAGAGTAATATCTTGCCTTTTCCTAACTATAATTTCTTGACTTCTTGGTTTAGTTTTAGATAAATGAGTTGTTTGTCGACATATTCGTATAATTTGAGTAATTCTATCAATATTTGGGTTCAATTATATTTGTTTGTATCCTAGAATACAACCATGTTTATTTAAAAAATCCCAACCGGATTCAATTGAACTCACAACTTCATTCTAGCTTTTATACCTCACTGCATTCTTAATCTTATATCCAAATGTTATATTAACATTGCCATATCTTAGGCATAGAGTTTAAAAGTTATTCGTTGAACAAGACAATTAACTCGCTTATGTCATTTGAAATTTAAACAACTTATAAAGAATATAGAATAAACATACATAATTCAGCATATGAACCCTTTTATATAGTAATACTTGAATAAATAAATAATTATAATAAATACATATATATAAATAATTTAAAGTATCTTTGTAACAATATTCATTAAAACATCTTCAGCGATACGTTAATGTAGCTAAAAATAATACTGTAATGCCGCTCACGATTTTGACGTTTCCAATAATTTAAATGGATGAATAAATGTTGAAATTTCAGTTATGACAGTAAACATATCAAATTTAATATTTTGGCTCCAATGAACTCTCAAAACTTATCTTCATGACATTTGAAATAACAGTTATTTGAGCTCTAGAAGAAAAAAATACAGTTTTTCAAATTACCTTCAGTTAGTTTAATAAATAAATATTGCATTTTTCCTTGCTAGACTTTAACTTGTATGTCCATTTTCCTGCTCACACATCCTTGTATGAGATGTAGAGGTCCATAGCAATCCAGGAGCGCACTATGAAAGTCCTTTATATTAAAGGCATCCCCCAGATATTTTCTCATGAGGTCTCGCACTTCACGGATCCTAAGCTCGCCGATCTTATAAGACACAGCCTGTCCAGGCCATACGATATAGCGATCCACTTCCAGCGAAGAAGCAGAGCGTGTTAGACCCGTGTTCTGCACAAGATAGTTCAAAGCCTTGGATCTACTCCATCCAAGGCCATGAAGGCCACTGTCCACCACAAGGCGAACGGCGCGTAAGAGACTGTAGGAATAGTAACCCAGGAGCTGAAGAGGGCTATCCTCAAAGAGCCCATTTCGAGTCCTAGATACTCCGAGTAGAGCCCCCAGCCTTCGATGAATGCTGTAGGCGAGCCCAGTTCTCCAGGGACTGCGGCGTAGTCTGGGTTTAACTTATTTTGTAGGAACTGAGGGAATTTGTCCGCTTGGGAGTATGAGAACTGAAGGTGATGCCCTGGAGTGCCTCATGTAGGGATAGAGATAGAGCCGTGAAGCGGGAATGGTTATCAAGGATCTGTGTCCCTATGATAAAGGATCCGTTGCGGGAGGCTCCCTCATGGGGGGAGGTTTTGTAGTAACAGAGACCCGTTTGTTGTCTGCAATCACCTCCACGGAAGATATTTCCTCCAGAATGGATGGGTGAAAGAAAGCGGGTAGCTTTGGGAGTATTTCTCATAGACCATGTTTTTATGGGTTTCCAACAGATCCTCCTCCCCCTCATATCTCATCTGAGGATGTTCCCGCGCGTTTTAAACAGCTTTTCAATAGATAGGTTCTGTGGAAACTCCGAAGAGTTCATTCCAAGGAGCCTCTCCAAGTCAACCATCAGGGATCTCTTAAGCTTGGCAACTTCCTTTAGTCCCAGCTCGTGTATTCCGAAGAAGTGATGCCGTCGATGCTCGTGTGATACTTAAGAATAGCTTCATATCTAGCTTGCCGTTGGGTAAAGAGGAAATCCCGACGGATGATCGGACCTCATACTCGTTTTGGATGTAGTCTTTAAGTGAAATCATGGCGGGAATGATCTCAGAGTCGATGATGGAGAGGGCTTCTTCTCCAAAAGATGATTTTTCAAACATTTCCAGGAGTTGATCTCGATCTATTCCCTCAAAGTCCATTCGCTCAAATGCCTCACTGGGATAAAGGAGTCCCATGCTCGAGCCAAAGGAGAGGAGTTCCTGTACTTGTCGTATGAGTCGAGGGGTCTTTTTTAATTTAGAGAGGTTGATCTCCGCATCATTTCGTTCCGCCAGAGGAGACATCCTCTCGAGGAAAAAGGAGGGACACCTCCCGAAAAATCCCGCTCAAAAAGTTCGAGCTGGAGAAAACATAGTGTTCCATTGGTAGCCTCAAGAGCAATGCCCAACTCCCATTGTAGCACGGAGAGATAGTGCTCTTGCTCTGGGGAGAGTGTAGACCACTTCAAGAGTCTGGCGGCCTCATTGTAAAAGACTCTTACGTCAGAGCGGATCCTCTGAAAACCGTCTTGAGACAGATCTTCCCACTCCGAATCGTAGTCGTGAATGCCCCGCATTGAGGCCCATGTGGGCCACGTACGAAGCTTCCAGGCATAATAGTCCTCAAAGAGTTGATCCAAATCCTCATTACCCTGATGAGAGCTCCATTAGACACAAAAAAACAAATATAAAGCACCATGCTGAGGAGGGAACATGCTGATTGAATGAGAAAGACTAATAGTTTTGAGTAATACATTTTTTTTGTATTATTTTGTTTTGTTTCTTCAAAAAATTGATGGAGTTTTTTTTGCTTATATTTCTTATTGGGTGGTAATAATAAGATATGAATGATAATGAAGAAGAAAAAAAAAAGCAGTTGGCCAAGAAGGCAGCAACATCCACAAAACCCCTACCGTCTTTGCCAATCAAATTGTTCTACGCGCCTTTTTTCTTCTTTCTTCATGTCTGTGACACGGAATGCTCTGTGAGATGGAGGAGTGCGATGATGCGTTGTGGCTGTCTGACAAGACCGTCCGTGGATCCTCCAGGGTACCCGGAAATAAGGACATGTCTTCGTATACACTTTATACCCACCACCACCCTCTAACCATAAATGGAGGAGAACCGTTTTAAAAGACACACGGGTACTGTCTTTCTTGTAGCAGCTTTGTGCATCAAAGAGTGTTTGCCAGACGCATTTGATTGGATAGGGTAGAGCCTTGTGGATAAACGAGATCCGTGGTCAGCCACAATGTTTTTCTTCAAAAATACGCTTTTTATATGAGCAGTTTTTTATTCATGTCACTTGATAAAAGGTGCATTGATATTATGAGCATTTTTTTCGATTTCTCACACGTTGTCACATAATAAAACTATAGAAACCATGCTCACTTGGGCCAAATAAGACGGGCTGGGACTTTGGTAGATCGGTAGTATCAGCGGTAAATTTCTTCTATCATATCGATATTTTCTTTTTTATAAAACTACCAAATACCTCTAATGACTGCATGATTTTTGTAAAATTAGAAGCGATGGATTTAAATTTGAGTGCGAATCTTTTTCATATCAGAGCCTTGATTTTCTTCAATGAATTGTACTCTCTATGATCACACTAAAAGAAAATGTCAAAGAATATAACTTACATTTTTTTATTGGCCAAGAGGCAAACTTTATTTATGTTTTTTCATTTCCACAATTGCAGAGGCATAAGGACTAGAAACACATTTAAATCAAATCAATTATAGACACACTTAATGACATTTTTAAAATACGAATATTACTATGATTCAATGATGAACATGGAGCTTTGAATGGCGAGGCGTCGAAACTACTGCTGTAGACCACGTCGGATTGCTGGCAGTGTAGGGGACCTGCTCGTTGATGATGAAAAGAGAGTAAGGTCGGAACACTTTATGAGCGTGAGGAGGACCCGTAGATGATCATGTGATGAGCGTTCCGGAGCTTTTCGGTAAAAGCATGTCTTTATGACAGCGTTAACAATTAATCAATACAGGTCATCATTATAACGAGGTACATTACATCGTGAGCTGATCATAGAGATAGATTCTATCTCTATGACCAGCAAACAAGGTTGGCATTTTTGCAAATTTTACAATAGCGACCAAAACGTGAATATAACTTACAATAAATATTTCAAAATTCCTTCATTTTACAATTTTTCTTCTGTTAAGTATTCTGCTTTTCTAAATTGACAAGCTTTGCTATCTCATTTTTTTGCCTATATGTTTCGATTGAGTTATATCAACTTGAATATGTGTACGCATTGTAGAGTTATAATTAAACTTCATAACCGGGGATCCATTATCATATCTTCTAGACAGCATATACTTAATCATAACAATTATATTACGTGGATTATTTTTACACAGGATTTTTTATTCGATGAGGGAGCGTCATTAACAACAAACTTTAATGATGTATGTTGGGCTTAGTGAATTTTAAATTTATGTACACGGTTAAATAGTGATGGAAAGCTAGATATATATTGTTGCTATCCTTTCCCGTTTCTAATGCTTTATTGGAGTTTTTAATAAATAGGTTTATAGCATTATAAGGTAATAAGCGTGTCTATTAAATTGCATACTTTTTTTGGTATTTATAACTCCATATATATACAGTCAGCCTTAGTTAGTGGTCGCCTGCATATAGTAGATGTCACTTGTCCATAGTGGCTCCAAATTTTCCCTCCAAAAGAAAAAATAGTACTAAAAGCTTCTATGTATAACGACCAACTGTTTCAAACGGACTCTTTTTGGTTCTTTGAGTTGTCGTTATTGATAGGTTAGACTGTAAATGTGAGTTATTCTTATTATGCGTTTTTCGCATTGAGAGTCGGGCCTCTCTATTACCTTAGTGCATTCAGATCATCTTGTGAATGTTGGAACGGAATCGAATAATGAGAAGTGTCTCCTCAAGGGATCCAAAAGATATGTAGTAAACTTATTTAGTAATTTTTTTCACCATTCAATCGCCACTATTGTCCTCAATATAAAGGCTATTTTAAAATTATTAGTGCAAAATATATGTATGATCACAAGTATTCCACATTAGTTTTTGTTATATATATATATATTTGTATATATATATATTATGAATATATGTAATATATTATTTATATATATATATATATATTTATTTATATATATAACTAAACGAGATATTAAAGTTTTGAAATAGTGTTTTGTTCTTTGAAAATACCCTAAAAATGACAATTTTAAATCTTTAATTATTCGTGTGCTTTTACACGTATAAAAAAACTAAAAACAATTTGGAATTCTTCAGATCCTACCCACATATTGCGTCTATTCTTTTTCTGTAGCATTAATTTTCCTGCAAATATATTTTTTCAAGATTTAGTTGTAATATTTATGTTTTTGGTTTGTTTCGTTTTTGTTAAATTATTTATGAATTAATTGGATCAATCTTATTAAATAATTTAAGTTATTGCTTTTTGCATACAAACAGAAACTGACTCTTAATAATTTGAGATTGCTGGTGTTTTATTTGTTTGAATATAAATAAGCATTATAGCGTTAAAATCGTGGAATTTTAATAGTGTTTTCAATGTAGTAACATACTACATGGTTCCCAATAAAAACTAATTTTAGATACAGTTTAGACCATAACAGGGTCTATAATGGTTTAGAAAACGACATATAGCAATAGGTTAAAGTTTATTTTCTTTAACATTCAAAATGTTACTTTTTACTTCAGTGTTTTTCTGCAAAACATGTCTTTTGAGGCAATAGTTGTGTAATATTTGTACTTCACTAGGTATTTGCCATGATTCTTTTGACATCATTAAGACACGAAGAAAAATCTGTCAGATAACTCATCTCGTAATATAAAGCCTCAGCCAAATGTTTTAGTTCAAAATAGCTGGGAATTGTTGAGACCTCTATGCTATTGCCATAATGTTATAAAAATAATGTGATAATTGATCAACAAATTGATCGGAAAGAAAATACCAAGGAGAATATAAATAAGGTGAGGCAATGGGAATGTACGCAGGCAATTGCAGGGCGACAGCTGACTATTTGTTGTGACGTCACAGCTGCTACGCTTGATTTCTAGTCCAGTTGTATTGTAAAGCGAAAAGGCCATATTCTCGAGGAAGTAATCGTGTTTGTGCAATCTCCTCTTGCTCTAATCATCGACATGCACAATGTTTTGCACTTCCGACGAAGGATCTCAACATCCAACGTCTGTGGATTGCACGATGCAGAAGATCTAACATGATTAGCCTAAAGAATGTGAAGATCTGCGATCGTCATTTTACTCCAGATGACTTCAAAAGGAATATTCATGCTGAGCTTCTTGCCATCTTGCTAGGAAGAAGCTTAAGTTTCGAGCTGTTCCTTCACTTTTCATCCCTGTATCACCCTCTCAAGTGTGTCCGAGTCTTCAGACAAGTCCGTCAAGAAGCCTGTGAACGAAATAAATTGTGAGTTGACTAGTGAGGAAGACTAAGGAACTTTCACTCACTACAAAGCTAAGTACCTCAAATTCTGCTCATAAAAGTTTAAGGAAACTTTAATTAGAACCTCATTTGAAAAGAATTACACAACGATTCAAACAGGAAAGTTAATGAATCCTTCGACAGAAGTCAATCGTGGCCACTCAAAAGAAGATGTAGCTACCGCCCTCATCCTACGGAGCATATGTAACCGGGCCTTTGAATACTTGCGCTCACGGAAACTCCTTCCTCTGCCTAGTCGGCAAACAAAGGAAATCTATATCGCTGGATACTTAGCCGGAAGTTTTAAGACCTTCACCCAACTTTGAGGAAACAGACGAATAACATTTAAGGGATTGAAGAAACTCAAAGTCCTTGAATTGAATTATTACCGCCCCTTCACCCGATTTTTTGAATTTCTGCCACCTTTAGAAAATCATTTCCATTTTTTCATAATTGCCATCAGGACGCAATCGATAAAGACCCACTGTTTTCAAATACTTTTAAAGCCACTTATAAATTTATATCCTAATTGGTCAAAAGAAATTATTATTGCTTTTGTAAAAAAAAGAACAAAGATTCGAGTCAATTTTCTTAATAAGCTACATCAACTGAAAAATGCTAGTGAAAACTTTAACACATAGGCCAGGTTACTAATTAGCGTAATTATATTCATATTCTTATGTTCCCTCTTTTTTGTATGTATATATGTATATTATATTATTGCGATTTATAAATTCCTTCAAATAAATTAAAATCTTGCTTGTAAAAATAATTTTATTGTTTGAAAATATTATTTGCTTAAATAATGAATAAAATAATAATAACTCATTTACTTAACATTTTTTTCATGCAACATGGGTTATGAACACTAACATATAAAATATTGTAATGAAATATTTTTATTTCAGGGATAAAGTTGATAAATAATTTCTAAATCATAGCACTAATAAATAATATTTTAATTGTAGCATTCGTGACGTCACAAAAATCTCTTTTTTTTTTACAAGAGTAGAAGTCAAAGATCTTCTTTGATTCACCTTATTTATATTCCCCTTGGAAAATCTTCTTCTGAGTTTTATATTTGATTGACTTCAACACAGTAAATGAAATAAAGTTTTGAATAATTAATTATGATATTAACAGCATATTTCTACTGTAAATGTTTCTTTTAAACTGGGGAAAAATAAACTTTACAACTTTTATAACATATTTTTTTATTTTAAAGTACATACATGCTTTATATATATAATATATATATATATATATATATATATATTGAAATACAGTTGTACCCTAATTTATTTTGAATTATGATGTCTACTGTTTGTATACAATAACAGACATAATTTTTTACTAAACCAAATGTGACCTATATATGTCTAAGTAAAAAATGTAACAAACTATCACAACAAAAACAAAAAAGTATAATGTTTATTTATGTATTATTTTTTTATACAATTCTAGTGCCTTTTTTACTTTGTATCTTCTGTTACAAATGAAATAAAGACCTATAAAAAAACTATGTGTTTGTTCATAGATGAGCATTATTCGCTTTTATTGCACTCCAACAACATTGTAGTACGAGACCTGAAATTTGGTAAAGTAGTTTACTTGAAACAGGTATAAATCTATTTTTAGTTACTACTCATGGAATTGAAGGTCTTTTTCATTTTTTTATTAGAAGACCTGTTAATAGGCCAGAACAAGTATGAATGGAGTAAGGGGCAAGAAAAAATGTATTTTGTAATTTGAAATCAGACTGTAATTAACTAACTAATGATATATATATATATATACATAGCTTTCTTCTTGGGTAAAAAGGAGTGTTTTTATTATTGTGATTCCTCCTCTTGTCATAACATATCTAAGTGAGTAGGACGTACAACAAGTAAATTGTATATCAATATGCATAAAAAATTATAAACTATTCTTTATAATTTTTTGTCAAGCTCAACTAAATACATAATTAACAAGCATATCGAAAATTAAGAGGAATATCCGATGTATTTATATATCTTTTCCTATTAAAATAAAATAGTGCTAATCAATCTTTGCTTAAACTTTAAAATAAAGAGTTTATTTTAATTTAATATTCCGTCTAAGTTTTATCATCTTGTTACGGGGCTTTCATGATGAAGGCATTTGATAAAGATTGGATTACAAAATCCAGGATATCTCAGAACTCTTTCATATGCGGACTAATTATTAAGCCATAACTAAATTATGCTCTGAACCAGTTTACAAAAGAAGGGAGCGCGATAGCCGTGTGTACTAAGGCGTGTTCAGCTCTCAATGTTGGGGGCGCAGGTTCGAATCCCGAGAGGGGATGATCAACTTTGGTCTACCTCATTGATAAGATCCTAGGTTCGATAGACTAATTTAATGCTATAATGCTTATTTATATCCTGTCAGATGCAATTCTATCGAACCATATAGGCAAAAAAAAAAGAATATTGAATCATTACTGAACTTTCTATAATATGATTGGAGTATTCCCTTTTGATTTCTAGCTGTGAAACTCGTTAAATATTTAAAAACTTTAATTTGCCTGTATTTAGAAATAAAGGCCTAACCATCACTTTACATCCCTCATCATTGAAGCACAAAGAATATACATCAATGCAAGGATTTCTACCCTAAGTAATATTTAGTACCCTTTGTTCTTATAGATTGCTTAATCGCTCCTGTCCTTTCCTAATTATTGATAAGTATGTAAATGGAATATTGATTTACTGACATTAAAATTGTCTCATATTCATATCATAGAAATATTTCTTTTAGAAGATATACTTTAAATAATTAGTTGTGAAGAGAACTCTCCTACTTGACTTTGAATGTGAATTTTAATGATCACATCTTTTGGAGTTGGACTTTGCTTCGAGAAAAACTCTCTGAAACTCTCAAGAAGAAATTCGGAGTGGAGATCGAAAGGGAAGTTTTTTTAGCCTTCTACCGCGAAGAAAAAGGAATCCTAAGTCAATGCCATCATCACAAAAGTACAACAAATTATATACGCGAAGAGATCGTCGGAAGACCCTGACGTAGCAACGATTTTACCTATATTTAAGTTATATACCATAGTTTTACAATCTTTTTTAATTATTTTTACTAGTATTCTACAATGTATTTTTTAATTGTTGTACTTATAGATTTTGTTGTTGTTTTTTCTTAAATTAAAATTCACTCTAAAATATAGTTACGCCTGTGGCCAAGAAAAAAAATGTGAATTTAGTGTCTTTTAAAGTAATAATAAAAATAACTGCTTTAGAGGATAACCATTCAGGCGACTTCAGGCAGTATTCAAACGGAATGAGGTCAATAGACATAATAATAAGACCAAGAATAACGGATAATAAGAAGGATAAGGAGAAAATACAAATGATAGTATTTATAGCATATATTACTTCCTTAGACATGCTACAGTGACTTGTAGTTTACACCTTTATAACGGTTGTATATGGCTTTTGTGTAGGTATATATATATATAAAGATAAGGATAACGCTCTGGTATATTTATTTCGAACGTGATTGGTGTGAAGAAATGGAGCTGCAATAATAAATAAGCAATATGAATGAGGCGTCAATCACTTTTGACTATTGGGGAGTAAACTTTTAATATTTTTTCTCCTTTAAAACACAAAGTGTCTTGGGTCGATCTGTGTTTTTACTAATGCTTTTGTAGCCTTGAACAACACCACATAATATTTTTTAATCAAAGCAATTTCTCACTTTCGGGGAAATAAATCTTATAATGGATGGACCATCATCACTGGTACGTGAACGATAAAAATATTTACCATCTGAATGACATGATGATTATAGCTAAGTTTGCTATCAATGCATAAAGCACTCTTATTTTTTGGGCAAGGGAAATTTTCCCTACCCCTTACAAGATTAAGCTGATATTTCGGCACATCATGTGCAAATCAGAATTGGTATCTTATGCTTCACATTAATTACATTTTTTTAGCAGAATACATGAATAATCTGATACTTTTATAAAAAGTCTCCCTAAAGCGTGATTCCTTGAAATGGCTATTTCAAATTCCACACGCCGAATGGCAAAAAAACTGACTAACAGAATACCGATCTAAAGTAAAGATTTACGGTCCATTCATATTTCGTCAGCTGCAAGATATCTGGCTTTTGCAACAAAATTCCGACTGTGGATGGCTCATTATGGGAATATGCTGGAAATAAAATATTAATATTTCTCTTCAAACGAATACAAAACGTTTCAACGTTGGCTTTTACAAATGCATAAAACTTTTCAGAAAATAGAATTTAAAAATTAATACTCCTAAGTGTTTTTTAGGCTAAACCAGTATGCTTCATAAGATTTTATCATTTTAAAAAAATATTAAGTTGTATATTTATATTTTGAATCAGTTGTGTATTTTTAGTTTTTTATATATTTTATTAATTTCATAGCTTGAGAGGAATTCGGCTTTAACTTATGCATAGAGTATACATTTTAAAATGGAATATTTATTTGTATTTTTTTAAATGAAGTATTCAAAAACATTTATAAGGTTCTAAATAACCCGAGGTTGATATCGGATTAAGTCTGTCAGTAGGATGAATCTAAGAACTAAACAAACATCTAGTCATTAAATGAATGAGTAAAATGGTGGTGTTCATGGTGTACCAGACTGAACGATAGCCTACCCCAATGTATACGCTCTAATAAATCTAACATCTTAAGGAGTATCTCCATAGCATTGAAATATTAAACGTGTAATCATTGAAGTTGCATGTTATTAAATGTAATACATAATTGGGAAGTATTTATGTCGATTCAGAGTATATATTCGAAAATCTTCTTCATATATATATTTGAGCAGTTAGATAAAAGGAATTAAAATGGAGATATTTATGTTGTCAGCAGTGGGTGATTACCTTTTCAGTGAATTATTCCATCTTTGAAGGATGGTTTGAGAACTTATGTAGATACAGAAAAGCCAGTACTTCCATATCCTATTCAGCAGGGCTATAATCAACGTATTTACTTTATACTAAATATAAACACACCACGTTTGTTTAAATTTATCTATATTGAAAGGCAATTTTAAATATTAAAATATTTTTACTTCGTTTTCATATCAGTATAATATTTCAGTAACGAGCGGGAGACTTGATACGCTACTTCCCCTCATTCTCGGAGAAACACAGCGAACGACCTTAAAAAACTCTTATGAATATATAGAGGTTTTGTTAAAAGACATTTGTTTGATTAATTTTTATGTATGATTTTATTTGTCATTGTGCAATTTTTGTTTCGTTTTTACCGTTTTATCTTTTACGAGAAAAATCCTTTTTAACTAATAGATGTTTGTTTATTGAACTTGACTTTTAAATTTTGCGATTTAATTTTAAACTAGAATATATATATATATATATATATTATATATATATATATATATATATATATATAGATATATATATATATATATATATATATATATTATATATATATATTATATATATATATATATATATTATATATATATATATATATATATATATATATAATATCTATATATATATATATATCTATATATATATAATATATATATATATATATATATGAGTTATATGTACTCGCTAATTAGAATATCGAATGAAAAAACAAACCGAGCTAACAAAGAATATTATTAGGAATGGAGATGTCAAAAATATTAGGAGCAGGCTTGTGGTTTTTTGTAACCTTAACGTTTGTCCATTCGCCTGTTCGACTTGAAAAAAAATCCGTTCAGGCTTCGTTCGTTCGTTTTGCTGTTCACCCTTTCGTTGAAAATGTCACTTTTCCCATTTTAAATTTGAAAAAAATCATTATTAAATAAACGTCCTCACATTTATCCCAAATCACACGCAGAAATTTCAATTGCCTTCTTTTTGTAAAAAAAACGTCATTACTTTTTTTTATTAACAGATATAAAAAATTGATTCCTTTAAAAAACATCCCACACTTTGAAAAAATATAACTGAACGACGAACATCAACCAAAAAAAATCCGTTCATCCGTTCATTTATATTCCATTCGGGCATTCGACTTTGAACGTGCGTTCGCGAACGGCGTTCGTTTATCCGTTCAATCCTAACTCTGATTAAAAGACCGTTTGAATGAATATTTGAAGTAGTATATTTACAATACGACGTATAAACGCTTCGTATCAAATTCTATAGTATATATATATATATATATACATAGGCGTAGGAGACAGGGGACAAGGGGGGCAACTGCCCCCCCCCCAAAAAAAAAAATTCGGGTGAGTTCTCAATTCGGGCAAATTGGTTGAGGTATTCGGCATTTAAGTTGTAGAAAAAATATGAAATTATGAAAGCACCGGATCTTTAATTATAAACAAATAAATATAATATAATGAATATTATATTATTACTAAAAACAAATATTTATCTAAATAGCTTTCTTCATTCGATTATTTTTTCACCGATTTAACTGTTCTTGTTAAAATTTGGGCAAATTGAATGCTGCCCCCCCCCCCCCCCCCCCAACCAAACATCTCCCCTACGCTTATGTATATATATATTTATATATATCAATCATACGATTTGCATTGTGATTGATCAGGTTATGCAGATAAAATCTAGTTATGTGCTTCGGGTGTGGCTCATATAGCTCCATTTTGGGATACATATGCCCACTACAGCCATTAATGTAGAAAAACCATTGAATTTATTGCAAATTGCAAATTATTTTATGGTTTGGAGCAACGAGTCTAAACAGATGATGTTTTACCTACTATAATATATATATATATTTACATAGTGTATAAATGCAGCATATATGTAATAGTGAGTGAATATATTTATAATGAATTTTCAACTTTATATAAATGCTTTATTTGTATCTAAATATGAGTGTATTAAATATGGGTAAACATTATTCCATTAAAATCTACTGATCATTATCACATTTCATCTGCCAAATACTCTTCACATTGAAAATATCTGAAAATAAATTATATGCTCAAAATGATATATGTATCATTTTTTTCAAAAAAAAAATAAATCTTGGAATATGCTTGATCCATTTTATGATTTTATAAGTTTAAAAATAAATGTACAATGCTGTCTAGGATATCATAATACATCATAATTATGTCTGCGAAAGCTCATTTGATTACCCTACTACCGATTTACATACTCTTAACATGTGGGTTACATTATTACATTACATATAAGTATGGTACTCATGTCTAAAAAAATATAGGTATTGTCATCAAATATACATTTTAAAGTTATAAATCCTCTCTTAACATATTTTTGAATAATTCATAAGATGTCTTACAAGTCATGTGTTCAAGAGCCAGAGTTTTTTAAAAGTGTTTCTCTGGTTTTATTAATGGATCAATATGACTTCTTTGTAAAAAATGTTGTATGCAGTTCTTGTTGTCGGAGTTGGCTTAGTAGAATTCTTACGATGCAAAGAAACAGGTTTCAAGGCCATAAGCTAAAAATACTATCCGATATTCAAGGTGAAATAATCAGAGCCGTCAGCGATTCGATCTTATAATTTCGATCAGAATAAATCTGCTAATATTGTAAATGTATATTTATTCCTATGGATGTAAATATGTTGTAGAAAAAATTATTTATGATGTCAATTCGAGGTCAAATTTTCGACAGTAATATTGACAAAAGCAAATTATATAATTTTCAAATTTAAGTTGTTTAAATACACATATTCAAATCTAAATAATAATAATAGCTTTCATAAATGTACACACACACACACACACACACACACACAACACACATACACATATATATATATATATATATATATATATATATACATATATAGGTATATATATAACATTTCCATGATTTTTCATTGTGGATAATGTAAATCTAATTAACGATAGATTAGAATATAATGTAAACTTACATAACGTAGTTGTATACTTATATTAAATATTCAAGAAGATAAAATTTAAAGAATATCAAATTTAATTTATTGAAAACCTAAATCATCAAAAACATTTTCAGCTTTTCATCAAAGGGCTTTCAACTCAAAAATTCAGTGATCTGCGTTTTGACAGATTCGTAAACATTTAAAAATTGAAATAAGAAAACTGCACATCATGTTTTGGGAAATATATCTTTAAAATCTAGCTCTGAACTTATTTGTTAACGAACTAATCAGTTTCAAGAACGAGAGTCATATATCCTAATATTTGTAAAGAGTTGGCCATCTCAAATTATGAATATGCATATAATTTTTTATACAATAATATTATATAGGTATATATATATATATTTAATATTTCGTTTCACCGAAATTCCTTATTCTTTCTATATATCTTGGGTGTTTGATAAGTTGATTTTTATTTTCTTCCAGGATGTAAGGTTCCATGGACAGGGCAAGATTGTATAAACTATCGTTACAATATGTTATATATATAGGTATATATAATTAAAATACTCCTCAGACTTTTTGTTTGTTTGTTTGAGGGTAGGATCCAAGAGTACGAATTGAAGTCGAGTCTTGAGTCCAGGGCGGAATCGAATTTACGATCTTAGCCCATTCCCTAGAACACACAACCACTTTAACCATGTTGTTTACCCATTCTACCTCGGGAAGCCAAACAGGTAACCAATGTTACAATTCCTAAGAATTGCTGGTATCTGCTTTAACTCTGGAGGATGTTGGTTAAAGCATTTTTGAGCGATCATTCTCTTAAGACAAAAGAAATCACACTCTGCCAACACGTGATAAGACGTCTCATCACTCTGCTGGCAAAAACGACACTCTCGGGTGAGAAATTTGTTCGACAATGACTGGTGATATCTAAGAAAGTTATGACCAGTTATTATCTGTATTTGAATACATAGAGATTTACGACTAAGATTAATCAATCGTCTCGATGCATTGGGTCCAGCTTCGGAAGCCACACTTTACTTTGTCTACAGGAGCTATCCTGTGTCCATCGGGAGGCCCATTCTCTATAGAGACCCCTCCTTGTCAGTCTGACATAAAGAATCTGGATAGGAATGTCCTTTAATAGATTTGATCTTGATCCAGCTTTTGCAAGACGGTCAGCTTTCTCATTTCCTGGCAACCTACGTGGGCACTCCTCAGACTTTATTAATACATCTTCTATTTTCTTTGTGCTGATCTTCCTTGATTCATATCGATTTCCATATCTACCTCTTCAGCCAAAGGCTTTATGGCTTGATTGCTTAACTTCTAGCAAAAGATAGTGTGATATTACATATGTATGGATATATGTACCTATATCATATGTAATGTGAGCAACTCCTCTAATAAGTTCCACATTTTAAACCATTGTTATATGTCGTTAGTAATTCATAGCTTTATATAGAGGTAGGTATATAAAACCTTCTGAGCCATCACTTCGGAGAACAATGGAATCATACTAACTTCATTGATGTGTTACCTTGCTCATACAAAAAGCAATGGGATCCATGTTTGTGGAAAACTACAAAAATAACTATCGCACTTATTTAAATTTACAGGCACATAATGTTTATCTTTACACGCCAACGTTCCCATTTTGGGAACATACTTTTGAAGTGCTCTGTATCGCGTCATATTCAATAAAAACAAAATTGAATGAGTTTATATTATAAATTAAGGCTTAGAAAACAAAATTTTTATTTGTAAATAAACGAAAAACTAATTTTAATACAAGTTTGAGTGCTTTGAAAAAACCGAGTTTATCAAGTTTTGGACTTATCTTTTGATAATAAGAAAAATAGGGTTAAAAACTGGTAGTATTACTATTTTGATAAGCAAATATACTAAAGATTTGCATTGAACAATTTTTTAAATAATATTAATATTTTAGTAGACTAAAATCGACTTTTAAAATGATGTTCCCAAAGGGGAACGTTGGCGCCTATTGGTACTCATTTTCATGCTCTACGTGTTTGCGTATAATTCTTTGTTTCGCTTTAGTTTACGTACATATAAGTACATAAAACTAAAAGACAAATGTGTATTATAATTATTTTTATAATGGATGACAGAGTTGAATAGTAAGTTATTAATATTTATAATTTATTTCGATTAATTTCCTGATTCAAATGATTTAGAGAATCGATTAAATATCCCCCATGACTTCCTCAGTTGTGCTATAGAGGAGATCTAAAGCATCAAAAGTAAGGAAATCGAGATTGTGGTTCTAGGTTTTCCAACGAATAGTGAGCGGTATATACCTAGTGACGAAGAAAATGACGACGAATATCAGTATCAAGACTCCATTCTTGTTGAAGTAACTGAACATTGACAATTATATGTCAACTCCCAATTAGAAAAATATGAAGTTTTGAAATCTTACCCTTGACATGGTAAAAGAAAATTGTTTCCAGTGTGGTGGATTTTACGAAAAACTTAGCGTGGATAATCCATGATCCTATATCGTGGATTACTAGGTGCAAAAAATTATATCAGGAACAAGTCAGTAAGATTTGGCTATAAAATTTGGATGATGGTAGCTCCGATGGATATCCATAGAATTTCGATATTTAATCCGGAAAACACAAAACCAGGAAGACAATTAGAGTGTATATTTCTGAAATGGGTGCGGTAAATATTTGTGACTAGTTATACATGCTCAAAAACGGTGGTGGAATCTTTTTATTCTTCCACTCATTTGTCGGTTGTGGGAGTATTTAAGTGTTATTATTTGGCCAACCAAAACGATAAAATGAGCCATCGACAATTTAGGAGGGATATTGACTCTGATACATCGTCAAAGTAATCGAGTGCCTCTTGGAGGACGTACTTCTAAGTCCACCAGAGTTATAAGACTTGCCAGAATAAATATTTTTTTGTAATCATGTACTCAAGAAAGGTGTGTCTTATATCAGAAAAATACTATAATTCAATGTACAAAGTGTATTAAAAGATTGTACAAGGTATGTAGTCCTATTTATTACAACAATTAAAAGTTCCATTGTCGATGAAAAATGTTGAAAAATACATATATAAAGGAAATAAAGAACAATATTAAAATGTACAAAATTGTAGTACTTGAAGCGCCAACGTTCCCAAATGGGAACATACCAAAAACATGACTTAGAATTTAGTCAGCTAAATTTCGTTTGGGGTACATTCAAATAAGGTTAAAGGATGATTATATTTCAAATTTGAAGAAAATCGGATAACAATCACGGAGCCGCGTTTTTAAGGGTTAATAAACTGAATTGATTAACAATATTGAAGTATTTTTTTTTCCATTTTACTAATATTTTATCTTTTCTTAAAAAATAATTACAATATTATTCATAAGTACATAATTAATGAAAGTAAAAATTATATGCTTATATATTTTATTTAAGTCAGTTTAAAAGCCTGCTTGCTATTCATGAAAAATATTTTTCATTCTGAAATCCTTTGTTTTTTTAGTGAGCTTACCTTTGCCTGAGCAAAACTTTCTGAAGATCAAAACTGGTTTGTGGTGAACACTATAAAGAACAGGAGCAAATTTTTAAACACTTTTGAGAAAACATTTTATATGCTCGAATCAACCCGAAGTATACTTAAATCTTGATGCAAGGACCTGTAACAATGTATATACAGGGCTGTGCAGGTAATTTGGAATAAGTTCACAGCCATCCAGATTAATAAGGAGGAGATCTGCATGGGTGAAATTAGCTGTGAGAGGTGTGTGAATACTTGTTGTGAAATTTAAGATCGAAAACAAAACAATTGTTTGCCATCACGATGGAGCAGGAGAAGAGGTCTGCCGTTTTGAGCTGCACCGCGCAGGCCGCTCGGCCCAGGAGATTATCAGCCTCCTGAAGTACCCCTCTAACACTGTTTATACCATCATCAACAGGTACAAGGCCACGGGATGTCCAGCAGGTCCAAACACAGCCCCAGAAGTGACAGGAAGAGGAACCCCAGGTTCTGGCTGGCCTGAGGAAGTCCATCAATGCCTTCCCAACCAGTCCATGTCTGCCCTGGCCAAGACCGCTCTGTGCATCGCAGCACCATATTCAGGCCATAAAACATGACCTGGGATATAAGAGCTACGTCATGAAGGTCAGGCACCTGCTGACAGACAAGATGAAGGCCACCAGGGAGGCCAGGTGCAGGAAAATTCTGAGCTCTCTGAAGAACACTGGTGGGCACCTGAGGTTCTTCTGTGATGAGAAGATTTCACTTTGGACAAAAAGAGGAACAGGCAGAATGACAGGTGGATCTGTAGGGAGGCTTCTGAGGTCCCCATGGTCTTCAGGACAAAGACCCCGGCTGCAGTGATGGTCCTGGGTGTCATCAGCAGTGAGGGCCACGCCATGCCGCCACACTTCTTTGAGCCCAAGCAAAAGGTCCACCAGGAGGTGTACTTGGAGGTCCTCAGTAACGTGGTCAAGCCTTGGATAGACACTGTGGCCTCTGGGAGGAAGTACACCTTTCAGCAGGACTCTGCCCCCGCCCACAAGGCCAAGACTGTGCAGGCATGGCTCAAGGAAAACGTGCCTCACTTCTGGGATCCTCAGACCTGGCCCTCCAACTCCCCAGATCTCACCCTTGTGACTACTACCTGTAGGGGAAGTTGGAGGGGGAGGCCTGTGCGACCCACCACAACTCTGTGGAGGCCCTTAAGTCGTCCATCACGTCTGTGGCCATTCCTTGGAGGCTGCGGAGGGTGTCCAGGTCAGTGAGGGCATTCAGGTCCCGTGTGGAGACTGTGGTGGAAGCTGGAGGAGACACATTGAATAAAAGTTGACCATAATTGTCTAATGTGTATTTTTTGTTTAATAAATATTTCTCTAGAACTTCTCCTTATTATCCTAAGGCCATAAACTTTTCAAATTTACCTGCACTAACTCTTTTATAGGCTTAATAGTGTAAAAAATTTTTTTGACTTGACAAAAATGTATAGTTCTTTTTTTTAAAGTATTTTGTGAGAGACTTAATTAATAGGGAGTTAGAACACAATACAATAAAATAGTTTGAAGCTTTTAAAAGTCGCTGTTCAATAATAATTAATAGAATAATGACCTTTTGTTCAAGAAGCGATGATTATTTGGTAGTCGGCCTGTACATGACTTAATCTTATAATTTATTCTGTTTTTGAATTCAAATTATCTTTCAATATGGCTTCATAGAACTGTAGCCTCTACCAAATCAGGCCTAAAACCAAATTATTATATAGTGCATTCCCTCTTGGAATTCGTATTTTCTTTTGTTCCTATCTATATATATATATATATATCTATATATATATAGATATATATATATATTATATATATATATATATATATATATATATGTATTTCTGGACGTTCGCAAAAATTGTCTTTCATCGTTTCTTTTGTCATTCGTCATTCTTTTAAACGAACGGGGGAATTTGTTGTCTTTTGTTTAAAATATCAAATAGTAAATTGCAGATTTGTACTAATTCAAAATGGTATGATTTCCCTCGTGCAAAAAAAAAAGAAGTTTTTTATGGACAAGATGTTGTAATGTTTAAAATTCGTACTTAAAAATTCCTTACTTTATATTTAGAAAGAGAAATCGACAAGTCGGATATACTATATATATATATAATATATATATAATCCTACACCCTCTTTTGTATTTTATTTTATTTTTGTTATTGCACTATTCTGCACTGCGGTACATATTTATACGTATTTTATATACTGTCCTATTTTGTGCCCACCATGTTGATAAGCTTTATGGTTTGATACTTTTATTAGTATAAAATTTATTAAAGACCTGGCCCAGTTTGGTCCGGCCCGCTGAAAAAATTACTACTGCGCGGCCCGGCTAAAAAAGCGTCCCGTCTTTTCCTGACATTTAATATATAAATATATATATGTATATATATATATATTATTGATATATATATATAACATCTATATATATTATATTGTATTTATAACCATATGTATATATAAATATATTTATAAATACACACAAACAGATATATATATATATACATGTATATATTAAATAAATTATATATTATAATGTTTGTGGTGTGTTGTTGTTTAAATATAATAAATCTAGTTGAAAGATGAATAATGTTTATTTATGAGGAAATAGAAGTGTATCTATCATTTAAAAAAATACATGTTATTTAGGTATACACATTTAAAATAGCTAAAACATTCGCTGCTAATATGTTAAAACTGTTTTCCAAGCATTTGTCTATCCAGTTTGTACACACATTAACGGTTCTACAAGAAGAATATTTATTAGTTCATATCATGAGTGTGTTTAAAAAGAGGTCCATGTGAGTGCTTCTTACTGGAACAAATACTCATGATTTTCAAAATAACTATTGCTTGTGTTTTACCGTAGATCAGATAACAGGCCCGAATGAATGAATGGCATCAAACGAATGGCATGACTCGCATACAAATACTAGAAACATTGTTTAATGGAATACATGTCTAAGGATAACAAACTTCTTCTTCAACGTGATTGGTGGAAACAAAGAAGGCGTGGTTATAAAAAACGGTTCAACTTTGAAATGTGAACATGTACTCACAGAGACAAATATCATCCTCATGTTCTTTTATTGGGCTTCGAACCATGATGCTCCTTTGATTGGACTCCTCTTATTTTCGCATATTATTAATCAATTAAAGCTTCTCATATGCTTGATACGAATAACTGCTTATTTTTTCATCTTATAATCCGATAATGGCATATCACTTCTAAAAAATGATCACCAGTGAAATAACATGTCTATTGGCGATTACGAGATTACCATAATGACTTTTCAATTAAAAAACTGCAACTTTAATAAAACCAGAGCCTTTTAAGTAGAGTTACTTTGTAAGATCTTTATGTGTAGGCTCAAAACATTCATATTTATCGAGGGAGTTTGTAAATAAACAGTCTTTTGAATAATTTTTTCGAAGTATACAAACATATAAAACTTTAAAGATCTATTAAAAACACAACTAGCCTGTTTGTAGTGTTGTGGATTGTACAAATTGCTCATGAGCCCAAGTATATCTCTCTTTTTATTTCCCATGGAACAATCCTTCAATAAATGACATCTTTTATAAGCACATGTTCTGTCAGAGATTCCGATTTATTATCCTTATAATAACATAGAAACACTAATCATTATTTTCATTTCATGCATTGTTTGAGCCCAAATGCTCTTTCACCAGGTGACGCTCCATCTATTGTCGTAACTCTTCTCATAGGGCTCTGGAGATAACAAAATTAAAAGAATTGGTAACATTCTGATGACAGCGATTAAGAGGAGTAGATTTGGGATTCGATGGGGGAAAATCTACTATCATTAGTCGTAGTTGACTCTGTTATATCGGTGGAGGTAGATAATTGATAAATATACACTTAAGGCGATATAAGTACATATATAAGAATGATTTCTCCCTTCTCTCTCGCTCTCTCTCTCTCTATATATATATATATATCATGAAACAACCGGCACACTTCTTCTCGCCGGGACCCAGATCGTCCGAGACTTAAAATTTTCCAAGCCGAGCCGGCCAAAACCTGGCCGGGACTTTAAACATATTTTCGTTCCTTCGTCCTTTTCAAAGTGACGACGTTTTTTAGGAAAAACATTTCGAACAAAAATATTGAAGAAAGAGACACTTTCAGAATACGAACGACAAAAGTATTTTATTAGTCCCGCCTGGTTATTTTTAGACGCCGAGCCGGGACCCGGTCGTTTCTTATATATATAATATACATTATTGATAAAACCTTTTTTATAATATCCCTTAAAAAATTTATCAGTTATTAATATGTGGATTGGCAATTTGTTTTCTATATTTTTAATGCATTTTTTTTTTCATTTTACATAAGTCTCTTAACCATAGGTGACTCTATCAGATATTTTATATCGTGTATTAATTAGCCCAAAAACAGTCATCAAAGTCTTATTATATTCAAGGCAAAGCCTATTTATGAAGACCCATTGACCTCTTTTCTGAACATATTACTTGTAAATAATAAAGTTATCAGTAAAAGGAGGATTGTTAATTATTTTATAGCCCTAAAATAAATTATTGCATTCTAACAAACCCCTTCAAAATGTCAAAGAACGTACATAATACTTACTATTTAAATGAAAATATATATGCATACAAATATTGTCATTGACATAAGCTTATTTCATTTAAATATACAAAGAAAGGGAATATGTATTTTTGAACACATGTACTTCATATAAGTAAAACTAAAAAACAAAACCATAAAAATTAACTTTTTGCAGCAGTAAAATACATTTTGATTGACTTTTTATAACTGCATTGATTGATTTGACATTTAAAATGCACACAGATACATTCTTTTATATGTACTTCCTAGACAATAAATCAGAAGTTATCTACTACGTGATTATAAATTCTTTATTAAGTAGGACTACGATGGGCCAATCGTTTTGGATGCATTCGAACCATTACGATGTAAAGATTAATTTAAATATTTTACATAATTAGAACCCTTTTCCGTTATGCATATTCAATTCCTAAAGCAAGGAGTTCCGTAATAAACTTGTGGTATTCTACAGTTACAACTCCTTAAAGTTACAAGGAACTCAATCAACAGGGGACTTATATTTATGTGCAAGAACGTAAGGGGGTTTGGCAAATTAAACGATAAATATCAATTGAGTTCCGATATTTTTTAAAGTTAAACGATTAGTTAAATATAAAGATAATATATTATGAAAAGGAAATACATTTATCAAATCAATACATTAATTTATTACGCTACACTTTATTGACAAACATAATTTTAATACTAATAATCCTAGTGTTTAAGTGAGATTGTTCCATCCTTCTATATATTTTTGGCTTAGCCTCAAATTGTTTAATTACCCGTGGTAAACGAAGTATTGATCATATAATAACTACTTTTAGGTGATTACTGAGGTTGCATTTAATATTATTGTGATTTGTTACGAAGAAAAAAAAACAGGGTTGCCCTTTTTTTGCAAGTTCCTTAAATAATTTGATAATAATATTGAAATGCAATTTTCCAAATCACAGTAACTCTCTAAAAATAAAATGGTTTTTGACACTTGTAAATAATTAATGTAAATAAAAAAGGCAAACCTATTTTTTTCTTCGTAAAAATCACAATAATATTTAATGCATCCTTAATGAATCACCTAAAAGTAGTTACTTAATATGATCAATACTTCGTCCCTAAAATTGATCTTTTCTTTACTTTCATGCCAGATATCGAAATTATAAAAACTGTTCTGAAATGCATTGACATATACCAAAAATATATTACATATTAATTATAGTCAATAGACTCGAACAAAAAATATATCACCGCTTAAATAGAACACTAAAATATGGTCAACTTTTTGAAATATGTAGAACATTTTTTCGATTAGTAGAAAGATATATAAATTATAAAAACGGATTTGAAATGCCCAGATATAGTAGAAAAATAAATACTACTGACATTGTGGTTGTTCTTACTTTCCATAAAATAACTGGGGCCTGAGCTATTAGAATGATGAAAGTTGTAAATTTCAAAAAAGGTCATAGAGGCCAACCTTTTTTTGGACAAATTTTAAGTGCCATTTTTGGAATCTACGTAAAAATGGACTCAATTAGGAATTTCAGCCAAAGGACAAACAAAGACCTTAATTTTGTTACATAGTGTTATCAAATGTCTATATTAGGCTATTTTCTTGCGATATGTATATACTTCATAACAAAGGAACAAACCCCTCCCTTTTAAATTATTAACCTTTTCAATAAAAACAAATGCTTGTTGTTTTAGTATTCATATCAGGGTGCTTCCTCAAGAATAGAAAACTATAGCTATTTATGATAACGCAAAAATAATATTTGCAACAGCCTTTTTATAATAGAAAGGGAGAGATTTATGATTAATTTGATACTATAATAAAGAGATGTCAGAGAGATACAAGAAAGAGTTGTCTCTATGTTTTCTATCGAAGAGCTGTTTTTCTCTCTTTCTATGTCATGTCGGATATAAGAATCCAATGCCAATCACTGCTATTTTGCAGAGTGTTTTTATTAGAATGATGTTTAGAAATAAATGAATTTACGAAAATTGATCCATAGATGTAAAATATTAGATTAATAATCGAGCAAAATTCATAAACATATTATTATAAAACTGCTAGTTTGCAAGAATTTTTTTATGAATCATAGAATAAACTACAAGTCTATTTATGACGTATCGGGTTGATAGCTGTCTCAATACAATCCATAATAATTAATGGGCTTATTTTTTAGGAGTGTTGAAATTTTTTGGTGGGCATTCTTATTT
>CP045903.1:13622951-13649119 GCA_013387185.1 Caligus rogercresseyi | reverse complement strand
ACTTCGCCGCGGATATCGTCAAAGTTTTTCCTCAGTGGTCCTGTCATTTAATCTCTCGTTGAGACTCATTGTTAGAAGATATAAGAGGACTTCAAATGACATTATCGAGGGAGCCGTGCAATATAAGATGTTCTTATATACTATTTAAAAAATTCGTGTTACTCACTTACACTTTATATAATTTAGATTATGATGTTTAAATGATGTGATGGGTCTTGCTTCAGAGGGTTAACTTTAAACTACAATGTTTATTTATGATTTTATTATCACAACCCTCTTGCTCTTTTTATTTATTATGTGTATTATTATGTATGTTATATGATTTTTAAAAAGACCCATAAAAAATATATTTAAAAAAAATATTTATTCAATGATTTGATGAAGCAAAGGGGATGGATTGATGATGAAAATATATCATGGTTCAATTTTAAATTGAGGTATACGTATGACGGAAGGTTTCATTAATCAAAGGCATTGGAGGAACTCATTTACTGCCACGTCCAAGGCACCTATAATATAATTAAGCTTCCTCGTCTTAACGAGGAAATTAAGCATCCTAATGCGTTTTATATTGATTTATGAGGAACTTCCTGAAGATTTTAAATATAAAATTAGGTATTCTGCTTAGACTCCATGGAGGGAAGGACATTTGGGTTCGAGCAAAGTATGGAATGACAAAAATTTCTGGTTTTTTTTTGGCACATTTGAAATATAAATAGACAATTGTGTTCCTAAATGGGCAATTTATATGAAACGAATAACAAATATATATTTTGGTGTAAAAAAAAATGCTTTAACATTTTTTTAATATTTCCTTCGTACATCCTTTGTCAGGGATATTCTCACTTTCCAACGCCATTTTAGATGGACTCAAAGCTGAGCTCGCAAATGCATTTTGACATTGGTTTTGTCAATAACGGACTTTTTAGAAAGTTGTTTGAGACTTTTGAAAAACCAGTTATGCTTCTAAATCATCGGTTCTGGCGAATATAGGGTACGTAAACTGGCAAAAAATCAACACTTTCATAGATTTTATATTGTTTTCCGCTAGAGTTGTGACCATACATTGTTTATGTCGATAATTTATGTCTTTTAATATAAGCCTTCTTTCCCCACAAGATATGTGTCCATAATAGCCAATAAGAACCGCAAGTCCATAATTATGAATTCTTAGAATTATCTGTAACAGATGTGTAATATTTAGCATGTAAAAGTACAATCAAACTTGTCTTTAGCAGTCAACCAAGGGAACCAAAAAGTCCGTTAAATACAAGTGGTCGCATTTACACAGAAGGCATTAGCTCTATTTTTTATTTTGTGGGAAAAATTTGGGGGGACAAGTGCCGCCAACACAGGTTTGACCTTATATGATTGTTTTATGTTGCTGAATTAAATCCATTTGGACATTTTATTTATTTTTTATGTACTACACAAGTACTAACTAGCATCAGTTATTACTAAATAGAGCTTCTTCTTTTTAAATACCGGTAGTTGAATAAGAAATCTTTTACTTCAAAGTTGGAAATCTTTTAAATACATATGAAAATAAATAAACAATTTGTTTAACATTCATACATTTAAAATATGATCAGTTTTTACGATACATAATTAAATCATATTATACATTATATATGTACTTTTAAGTTGAACACATCCATCAAGTACATCAAATTATACTTAATTAACTTTTCTTTTCAATAAACATGCAGGACTTGACAAACGATTCTCTGAATCTACAATTGTAAATACATTAAAAACTACTTTAACAGGACCACATGGAATTGTATTTTTTAGTTGAACTTCAAAGACTTTAAGCGTGTTAAATTATATTAAATATAACAATATCCTGGATATTTATATAATCAAATGCCCATTGTATTTAACTTTAAGCATGCTAAACTATTTAATTGTTCTTATCAGTATCAGTGATATTTATATCCCAGATCTACAGGCACAAAAAATAACACTATTAAAACAACTCAACATTATACAACTTTTTATGAACAACCTTTACTCAATACCTTAATTTTTAAAGGTGTATTGAAGTAACAATAATAATAATAATACAAAAATTACGAGGCGTCCCAATGTGCTTATCAGTTTACGTTCAAACCAAATAAAACCTTTATCTTTGAGGAGGAAGAGGAGAGTGCTTGTTCCCCATAATTGGACAGACAACTTTTTAAAAAACCCACCACCTCTTACCTTGAAGTGTGGGAACAAGCATGTAATAGGTGGTATATAATTAGGTATATATATATATATATATATCCACTTGCTTCCGTAAGTATGTACAGCAATATGGTTGAGGTGTCTCTGGGCAGCCACTTGCATTTGCATATTAATTCCGAGTTTAATTTATGTAAACAAGGGGGTGGGTGGGGGTCTGAGAAGTATTTGTCGTCCCGTTTGCCTCCCACGGGAGCCAAGGATGATTCCTTTATAGACATCCTTGTAAGTGTGTTGATTCTCTGTAATATTATACTCATTAAGAGCAAATACTTATGTATTTGCAATTATGAACCAATGATTAAGAAATAAGAAAAACACCTGAGGTGGCTCTCAATTAATTCCAATGACATGCATAAATACGGAGATAATTTGCGCATTTGTAAATTACACACAAGTTGAGTCAGATCATTAGTTAGGTATATATATTTTGTTTATATTGATTCATATGGAATATTAAAGAAGAAAATGTGATGCGTAGGACAAAAGCTAGGCTTTGTGGATAGTTGCACATAGCCACAGAGATCTTGTCTGACATGATTATGATGATTGTGGAGGCTAAAATGTCCTTCCCTCAGCATCCAGATTCCAGGGACTTAGCTAGTGCAATGAATATTTGTTGGAGAGCCCGTGAAAATCTACCCGTCCTGCTCAGAGAATGCAAAGAAACAATTAACATTTAACAAAAAGTTATCATGTTTCATTTAAATGTCTCCTACCAATTTATTAATTGTTTATGAGTATTCTCTTTTGAGTTATGAATTATTCCAGTCTAAATAAATAAATACTTTTTTCCATTATGTGTTAAGGAATTATCCATAAAATATTTTTGCAAATTAAAAGCTGCTACCAAATAAATTATGTTCACAGTTAGTCAGTATGTTTTCTATGTATGTTTGTCAAAGTGATAATTTATATATCGTCATGGATGATGATAAAACAAAATAAACATGTTTTATTACCCCAAAATGAGGTTTGCATCATTTAACGCCGTTCTGCGGACCGTTACATGAACGAAACACCGACCGGAGCCAGAGAACTTGAGGCTAGGAACTATAAAGCCACTCTAAGCGTTCCGTTCCACTATTTGATATATAGAAAAATAGATGATTCTTTACTCATCATATTCAATAAATCACAGTCTGTTGATTTAAAAAAATTAATAAAGTGTTCAATTGGTATCGGTAAATCGGTATTTTTACCAATTTGTGGTGGTATCGTTAAGGGTATATATTCAAATAATTTTGTTCTTTTTCACTCTCTTCTTCATGCAATCAATGACGTTTTAGGTAATTATTCTAGTCTGGTAGTTATTTTTGGATTTACTTCCATATTGCGACTCCACTGAGGTACTTTATAATTATTTTCTCGACTTATCGTATATATATATATATATATATATATATATATATATATATATATATATATATATATATACCGGCGGGTCGGAAGTCTTGATTAGTATCTTTGATGACTTTTCGAAGTTTCAGAGACTTTACATATATTTTGCAAAAATAAAAGTTCAAGATCACACCAGTATAACAACTTTGCTTTCAATAACATTTCGAAATTTATAATTGTTTTTGACATGGAGGCTAAAAGACATAAAGTAGCTACCCTGCTTCGTGGAGGAATCAGCAACAAGAAGATCTCTGAAGCCACCAGCATGTCTGCTTGCACCATTGGCAGGATCACGAGGAGGTTGGACAATGGGGAATGCCTTTAAGACAAGCCCTGAAATAAGAGACCTGTCGTAAAGGCCACCAAGGCCACTAAGAAGAAGATCAGGGCCCAAATCATGAAAAACCCTCTTCTGAGCATAAGAACAGTTGCCAAGAAGAACAACATTTGTAAGACTACAGCTGCCAGCATTGTCAAGGACATTGGGGGCAAGTCCTTGTCCGCACTACCCGTCCCATGCTGTCTATAACAAATGTGGAGGCCAGATATATCCGATGCAAAAAAAAAAAGTTGAACCACATGAAAAGCCATGGAATTCTCATTTTTCCTATATATAGGTGTAGGAGGCAGGGGGCAAGAAAAAAATGGGTTGGTTCTCAAATTCGGGCAAATTAGTTGAGGTATTCAGGCATTCAATTTGAAGAAAAATATGAAAGCAACCGTATTTGGAATTAAAACCAATAAGAGGCCCTGAGCTGTCCACCTTTATGTGACTTCAACTCACATTTAAAATTTGCACGCCTTTCCCTTTTGAAGAAAACCACGCTCAATAGGGGTAAAGAAAATGGTATTTTCAACTTCAGGTGTTATCCACTCTGTTCACAGCTTCTTCAATTCGTTAAAGCGTGAAAATATTGTGCAAATGCCAGCTGACCTGGAAACTATACCATACGTCAAGATGAAATATCTTATTGAAACTGGCTGGTCTTGCAGACAGAAGGCTGTTGAAGCCTTTGATCAGCAACCTGAAGGCATAATAATTGCCCTATTGAAGGATGTCGAATGATAAAGATGCCAAAATCTCAGTGGATGTCCGGGAACTGGCGAAGGCAATGCTGGAGGTCCAGTTCCTCTTTGAACTACAAACCCTCATGGTGTATTTCTCAAACACCGATTTTTTGGCTCGGTACTTTCAGGGTCATCAAGTGGGTGTGATGGCCGCCAAATCTACATGTCATGCCACCATGAAGACTCTATTTGGATGTTGAAATGAAGAAATGTTTTCTCTGGCTTGGGAAAAAGCTAAAAGTCGGCTAAAACCATCAGGGACATGGCTGCAGAAAGTGATGACGATAAGACATCAAGAAAAAAGAAAAATCCATCAAAAAGAATACAAACCTTTGTTGGAGAGATTTCTGAAGAATATGCCATTTTTTTCTCTTATACCGATGTCCAGACGGGCAGAATTAAAGTATTATATGATGCCATAGACAGGTTACTTTCTGAATTGAAAAAGATATTTGTAAGTGAAGGCAATAACATCATGATATCACTTGCTGAGATTGTGCTGTGAGAAGGAGGCGAGAAGAGCTTCAACCTGTTGTCAAACTTTTATAATGTAGATGTAGACTACCGGATGGCTGAAGCTGCAATACTCCATAATTTGGAAAATAGCAATTTCAAAGGAATAAATGTGATAGTGAAGTACCTCTTCTCAAACTCCCTCAATGAAACTTTGCCAAACTTCACTGAGATTTCAAAGACCTTAGGTACAATGCCAGTAATATCATGTTCAGCAGAGATATCTTTTTTCTTGTTTGAAAAGACTCAAGACCTACCTCAGGTCCATCAGGAGCCAGGAAAGGTTCAATGCTCTAGGAGTTCCTTTGCATCGAAAGGTGTGTGTAATCCGTTATATTTCAGCACGAAGTAGCTGGTCTAAAAAATGTATATGATTTTAAATAAAATAAAACAAAACAATAAAAAACACAAACTAATAAATAATGTATATATATATAATATATAATATTAAACCAAAAACCACATCGATTTTTGGAGAAAACATGCCTTGAGATCGGAGTAACCTACAGCGCCACTCCCTCGGCGAGAGCTATTGCTGCATCACTGGCAGCTCTCCACGTCCTGTCGCAACTGTGGACTTTTATTCCAGGCAGTTCTTGCAGCACATACCAGGCATCTGCCTGCCAGAGGAGGGGGTTGTGGACGATTCCGGCTGCGTCGTATCTGGTCTCCTTTTCATTTTCGTCTCGAAGAGCATGAGGCCGAGTGGGTTTCTCCCTCCTTCTTCGCCGTCCCTACTCCAAAATGCCTTCCACGCCTCCATGGCTGCCGACCGCACGGCCATGGTGTTGATGGATGGAAGCCCTGCCGACTTCAGGAGGTCCCGGACGGGTATGTGCTCTCTCCTGAGCCTGCCAGTGAGAGTCCTGGCAACATCATTCAGAGCAACCTGGGCCGCTGCAAGTGGTCCTGTGGGGTTACTGTCTCCAAACCGTACGGGTGTGACCGCTGAGACAGCATAGCCTACATTCCCAAGAACAATGCCCTTGGCAAGTTGGTGGAGGTAAGGACCCCTTGGAATGTGCTTCGTCAACCTTACAACCATGTTGGCCCTGACCCTGGCTGCCCTCGCCATGATGTCAACATTTAAGTTGAGTGAAAGGGTGGAATCAAACTTTGCCCCTAGCAACTCCAATTCACTGGAGGGGGAGACTGTGGAGGGGCCGACCTTTACCTCCCTTCTCTCTTTACTGTCCCTACCACCCGCCAGTAGTAGCTGGGTCTTTGTGTGGTTTAAAGAGAGCCCATTTCTCGCTGCAAACTCCACAAATTTGGCGGCGAGGAGGTTCAGATTGGTCTCCACCACATCAACATCTCTGTCTGCTGTCCAGACGCTGACGTCGTCTGCATAGCAAACAATGTTCTCACCCACCCCCATCTCCACCGGGAGGCCAGCCATGAGTATGAGAAAGAGTAAAGGACCAAGGATAGAACCTTGGCGGACCCCATACTTCACGTCGACGAAGTCGCTCCTGGTGCCGTTCCAATTGACGCATTGCTTACCTCCATTCAGGTAGGATCCAAACCAGTCTCCCACTCTCCTTGTGACGCCAAGGTCCTTGATTTTTTCCTGTAGGAGGTCGCAGTCGACGGTGTCAAACGCAGAGGATAGATCAAAGGCCAGTATGCCTACGACCTTCCCTTCCTGGACAGCCTTTATCCATTTGCTGTGAGCCGTTCCAATGGCTGTAGTAGTGGAGCGGCCAGCCCGAAATCCAAATTGGCTGTTGGGTAAGGCGCTAATTTTTCCCATATGGTACTCCAGATCCGCCTTAACTAACTTCTCTAAGATCTTGGAGAGGACGGGGAGCAGGGAAACTGGCCGATACGAGGCTGGGTCCTTTGGGTTTTTCCCTTTACCTTTGTGCACCGGAATTACAATGCCTGTTTTGAGGATGACGGGTACCTTGCCGTTGGCAAGAGAGCAATTGATCAGGTGGGAGATAGGGGAGGCCAGAACTTCAATTCCTAGTTTGAATACAGATGTTGCAGTCCGTCCATTCCCAGCGCCTCTGTATTGGATATGGAGGAGACGACTCTCCTAATTTTGGCTGCACTGGCAAAGGAGAAGTCCAGCACGATCCCCCGAGGACTAGCCCAATTGCAACTGCGGTCACTTCTGACACAGATGTCGGAAGAAGGGGTGGAGAGGACAATGCTTGCCCGAAGATCATCTACTTTTTAATATAAAAACTGTTTAATGCATCCGCCGCCCCTTTGTAGTCGCAGGTGTCAATACCATTGATAGTAAGTGACAGAGGAAGGGGCGTAGCTTTGGGTTTTCCCATGGCCAGGTTCCACAACGCCTTAGAATCGCCTTTGGCCTTCTTGATGGCGTGCAGGTTGGACAGGAGTTTGTCCTTTCTGACTCCAGCTGCCGCCTGATTCCTGAGAGCCTTATATTCCCTTCTACCCAGAGCTCTGTTTCTTTTGTCGATAAGTCGAAGCGTTGCCTTGCTCAGATACAAGTTTGTATTTTTTCTAACGGTGATGGCCCTGACAGGGGCCACCTTGTCGAGGGACATGGTGATTCCCGCTACAATGAAGTCGAGGACTGCGTCGACTTCTTTAATGTCGTAGATATCGTCCCACTACCACTGCTCTAGAGCATTCTTCAGGGCATGTCTTTTGATGGCCTTGAAGTTCCTTCTTCTTATGGTGACGGGGCGGCTGGGAGATCTCCCTTTAATATTCACCTCAGCGAGGACGGGGCGGTGATCGGTGGTCGTGTCGGGGAGGACGCAGACGTTTCCTGGGAGAAGAGAGGAGGATAAGTAGACATGGTCTAACGTCGAAAACCTATGTCTGTTCTCTTTTCCAAATCTTCCGTGGGAACACCAGGTTTTTGTAAATAAAGTGGATATCGATACTACAATAGATGAATTCGGGAGACAAAAAAGAAGGAAGAACAAGTTTTTCTAATGATTTCTGAAATAAAGATAATGTGAGGAAGTGTGTAATTACAATAAAGGAAATATTTCATAATGGACATTCGCGGCTGAATTGATAAAATATTACCCGACTCAAAGTCATCGCTTTTAACAGATTTTGAGGAAAATAATCAAGAATTTTAAGAAATTTGCATGATTTAACTTGTTTTTAATGGGTTTTACAGCATATTCTTTTAATACTTGTTAATTAGATAATTTTTATGGTTTGTTGAAGTTCGATACTATATTTTAATCTATTATGTTTATTTTTGTATTTTATACGTATTAGCCTCGTTTTTATATACCTGTGCTGTCTATATGTGAAGAGTTTAATAAAATAAAGGAATATTAATCTACACAGCTTTCTTCCGTCGATAATTGTTTACAGATTTAACAATTCTTGTTAAAATTCGGGCAAATTGAATACTGCCCCCCCCCCCCCCAAACCGAATACGTCCCCTAACCCTTTATATATATATACCTATATATATATTTATGTCCCAATTTTATTATATAATGTATGAGCTTTCTGCAATTTACCGTTACACTGTATTTTTTTTTCTTTTAGAATTAAAATATTTTTTTAATGAATACGTACCCTTCATACATTTTAAACAGCTTCTCCTCCAAGTATCAACAATACACTACGTATTGATAATAATGATATCTTTCTTGCCGACCTTGGTCATTCATAGAAAATTCGAATACATATATTATGTGCATACACAATGTTGTACACTCAACTGTTGTTTCCCAAGAAGATACCAAATAGCCCTATTATGCTGCCTTCATAAATTAGGAAGTTTATTCAGCAATTTAATAAAGCCATAAATAAGAACAATGTCCTTAGTCATCATCTGTTTGTTTCTGTATTTTTATTATTTCTCTTTCTTAGAAAACAAATGAACTACCCCTACATAGTAATTTATTAAAATGGAATCAATTACTATCTCTTACATCGTTGAATTTCGGACACGTTAAGAATACGGACATTCTTGTCAATGTTTATTTTTGTGGGTTTTCTGTCTTAGTTTTAATTATATTTATTGTATTTGTTGATTATTATTATTATTTGACTAATGCCTTAGGGAACTACCAATTTTTATACTCTTTTATTGAAATATATATAATTTATCGAATATTCTATCGTTGATTTGTAACCAGCAATAATTAAATAAAAAAGAATACAGAGAATTCATATTGTAATTTTAAGCAAACTTTCAAATTAGTTCCTTTTGCATTTAAACATAATTTCCAAACATATTATATAGAAAATTCATATTTAAATCTGCGTCAAATAAAGTCGTGGGACGCGTAAAATTATATTATGTTAGAATGCTTAGTATGATTTTTTACTTCAGTAATAAAAATATACATCATTTTGGTTTGTAATACATGCACATACTAATCTGTGGCACATAGAGAGTTTAAATTATCTTTCATTAATTTCTTGTGTTTCACACCTGGATAGCCTCTAGGATATGAACTTCCATAATCTTTCAACCGATGTATCATGACCCGAATATTAATTATTATGAGTATAAAGATTACAAAGATTAAGATTTATCCATCACTTACGTATTTTAACGCATTAGAACCGAATGATTAAATAATGATTGTAGTACAATGAAAATTCTATGGCTGTTTTATATTATTAACACATACAACATTTGTTAAAATTTCAACCAAATTGAACCAGCCACTGCTGAGAAATTTGAACGTCGAAAAATCGACGCTCAGGCTCTACAGGCAAAGATTTTATTAGCTAAAAAAGAATAAACGATACTTTACATTTTTTTTTTTTTTTTTTCTCTTTTAATTCTTACTTGTATATAGATATATGGATACACGATAAACATAATATCATTATCTTTTATTTAAAATTACCTATTGACAATTTTTTTTCAAAGTATTATTTATTTACAAACCAAGTAGTATTCTTTGAAGCTTCTAGGGTAAAGGCCTGCATTGGATTTACAACAAATGAACGAAGCTCTTCCTTTACAGTGTTAACATACGTAAGTAACTTCACAATGTATGATCCAATGACTTTTTTCATCATATCTCGATACATAATTCAATTTCGAAGTAATTTGCTCCCTTGAATCGATTTTTAACATAAATATTTAGAAAAATGTGTTGCCAGATATTTGATGAAATTATGTGAAACCATATTTGTTCCTTGTTGTTTCAGCAATTGGCAAGTATGTTGACTGTGACACTAATTACATAAAAACCACTGGCCATCACCACTTTCGTTGTCCTTCATGAGGGAAATACTGATGAAGAAATTGTCGAAATATATCTTGAGTCCATCTTATGGTGGAATCGTTGCTGTTTTGATCAAATAAATGGCAGTGTTCCCTCCAAGGGTTATTTATGGAACATAATTTTTCTGAAGGTAATTTTTACCACAATAAGGATTGAAATAATGCCAGTATCCACATTTGGAGCATAATTCCGAGATTTTGAATCCAAACCGAATGGGTTTTCCTCAGATAAAATGTTTTGTGTAATGCTTCCCAATGTACAGGATCGTGCTTTCGTCCACAGATATATGTTTTTAAAACTTCCAGGCTGAAACAAACTTCTGGTCTAATTTTTGAAGCACGGTCATTTGTAGAAATACAATTTTGGAAATGAAAAAACAGCTTGAGAAAGTCTTGTGGATTCTTTGCTGTCATATCCTTTTCAGATGGAGATTTTTTTGGAAAAAGAGGCTGATGTTTGAACATTTCTCAGATTTTTCTCCAAATAATAGATGCAAATTCTAATTTTCTAAAAGATAAAAATGAGCAGGGGCTTCCAATAAAAGTCGACTTATTCATTTTGAAGTGCCTTCTCCCTTGTCATCTGACTTATCACTATCTCCAGAGTTGCCTAGGTTTCTGGAAGGCCTATAAAAACATCCACAGACTCATCCATGTCTTCCAGTAGACAAAATATGTCCTCATTTACAAAATAATAATAATAATTGTTATAATCAATTAATATTACTTATAAATCGCAGTACTACAAATCGTAATATAGACTTGTTTGCATTTTCTTTTGAAAAATATGTCTGTAGAGCCTGAGCGTCGATTTTTGACGTTAGAAAATAAAATAGTTTTTTATAGAAATTAAGATGTCAAATTCGATATAATATGTAAACAACATTTAAAGAATAACGTTTAATAAATAATTTAATCATCCATATTACTTATTTAAAGTACTTGACAACAAAGAAAAATATCAATGAACACAATACCTTGGAGTGGAGAATTTTTGGGGTACGTCCGTCGCTGTAAAACTCTTTGTCTAGACTGACAAAAAAATGCCACAAACATAAACAATGGATATTTACCAAGTAAAATACTCTTAAAACGATATCCATATTCATACAGTGTCATTTTTCCATATTTCACGCCTTTTTCTTTATTTTTATAACACGTTGAAAAATCGACGCTCAGGTTCTAATGGGTTAATGCCTATATCCGACAGTCTTTTTATTACAAAGCTCTTTGCATTTTGGGTTTCTGTCTTATTTGGAGTTTTCTCCACAAATAATTACGATCCTTTTTTTGAACTCTTACATACTCAAGCAATGGATAAAATTATGTTTGATTTGGATACGTCAGATTTTTGGCACGAAAATGAGGCCTAATTGTGCGGAATTAAGTCCAATTCTGTAGAAAAATTATATATAATAAATGTATTTGAGTATTTAAAATTTAAATCAGTTCTGTATTGTGTTGTTTTGATATATGAGCATGAAATCTAATGGATTTATATTTTGTGATAATGCCTAATATTTATGGCTACTTTAGATTTAAAGACGGATAAGATATGGATCGAAGAGTGAGGGAACGGGAGCAATCCGTTTGGGATACGAGTGGTCCTCAGTCATTATCTAGAAAATATGTCACTTGCCAATAAAAACACGCTCACAGGCAGTAGTTATGACTTCTCATAAAAGTAGGCTTAAAAAAGGATCGAAATTTCTAACAAGAAATCCAATTCTTACCAGTTTATGTATATGAACATATATTTATAGTAAATAAAAGTCGGGAACCACTATTTAAAAACATAATTTGCTGCCCAGCTCTGGTAATAATAGTTATAATTTATATATGCATAAATAACATTTACCTACTAACTACTTTAAAGACTCAATAATTAAGTTGACTATTTTACATTGCAATGATTTAGTTAGACAAGTGTTCCCGTGTGTCTTCCCACTAACTTAAACAAAATCCTCTTCGAAACCCCAACGACTCAACAAAGTTTGCCATAGATGGCGCTCATGTCGACCGTTTTTATTTGAAGTATGAAAATAAAGAAAAGTATGGGCTAACATATAGGTAGGTATATATATTTATATATTATATTCTTCATGCAACTAAATAAAAGTACATAAAAGTGTGTTGGTATATATTAAATATGTATAAATATGAGGTAAGAGAGTGGGGGTATCACTTGGTTTGTAATTAAACACGGTGTATAATAATAGTAATAACAATAATGGTAGATGGGATTCTTGGATGTTTAGTGGGAACTACGGTTGTTGTTGTTGTTATTATTTTGCTGATGTTATTGCAGTTGTTATTATTATTATTCTTAGCAGCTGCGAGTCTCCTTTTCTCCCTTTTGGCTTTATTTTCCTGCGTCATTTCGAGCCACTCCCTTCGATTGGAGTTGCATCCGTCGAGCATGGGCTTGAGTGAGGGGCTAAGGCGGCTGATGGACTCGTAGACAGGCAGACAGATGGAGTCGATAAAGTCCACCTGCATGGCGGGGAGTCGATCCTGCTTCTCCCGATTCATCATATCGATGGGCTCGAGGTGGAGCTCGTCCTTTTCCAGGTCTCCCTGGTAGAGGAACTCTGCAGAAACGAGCTTGGCGACCTTCTTCTGGCTCTCCCAGGGTTTTGTGATGGCACCTAGGTCGCACGCCGTCATGAGGAGACCCCGAAAGAGGAAGCGGTGGTGCTCGTTGGAAGTCACGTCCAGGGAACCGCTCTCGATGAGACCAAGGGTTTCCTTGCGACGGCTAAAATACAGGGCCAGATCCGTGGCAAGAATGGCGTCCTCTAAAACATTCACGACGCGTTTAAACTCGTCCTGGGGAAGGAAATGATGGAATAGAGTTAACTTTGCTCCATGAAATGAATGTTACAATAATTTAATTATGTTTCATGATATAACTTGACTTGGTTGTTTGTTTATTAATCTGCCCATTTATTGTTCATATATCTAAGTTATCAGACAGCATTATGATGAAAAAGATTATAAAGACTTTTTTACATATTGAAATCTCAACTTAATACTTGAATAATTAAATAATTTTAAAAAAAATAGACAACAAAAAGTCGAACTTGTGCAGACTTTTTTCTTATAAAATAAGTCGCGTCCTCCTCACAATTATTAAAAATATGCGATAAATATGCAAAAAGGGCCATATAGGTATGTGTTATATATGTTGAAAGGCCGTTTATGACAAGAAAGTTGATTTATCATATTTATCAACATCCTTGCTGATAAACCATATATCAATATAAAAAATGCGATATATCAGCGGTTATTAACCAAAGAAGAAGAAGAAAAATAAACACAGATCTATCGTGCAAAAAAATAATACATTTATCAATTACTATTTATGATGAATCACCGCCACCATTATCCCCGCACGTGCAAAATGCCTACGTGCAAATATGTGAGGCATTATATTTCAAATATTATTGAAATAAAAGTGAAAATTGAGTAATTAGGCATTGTTAGGAGAGCAAATAATTGGAACTGGATGAGGGAGGAGGAGATTCTAATTGAAATGTAATAAAATCCTTTTAAAAGCAAACGTCAATTGTGGTCCAGTAGCTTGAATAACATGTGGACCATCAGCATAAAAGGAAAGACTATAATTTTATTAAATATGACAAAGTCCATTTACGTTTAAACAAATATAAGGCAGGGTGTACCGTTTCAAAGGCATGAAATAGAAAGGAAAAAGCGGCTTTCGATAACGTATTAGATAAATCTCACCGGCACAAAATATGTGACAGTCACAAACCTCTTCCTGTTCCCTTTTAATATCATTTGATATGGGCAAGGAAGAAAAAACAATATTTTAATCCTAAAAGTTTTGTTTTTAATTAAATAAGGAAAATGAAGGCTTTTATTTATATTATAATTCATCCTACGCCAAAAAATTGCATGACTTCTTCGGAAGGAACTATCTTGAAATGGCACTACCATCTTTTATATAAAGTGCCCCTTTCGGGAGGTCTCATGGACTTGAAGAACTCCCTCGTCTCTTGTCAGGACTGACTTTTTATTTAGTCATGTGTTTATGTGCCACCGCTTGTCATCACGGCTTTTCCTCAAATAAATAAATTAACTCCTTTATAATTTGAGGATGAGAATAAGTTTTTCTATTTAGATTGCTATAAATCAAGGGATAGCTGTTTTGTCTCCTCCGGTGAAACGGTAAAAATACACAAAATCCCAATGATATATTGGGCTGTTATTAAAGAAGTAAAAAAGTGGTAATTATATATTTATTTTCTATTGATTTCACATTTGTAGCATACTAATTTATTGATTAGAATAATTAAAAATAAATATTCTTCCTAAAACAAATGCCGAAATTGTATGTGCGCCTGGAAACAAACATTCCAACGACTAATTACCTCCGCCGAAGGAGGTATTGTTTTCACTGGCGTTGGTTTGTTGGTTTGTTTGTCAGCAGGATAACTCAAAAAGTACAAAACAGATTCGGATGAAACTTGTGGAGCTGTTGGAAATGCCAAAGGAACAGTGATTAAATTTTGGCATCTCTGAGTGCAGAATTAAGATGCAAAATGAGCTAAATACTAATATATTTCAATTTAGCCTACTCTGCCAATAGATGTCGCTGTGCTGTGAAATCGGGTGCCGGGAGCGTCTTCTCTCGGAATTTCCGTCGAGGGGAACCCTCCCCGTCCCTCTACGCCGCCCCAGTCGTGAAAAATCCGCCTCGAAAGGCTCATAAGGACCCCATGACGGCGGAGGTTTGCACTCTCTGAGTGTATATATGCCTCTAGTTCTATTTATTATCAAATCTTAGAAATTTGATTATTAGAAATAGTAGTGGCCCTTCCAATATCTGTTATGAGCAAGATAAATTCCAACCAATCCATGACCCTATATGATCCATGGCCTCACCTCCTGCTCGAAATAATTTCGAATTAGTAAGAAAGTTGAGTATTTTTTTTAGTATTGTTATTATTTTTGAACAAATGGTGTTTTGATTGCATGTTCGTATCAACAAATACCCTGAAGATAATCTGCGATAAAATCCGTAATACAAATGATATGTTGGATGAACTTCTATACTTCTTACCATAGGTTTCAGCGATTGTGTATGTTTTTTAATTGTGATAAGAATAAACAATCTTTTGCTTTTCAACTTGCAGTAAATAATAAAATATTTCCAAAATCAACTTGCGATAAACGCCAAAGATCAACGCTCATTCATAAGATCCTTGGTTCGATGGACTAATTTTAGCGCTAAAATGCTCATTTATTTATCTACACGGATGTCAAATTCAGGCAACCAAAAAAACCGCCAAAAACATTAAAGTTACCTTTGCTTTAATAGACCAATTTGCAAAACGATATTTAATCCTGGTTGCAAAACAATATTGTTTATCCTTTATCATTTTTGCGGCCTCGCGTTATGTCGATTATTTTTTAAACGTACAACGTTTGACTTCAGTCCTAATCATCATTCATCGTTCACTTTTGGTTTGCCATGGATGTGGGAAAGTGGTGTCATCTTCCTAGTTTGTATTGGTGGAGGCGTTTAACAAAAAAAACTTAAAGGCCCACTGATCGAAGTATCGACGCTCTGACTTAAATGTGATTTATTACTATTATCTCAGATGAAACAAAATATATATGATTGTCAAGTGTGCATGACGCTGTCATAAATTCTTTTGTTTATTATTGCTATTCATTCATCTTTCCCGCTCTCACGTAGATAAAATAAAAATATAAATAAACTAGAGGCATATATACACTCAAAGAGTGCAAACCTCCGCCGTCACGGGGTCCTTATGAGCCTTCCGAGGAGGATTTTTCACGACTGGGGCGGCGTAGAGGACGGGGAGGGTTCCCCTAGACGGAAATTCCGAGAGGAAGACGCTCCCGGCACCGATTTATCAGCACAGCGACATCTATTGCAGAGTAGGCTAACTTGAAATATTTATTAGTATTTAGCTCATTTTGCATCTTAATTCTGCACTCATAGATGCCAAAATTTAATCACTTGTTCCTTTGGCACTTCTAACAACTCCACAAAGTTTCATCCGAATCCGTTCGGTACTTTTCGAGTTATCCTACTGACAAACAAACCAACAAACTAACAACCCAACAAAAACAAACCAACAAACCAACGCCAGTGAAAACAATACCTCCTTCGGCGGAGGTAAAAAGGGTACCTCCTTTAGAGAAATTGTTTGGGGCGAGGTTCGAATACTCCCGAGAGGGGATGGTCATTTTTGGTCTACCTCATTGATAATTCATAGGTTCCATAGACTAATTTTAATGCTAGTATGCTTATTTATGTCCAGTGAGAAACTACAATTATATCGAACCATATAGGCACACAAAAATGGATTATTGTTAAGATCCAATCATATTAATCTATAATAATCTTTTGCTCCTTTGAAAGGATAAGAGCTCAATATTTAAGAATTGTTAAATATCATTATTCTTTCACTTGTCCTGAAAAGATGTGAATTAATTAATTGCTTATTTGAATCTTTAAAGCAAACTCTTTCAAAGAAGAATGTGGCGTTTTGGTGTATTAGTTTTGATTTGTAATATATTCAAGTGGTCAATTGTATATAAATTTAATTATTTGAATCATTGTTTTTTTAAGACAACAGATTCTAGTAGTGAAAGAAGCAATTAGTCATAAACAAGAAGACAATACAATTAGAGGAGTATCATTACTTTTTACTTTTTTATAATCATAAAGATAGATACTCTGATAAACAGTTTATTTATTCCTTCAAAATTATGTTTCGGGCATGAAAATAAAAAGGCGGGTAAAAGAATATTAAGAACAGAAATAATTGTTTCCTTGCATATATAATAATAACTTTTGGCGGGAAAGTATTTGAAATTGAAAAGGAGAAAAATGGTCTTAGGAGCGAGGGGTGCAACACAAAATATTTGAAAGTACCTAAATGAAATTACAATACTTACTTGAGTAAGATTTTGAAGGATTTGATTTCCCTTGGAGTTGAGGATCATGAGGCATTGATCAAAGTGATGGTGTTCCATGGTGGACGTTGAGTAGAGCTGAGCCAGATTGGAGGAGGACTTGACTTGAAAGGAGTTGTTTGTTCCCGATGATCCAAGTCATGACACAGACAGGCTATCATGAGAGACAAGCACTCAATCTAAAGGAAGGAGATAATGAATAAAGGATGTAGTTATGAGAAGGACTATATGAATCGGTTAAATCAATCGTCTGGGTATCAATATGCATCTCTCATATATATTTAAAACAAACATTTTTACATGTTCTTAAATATACTGCAGAACGCTTTTTCATATGCTTTTTCTTTTGTGGAAAATAGGTACACTTCTGAGATTTCTTTTATGATTTTTTTTGTTGAAAAAATTCACTAAGAGAGCTTTTATTTCCTTAAGAATATTTAATCATTTTTATACTGATTGTTCTTTTGTGGGACTGTTTAAAAAATGCTTAATAATAAATAATAGTGTACTATTCGCATTTTCAGTTAATTTGTTCAGCGTATACGTATTTTAGGACTTCGCCGAAATCATTTTTGTTCCTAGTGTCTCTGGTAATAAAATGGCGTATTTAGGGGAAAAGAGTATTCCGACTTACGTCTCCTAGTGTCTTCCACCACTGCGAGGTCGTGATGACAGCAAACATCATTTGCGCAACGTTAAATGCGTGTCTCCAGTTGTGGTAGGTCACGTCTCGATAGTTCTTTTTAACAGATGTGAACCATCGACAGAGGAGAAGGTAGTCAATGTGAAATCGGCCAGGGAAGTCCAAGTCGATAAACATTCGAATGGTAGCCTATAAAAAGAAAAGAAAGTGTTTATAACAAAATATATTTTTAAAAACATATGTCATAGGTTATATGAATAAACATATATGCATATTTTAATGTAGGTTCTATTGCTGGCGTTCGACATAATGAATCTACATGTAGATCAATACGATTAAATAAACTGCCAATAGATTCCACCTGACCTAAATGTAAGATTGTTACTTCCGATAGCATTCTAAAACTAGGGTTTTACTAAACTCGAAGATGTTTGAAAAAGGTCTTAACATAATTTAATGATTTATATACCAACAATTGACACTATTGGCTTGTTATCAAGGTAACATTTTTGTTTATATACTGGTTTCAAATACATTTTTTTGTCTGGTAGGGTTCCATCGAATTACATCCTGAATGATATATTGAAGTATCAAAGAATACAGTTAATAATATATTGTTGTGAGGTAAAATTTGTCTTCATAATTATTTTGGCAGTTTCCTTGAACATATCCTTTATTGATCGGCGATAAATTGTTACACATCGATCATTTTGTATTAAATGAAGCGTATTGCCACTCCTACGAGACTCAAATGTATTCATTCGTCACATATATATATATATATATATATATATATATATATATATGACAAAACTATAATCATGGTTATATTGATTATAGTCGAGTTATTTATAAATATTATTAGAAAATGGAACAGATATTACGAAGTACCGATCAAAAGCCTTTTAACCCCACATCTCTTTCTCGTGCGAAACGCCCAATTAGCATAACTATCAGTTATTCAGGACTAACAATATTTTTAGTTTCTGCATATACAGCCTCAAAAATACCATCTACAAATCTTGGTGATCAAAGACAACTAACTAAAAAATCATAACGGATTTTTATGTTCTTTAAAACTACAATCCAATATCAATACTTCGGTTTTAAGATAATACAAAACATATCCTTCCATTCACAGTCCAGGACAAAGGACTAAGCATGCTTTTAAAGTCCCGCCCATAGAGATACAAAGATATAGGAAGCTGATTCCCTTCAACAGCAGAGAAACAACGTTCAGCTGTATTCTGTGTGTCCACTATAAACAAAGTAATTGATCTACGTCATCGTAAGCTGATCATAGAGATATAATCTATGATCAGCGTACGATGACGTAGCACAGTTTACTTTGTTATATTGGACACACAGATACATCTGAAAGGAATAAGCTCTCTATATCTTTTATCTCTATGGGCCCACCTCAAAGCATTGAGTCATCATTCTCTCCACAACAATATTAAGATTATTATTATTAATTATAGGAGGAATCTCTAAAAATGCAAGGCTCTGTTCCCCCTTGCGTCACATGTTTCCATTTATTGTCGTTAGGGCATGTTGGGCCTAAAAAGCCCTTTTCCTTCTTTAAAAAAAAGAAGAAGTGATGTCTAGAAGATATATAGATATACATATATCTGTATATACAAAGGTCTCACTCAATGTTCTTATCTACATAGATATAGGGCTTTAAAATATAAATATATATATATCAAATATATTATATTTTACGGATTTTTATCATCACTCTAAAAAAACTGGTCCTCATAAAATAGGTATATATATTTAATTTCGACTATCTTAATTAGCATATCTTTGTGGATTTTTTTTTTGTGTGTGTATCGACCTATCAGACTGGAACTTTATTCGTGAACATAATTGGCCGCAATAAAGGAGGTGTAAACAATGGAAATAGGGCATTGCTTTTGGTTGTTGAGGTGTGAGCATCGATATAGAGATATGAAGATCATCATTAACTATTCTTTTAAACATATGTTTTCAAGAGTACATATTATTATTTTCGATTTATCAGTTTCGAATCATTGAATACTGAGGGCAATTTTTCAACTGAAAATAAGATAATTTGTAGAATGAAAAAATATAAATAAAAAAGTTGTTAATAAATATAGTGTCACTTAGCAATTGGTTCTTGAAGTGTGAACATCAAATCAGAGGCACGAATTTCCTCCAAAAAGAACACAAAGTTTTCTTCGCATATGCCTCAATCCATGCCATTTACGAGTCCTTTTGAAAAAAATATTTTCCAATATTAAATTTTATACTAGCTCAATATAGTATATCCTCAATTTTTTTTTATTAAACTGTTCACATATATACAGCACATGTATATAAAAACGATGCTAATACGTATAAAATACAAAAAGAAACATTATAGTTTAAAATTTTAGCATCAATCTTGAACAAACAATAAAATTTTATCTAATTAACAAGTATTAAAAGAATAAGCTGTAAAAAACAATAAACATCATGCAAATTTCTTAAAGTTCTTGATTATTTTCCTTAAAATTTGGTAAAAGCGATGACTTTGCGTCGGGTAATATTTTATCAATTCAGCCGCGAATGTCCATGATGAACCGTCCAACGATGGGATTTTGAGTGAAAAGGCAGCGTATCTACCTGCAGCTCCAAGCAGGATCCCTCTGATCTCTCCCGGTAAATTTAAGGACGTTTATTTAATTTTATTTTGCTTATATGGTGCGATAAAATTGCATCTGATTAGATAAGCATTAAAATTGGTCTATCGAACCAAGGATATTATTAATGAGATTGACCAAAATGACCTTCCCCTCTCGGGAGGATTCGAACCTGCGCCCCCAACATTGAGAGTTGAACACGCCTTAACGCACTGAGCACTCCCTTTTATGTTCTGATTAATTGCATTAAATTTATCCTCACTCTTACGATAAATACGAATAAAAAAAACAAAAAACAATATGTCAAACAAAAAATATTCATGCCTTAAAACAAGGATCCCGTTTAGGTAGGTCTCCCAAACCAAGAAACATATATTTTTTCAGAAAGCAACTCAATTTTCTATGTCTACGTCTTATCTGACGATAATTGGATGATCACTTTTTGATGGAAGAAAAATATACATTTATTATTTTTCTGTTTTTTGTTCTCATTTTTAACGGCTCTTTTCTTTCCACCCATTACTATGGATAACAAAAAGATTGTTCTTGATAACATAATTTACATGATTTTTTTTATTTGAGAACATTGTTTCATTATTTTTCTACGTCCGATAATCAAGGTGATGAGAATAAGTATTTGCTTTATTCTATTTATAGGTGTAGGCCCATGAAGAAGAGAATATTAGTATTTTATGGATGCATTTATATTCTTAAATTGACGTTCCCTCCACAACAGCCGATAGTGAAGTGATACCTTGTAGCATAATGCCATCTGCTTTTTTATTCTTCCCCTTCAATTAAAAAAATTATCAAAATCAACACCTTTTTCTTATCATAGTGTTTTTGGATAAATTGAACTCTTGACCCAAAAAGTCATAAGTTTATTCATCTTCTTTGGTTTCTCTTCACGTCGGAGGGAAGCTTTTATTTTTTGTTGTCCCCGATGATTCTTCGGGTTAACCTTGTTGGCCAACCAGATTAAAACAGAGTACATGACCTCTAGGATTACTCATGGCGCATAGGTAGGTAGATCAACACACATACATACACAGGGGTAGGTAAGTGCTCTTGGATGCTACTGCTACCATACAAATAGATGGGTGGGAGGAAGAAAAAAAAAGAGATCACTTGATAAGGTACTTAGTATAGTTCTTGGGCTTACCATGAACGGAGTAGGCGATCAGAAATGAATCGAATGAATGACGTCATGGGCGTAGAGATCAATTAACAACAATATGTAATAAGAGGATGCAAAAAAATGCGGAAATCTAAAGGGTGACGTAAATATCGAAGATAACAATATTGTGTAGTACTATTTAACGTTACATCGGTGAATATTATGCTATTGGGGTTAAATATTTATATGGGGAACATTGTTCACAATGATAGTCGCTACATTCTGACATCACGTTAAATATATTCATACAATGTCAAAGGAGGTCATCCAACGATTGTCTACCTTAAAAGTTTACGCAGACTAACAAACTGCCTCACTTTTTATATCCTACAAATATATGAATCAACATTATAAAATTCCTTAAATTCTGACGTGTTGTTACATAGATCCATACAATGACAAAGGGTGCCTCTATCGTTCAGTTTAGTATGTACACTATTAATTAATAACACCTTGTCATTCATTATAGTGAATCAAGATTTTATTTAATTATGCGAAGTTTTTTTTTCACAGAATAAATAAAGAACTTTCCTCATTTAATAAAGCAAAAAAAGTTGTGTTATTTCAAAATCTAAAAAGTTCAAGGATCTTATAATTGAGTAATATTGACTTCTACTATATAATTTGATGGTGTAATAATAACAAATTTTATAAAGACCTCAAGTGCACCTTTTTTTGGCAACGTGTAGAAATCCCCTCATTTAATAAATAAAAAGCAGTCGAAATTGTTAAAACCTGGAATATTAACAGGTACATTTGTGAAATTAACAAATAGTTTGATTAACAAGAAAAATATGCAATCAGTAAAAAATGAATTTTTGATTATGTTTTATGTGAAAACCTACTTTAAAAAAGGCATTTTATAAAAAGTATGATACGCATCACTTAAACTAAAGCAGCCTAGTTCGTAATAAATGAAAGCATTATAATACATATTTTATCTTCTGATAAATAAATGGCCATCTTAAAAGTTTGAAAGATCTTGTTTATCAAAATCTTAGTATATAGATGGTTTAATGGTAATAGTGCACCTAGTATCAACTTTTTATTACTACCGGAGTTCGAACCAGATTTATAGACTTGCTATTATTTTTTGCCTATATGGTTCGATAGAATTGCATCCGACAGGATATAAATAAACATACTAGCGTGTAAATTAGTCACTCGAACCTAGGATCTTATCAATGAGGTAGACCAAAAATGACCATCCCCTCTCGGGAGGATTCGAACCATCGCCTTCCCCAACATTGAGAGTTGAACATGCCTTAATACACTGAGCTATCACGCTTCCTTTGGCTTGTTATTTCTATGTTGTTCAGGTCACAATTAAGAGGTATGTCATTTCAGAAACGAAGTCTGTATATATATATATATATATATATATATATATATATATATATATATATATATATATATATATATATATATATATATATATATTATATATATAGTTATAGTTTATATAGCGGAACATTTGTTCGACACTTCTCGTAATCTCAATTGATTTTTGTAAGTGCTGTAATTTTCGTTCCACACCCGGTATATATATATATATATATATATATATAAGGTCATATTTCCTTACTTAATTGAAGATGTTTGTAGTTGATTAAGTAGCAAAATAAATTGTTTTGGCTGTTTTTGAATACCTTCAAAGGATCAGATTAAAAAAACATTTAATGTTTTATATTTTTTTACAACAAAACCTGCAAATTATATGTAAAATTACATACCGAAGTAAAGGAAAATATACGAATATACATTATAGTTAAAATTAATGTTGGCATTTTATAATAAGCTTTTCGTTTTTGCTTGATCACAAATACATAACCAAAAATAGCAATTAAATTTAGTTCACCCTCTTCATTCGGTCTCAATAAAGGTCCTCGGAAGTTTGTTTAGGACTTATATGCCAATGACGTCATTCCTTATATTTATACTTTTTCTACTCCCCTGCATACAAAGTATGTATTCAGCAACCAACACTCATTTAATTGTCTTTTTCTTCTTCTCTCACACTTCTCTCAATGCCCAGGCTAGATGATAATGCCTGGGCATGCATTGACTACTACAAAATATCACCCCCCCCCCCCCTCACTCATACTCATTTGTGATGATGATAAAAAAGGTAAAACAGGTTAGAGTATATCTAGAATTATTTTTTTGTGTGTCTTCATCGTCACCCAAAGGAGCTCTCAATTCGGGGGCAACAATATCATTAAGGATTCTATATGAGGAATATTTCTCACAAGAAAAGTATTTTTCAGTTGGTAACCTTATTTCCGGATCCATTTATCGTCAGGAATGATGAAACAACAAGAAAAAACGCTCATTCCTGCACTGAGTAGGAGGACTTTGTTTATTATAATTCTTACTATTAAATAATATTCTAAAGACATTTATGTTTCTTAAGGATGATTAGGGATAACAAAAAGGTTGTTCTTTACAAACTTACCAATTAACAAGTTTTTTTAATATTTTTATGTGTCTCAAAGTCCGAGCAATGATCCATATTATATATACATATATATTATGAAACAATATAAATATTCTATCTATCTCAAATATGATCAGTTCATTTATTTAATTAATAGGCGGAATAGGAGGAGTCCGTTCAAAGGATTCGACAATGACGTCATGGATGTAGTCCACTGAAGAAGAGACAATTAGTATTTTTAAAGATGAAGTTTTTCTCTCTGAATTGCTGATGTTGACTCCTCTACAGCTGCCGGTGGGGAAGTGATTTCTTGTCACTTAACTACTTTTTTACTATTCCCTCTTCCTTTCCTTCGTCCAATCACGATTCATAAGGACCAATTTGTTCTTGGATAATATTCAAAGAAGGAAGTTCTCATCTTTTAGTTGATGTTCACATCCTCGATTGCTGAGTAAATATATGCTTTCTTCTATAATGGAAAGTGTTTTGTTTTATCCTTCACCCTTCTTTTTTCCGCTAATCACGTTCAATAAAAAGTTCCATTGTTGATTTATCGTTCATTTGTTGTCGTTTGCGAACGCCGTTCGTCGTTTGCGAACGACAAAGTTTTGAACGATGTATAAGGAAAATTCCTTATCGTAAAAAAACGTTGCCATTTTGTTAAGAATGCCGAACTACAAACGAACGATGAACGATTCAATTTGAAAATAACGACGAAAGACAACTTTTGGTGAACGACAAACGAACGACAATTTTTCGTGAACGTCAACAAGTCTGATATATATATATATATATATATATTGGACTCCTTGGAAATATCTTAAGAGAGTAAATGAAAATATTAAAAAAGCAGTCGTCAATATGAAATAAATACGGATGCCAAACTGGGATCCTTTTCTCGAACGTAAGTGGTTGAAAGAAATGAATTGGATTTTTTTTCTTTAAAAAACATATGGCGTTACGAGATAAGGCCACACTTTACTCGCTGCTGTTATGATGATAATGTCATCTACCTAAGAATAATAGTGTAGTCTTTTAAAACACAAATGATCTTACCGTATGGGCCCCAATCAATGTCATTTACGAATTATTATAGTCAATATAGCCTATTATATTCAATAAATAAAACAACTCCGGGAAGCCATGAATGTTTATTTTAAAATTCTTCACATCTTAACATAAACTATGAACGTATAAAAAATACATAAATGAAAATATTTCTAATGAGAATAACTGAATAACAGAAGGGTTTTTACATCAAACTTAGACTACTACATATATGATGATTAAGCAAAAACATGTAGACCCAAAATGAAAAAAATTCTCGTATGTTTTTATTGATCCTTTTTGAATACTTTTTCTTATGTCTATTATAAAGAATTGCTCTTGATCAGTAAATGAAATGCATTAAAAGTGATCTTAAATCACTAATATACATATAACTAACACTCCTTCTCCATATGTGACAAACATATTTTGAATGAAAACAAACAAATGAAGGATGTAATTTAAAATATATATATTATATTTTTCTATAAAATATTTTTTTTTTGGATTTCTCAACGTTTTGAATAAGATAAAAATAGCATAAATGGTGCGTACATGCCAAATTTCTCTTTGACATATAAGCACAATCAACAATTATTATTTTTTTACTCAAAAATTTAGCATGAATTTTCCATTTTTTTTACATCATTGGGACTCAAAGCTATGAAAGGCAATTAATAGGTAGTCATTTTTTTATGTGAGTAAGCCCTCTTGTTTGTTATAGTTGAATAATTAAGATGTCAATACATGTTTTAAACATTGTTTTATACAACATTCACAGTAAGTTTTTAAGAGGTTTTCTCATTTACTTGGACAAATTTTGTGGTTCT
>CP045903.1:13583829-13622851 GCA_013387185.1 Caligus rogercresseyi | reverse complement strand
TATTAAACTGGTTCAAAATTTCTTTTTGCACTTTTTCGTTGTATACTTGTCAGAATCCCTTTGAATCGTACAACAATAATCTGCCATCATATGTTGCGGGATTAATATACAAATATGGATTGTATAATACTATTGTGGGAACGATTCAAAGGGATTCTGACAAGTATACAAACGAAAAAGTGCAAAAAGAAAATTTGAACCAGTTTAAAATATCAATGTAATCAGATAGTACAATAATATACTTAAGTTTATCTATGTTAATATGTCTTAGTTTTATTATTTCAAATCCCGCAACCATTGTAAATGGTCATCAAACCTAGCAAAAGAATTGTAATTAAAAGCGCTTATTAATTTTATGTATTTGCTAATATATGTCGTTAAAATGATTAAACTAATAATACATTAATTTAACATGATTTGCAAGGTTTCGACTATAGGAATATGGTCTCTTTTGCAGAATTTCATAAAAATCCAAGAAGTTATAGGCATCACTTTGAAATTAATCATTTTGACTACTTTTTCACCAGTCTTGAGATCATACCAGGACTTTGAATGGAAGAAAAATAATTTGAATGACTATTTTTTGTTTGTTCATTCATCACAAACAAATATTATTTATTAACTTTCTTCTAAACTTAATATACTAACGAAGAATCGTATTTAAAAATTGTACTCATCATAAAGTGACCGTTTCCAAAAAACTCAAAAATCAAAAAATCTGGATCTGCCACAGAAAAAGTAGGGCCAGGTTTGGATTTAGGAGGTCTCATTTTAGTTATCTATGTACATTTCATTCAATCAAGGGAGATTGACCAAAATTTGTTGGCTTGTGTAATTATTAAACAAATAATCATTTTTCTACTACAAAATACCTCCCCCTGATGCAGTCTACTTATATCGATGTTGGTAAGACATGATCACGGTTAGTAAGCCTAGGAATAAATGGCCTGATAAATAAATGGACCAGAAAGAAACGACCCATAGAAAAAGAAAATGATGACACAGTGAACAAATGGCACATATTAATCTTAGCCCCGTCTAATAACGATAACAAGGAAATCATTAATCTGTAATAGCTAAAGTAAAATCACTTTCTGTCATATCTTATATGAAGAATTGTATAATACTTAGTTGTATTCAACTCAATACTTGCTTATCTATGTATTTGGGACATTTTCGCCAATAGATCATTTCCTTTTCTACTTTGGTTCATTTCTTCTTGGGCCATTTCTTCCGGATACCCTTATATCATCGGTTTTATCCTCAAAGCACGGCACACAGTCACCTTCCGGTATTGCCTTCAAAGAGTTAAGCGATAGATATTGAACTCTTTTATCGATTCAGAAATATTTGCTACAAATGGTTTTTTAACTTTCAGGAAATAACCGGAAGCACACGGAGTCAAATCAGGCGAATAGGGGTATGCAACTATATCCGATGAGTTTTTGGATTAAAAACTCACGCCAAATCAATACTGTGTGAAAGATTGTATTGTAGAGATTAAATATTGGATTTGTTTTAATTTATTTTTCGAATTACAAGTCGTACGGATTATAAGCCCAAAAGGCAAAAATAAGTAAGGAAGGAGTACCGGAATAGACGTCAAACTTGAAAAAAGAACCGTTGAAGATGCAAATATAATATAAAGAATAATAATAAAAACTTCACTCATACGTATTAGTCGCACCTCCGACCAAAAATCGAAAAAAAAACGCTACTTATAATATGAAAATACGGCACATATTCCTGTTTGCTACCTAGAACCCAAATAATACTTTTTTTAAACACTTTGACCATGTGGAATGAATCATAGTGCACGACAAATACATTGTCAAAGAGAACCGTTCGCTTGTTCTTGATTTTTTTCTCTCATCAGCAGGATCCTTATTCAGTAAAGATTTTGCATCAAATAATGGACATAATTATTAAGGCAAAGGAAATTTGTGTTTCAAACTATTGAAATACTTTTTAGTGTAAATTAAGTACTTTCTCAGATCTAAATTTAAAAAAAACCCAATCTTTCTTGTAATATGCATAAGTATAACTAACACACTCTTGAAATAAAGAAAATCATAGCATAAAATTGTAAGATCGTAAATATGTAAAATCCTAACAGCCATCATCAAAAACAGATCAATACAATACAACTAAGATAAACTGTTCAGTTTTGGTCTTCTTTTGTTTCTAATATTTGCGAAGAAGAAAATAAGTTTGGTTGCGAGGTTAGATGATGTAGAAGAAAACGTACTCGATCAGTATAGCTCCTTAGTTTTATCCCCAATTCTGTACTCCATAAATCTTCTCTTTCGAAAGTCGTTCATTTGTTGATCTTGTATCACCTTCATAGATCGGTTGTTTCTGGTTCGTGAGTGTGAATTAAAGTCTCATCATTATTAATAATGCGTCCCTGTTTTTTCTTGACCATAAAAAATCATAATTTAACACATATGAATAAGACTCTATCACTAAAAAAGTTTTAAGGTACTTATCGAGATTCTACGCTTTCGAAGCTTAATTTATTCTCCACAATCGAATATACGGATCAAAATAAATTGCCAATCAAATTGGTAAAGTATCTTACATATAATGGACGATATGCAAACACAAAACCTTTTTTACCTCGACTTCTTGCTCATAAGTTGACGTCTATGTGACCTACCGGGGCAGTCTGAATCTACTTCTTAAGCAGTCCCTTTAGACTTGGTCCACTTTAGCCCTTCATCACTATCTAAAATGCTTCTGTAAAATAAATGTAATTCCACAAACAAAATTTAATGGTAAATAATAAACGGTTTAGCTCCTAGAGGGTCTTATTACCGGCTGATACCGGATTGAGTTCCGGTGAGGTGGGGATGATCTAGGAGCTAAACAAAAAATTTAATGGTACTTCTGCACTCAACAAAACAAGGCTTTGTAAAAAATCATGGAATGCGCTTATATTGTCAAGTAAACAAAGTGTAAATATAGTCATTTAAAGGGAATATTATGAAATATTATCCAGATGTCAATCAAAACCTAACAACCTTAAAAAAAATATGACTCTGATCAATATTCAATAAAGACGAAGCTTAAATTTAAAATTTTACTTGCTTTTGGATATACATTCTAAAAAACTTCAAAACAAAACGTTAGTTGTAGTACTTCACAACCTCAGGATATTTTTTACTATATCAATATCATATAAGCATTTATCTACACATTCAACTTTAGTGTTATTTCTAGATAAAATTAAGTTGTTGATCTTAAGCGGCATCGATATTGCTCATCTACAAAATGAATTATAGAAAATATAAAAAATATGTACTTAATAATATAATGTGAGTCTCATCCAGGGTATGTAAAAACCCAAAATTTTGAAAAAAACCCGAAAAAACCCGGTTAAAAAACCCGGGTTTTACAATGGGATTTTCAAAATTCGGGTTTTTCATTGCACCATTAATTAGCTAATAGCTAATTGCTAATTAATGGTTTAATGAAAAACCCGAATTTCGAAAAAACCCACGGTAAAACCCGGTTTTTTTCGGGGTTTTTCCAAATTTTGGTGTATTACATACCCTGGTCTCATATCATAATGTAGACTGATTTTAAGTATAATATGTGTCATATTCCTTTTTGGTGTTGCTATGGTTAAAGAACAAAAACCTATTTATCAGTTATTCTTTATTCTCTTTCTCTTATGTAGACTATACATATACGAGATACAAAATAAATATTGAATCAATGTGCCAAAGCATCAAGGGGTCACTGATCTTTTAACTAGAGGCTCATCAAAGTATGTAATGTTTGAGACAACTTATGTAAGCAATCATTGAATAAAATAATAAAAAAACAAATTTTGGATGACAATCAATTTAGAGATAAATTGTCCAGGAATTTGGAGACAACCATAATTAAATGTCACTCCGCATACCAGGCAGTAGGTTCTCTTACAAATGTAATCTCTAAAACAGCGTCTTTATTCATATAAGAAAAAGATGGAATCAAAAAAGCATCAAAACCGTATTGATGATATGCTCATGAAAAATTCAATGTTTGTTCGTTCCTTTATGGCACAAGCGTTAACTCCTTCCGAGTCTCCGAAATAGCAGAAGCAGAGATGAAAACAAAGGTTGCCCGGAGAATGGTGCCAATAAAAAGATATATGACAATTGAAATAGGGTAAGCTTTCGGCTGTATCTATAAACAGAATAGTGTCTGACGGTAAAGTTATTACCGAAAAGTCCAAAATTCTTGAATACTTTCGTACTAGCTTTCAAGAGATTGTTGGGGGAGAAAGAAAGTTTTCCCGAAACCGAAAAAACGAGCCCAAGTCTCTAAAAATGACTTATTCTCCACTGAACGCATATCTCGATATATTGAGAAAAATCTAAAGCTAGGGAAAGCCTGTGGCCCAGATAACATATCAGGAAGAGTATACTCCCTTTTTAAAGACCAAACTGTCCCCTTTTTAGTAAAAATCGGATCTCAGATGGAACAGAAAGGCAAAATGCCAGAGGCCCTAACAAGAGGGAGGATTGCTCTTATTCCCAAGAAAGGTGATGGCTCCAATTTTAGTCATTGGAGGCCCATCACCATTCTGAACGAATCATACAGAATTTTATCGGGAGTTCTTGCTCAACAGATGGAGCCCATTCTCAATAAGAAAATAGGTCACAGTCAGAAAGGCTTTTTAAAAGGACGAAAGATTCACGACATCTCCTGGAATATACAAGCTTCAATTGACTCAGTTCGGGATCAAGAAAATTTGGAGCCATAATTGCAATTGATTTCTCCAAAGCTTTTGACTCTGTTTTACATTGTCAAATACTCAAAGCTGTCGGAAAATTTTTGCCCAAACAATTTTTTAATCCCGTTCGTGCTCTTCTCTATATGGCTCCTCAACCATAGCTATCGATGGATCCGAAAGTGGTCAAATTATTCTAAAGAGAAGTTGCAGACAAGGATGTCCTTCCGCTCCTCTTCTTTTTATCACTGCAATGGAAGAATTTATCGTCAAATTGATAAAAAATATAATGGATTTGGCGTGAACTTGGGTGGTTCTCATCACTTAGTCGATCTGTATGCCGATGATGTTACCATAACATTAGAAGCTAACTCCGAGGCGCAATTAGTCAAAGAATTGAACTAATTCTGGAATCTTTTGAAAAGTTTGAAAAAACATCGGGTCTGTCCCTAAATAAAAAGAAAACTTCAATTTTACCAATCGGATCTTGGGTTCCTAAACAAGGTTCGAATGTGCGCCTCTGTAAAATTATTGAAAAAGTGGAGATTCTCGGCATCAAATGGTGTAGGAATGGGATAGACAAAGAAAACTTACATCATCTCTGTTCTGCAATTTCAAGGAACATATCACGGTGGAGACATCTCAATCTCATGCAAAGAGTGGACTTATATAATTCTAAGGTTGTGCCAGTTATTTTATACAAAGCTACTGCGTCTCCCTTAATTGCTGAGGGGATTATTAAGGAAGAAGAAATATGCTGAATTCTTTATTTCACTCCTCCTACGTCCGGCTTTGAAAAGGAGCAGGAAACTCATTGGCGGTGGTATTGTAGAATTGGGGACTGTTATTCCAAAGATCTATCTGAAGATTTTTGCCGGAATAACCAAAAATCCCCAATTGGAATGGCGAAGAACAGTGGTGAATACAGAGCTGTTTTCTTGGCTTATGTTTGGGTCAGACCTGACTAATTATGTCACATCAGCTCTATCTTCGATTTGGGGATGTGCCCAAAGAATTATTTGGAAAAACTCCCCGGTTTTTAATCAAGATTCAACGGTTGACATTATTCGTGGTAAGGCTGACAAAGTACTTTTTTTCAAGAACTTGAGTAGCCCAAGCACTCTTGAAGAAAGTGCAGTCAGGACTGATACCTATACCATTCATGACATAGATAGTCGGAACCTTTTCAGGGATGGACGATTTTATTTTGCTCTGGCTAGGTCTGCAGCCAGACATCGCTTACTAATGCCTTGGCATATGAAAATGGCGGCTCCGTTCTGTATAGCTGCCGTAAAGAGCGAGGAGATTTGTCAAGCCTTTATTAAGCTTCTGGTTCTCCCTGATAGTTGGACTCATCGCATTTTGGGTTCACTGCGTGGGATCAAAGACTGCAAACAATTTACAGCGCAATTTCAAATTTCTTCAGGCCTCACAAGATTTGATCGACCTTGCAAAGATTGTGGGCTTTTGTTCAATACAACTTTGCATGCTTTTGTTGACTGTCAGGCGGTCAACATAGTAAAGAAATTTGTAGCCCTCAATATCAGGGGCCTAGAAAAAAAATGTGCGGTCAGATATTGCAAAGCTACGGTACTGTTTGGTCTCGGCAAAGGTGATAAGTCAGCTAGGTCGAAAGCAATTAATAACTCCCTTCTAAACGCTAAAGGTCTCATCGCGAGGTGCATCACCAATAATGTTCCCATCAAAGCCTCTGAGTTGAGATCCATCATGATCTCTGCTGCAGCAAGGTATACTGCTCTGGACTTAAAGATTCCCTCACTTTTGGATTCCACATGGACGTTAGCGGGGAGGGAGGTGAAATTTTATCCTTCATCCTCACTCTGCCATAGGAAGACAATCAAGAGAATACTGAAATTTTACAAGAACTCTTATTGATTAATTTTCGTGTAATTTACTGTTTTTATGATTTGTTAATTATCTGTATGTTTTAGATTTGATTGTTGAGTGTATCTCATGACTTTTATCTGCTTGTTTGTTTGTTCCATTACGTTGCTAAAAATCTAAGCTAGAATGCTTATTTATGTAAAAATTTACGCATTAGCATCGTTTTTCTTTTATACATTGTATATTTTTTTTGGAGCCGTGAATAAAAAAAATAAAAAATAAATCCCTTTTTTATATCTATTTTTATTTTATATTATTGTAGTATATGAATATAATGAAGACCTTTGCCATGAAAAAACTGATTAATCGGGCTATCAAACGGTCAAAATTTATTTGTATTTAAGATTTTATCATTACTAAGTTATATGCATTTAGCCGTTTTTACATTTTAGATATTTATTTACTTTGATATCATGATGCTTTCTCTTCATATGAGCTATTTATATTTACCGCTATATTAATAACGCCTATCTATCTATCTATCTATCTTCTCTCTCTCTCTCTCTCTCTCTATATAATATATATATATATATATATATATATATATATTAGACGTGTTCAAATTAACACATTTCTTTAAAAACATTCAAATAGATGCTTTTCTGGTTCTCCAAGGCTTAAATAATCGACAGGAAAAATATTTTTAAATTTGGGCCGCCGGAATGCCTGCCGCATGGGCCATTTAGGGCGGCGCCAATGAAAGTTGAGTTTTATGATGATAGAGTAATCCAAATGAGATTTAAAAAAAAATTATTATGCAAAAGGGGTATGACAAACAAAACATATTTTATTACAAAAAGCAATTGGTTTTTTTAAATTTCAAGTTTATTTAGTAACCGACTACATACATAGAAACGCATGTTTTAAGAGAGCTATGCAAGTACGTCGTATTGCATATATTTCAACATTGGAAAGGAAGGAAAATTATTTTTTAAACTAAAATTGTACCTTTTTTCCTGAAATAATTATTAATTTTATAAAAATACGCTACAATATATATGATACCAATCGAAATGCGCAGTCTAAATTACTTACTTATACATATAAACAAAGGAAAATCAAATAAACTGATTCAATAGAAGGGATACATATTTGGTGGTATGTTTATATGTAACGTGTCCTGCAGTAAATATTTTCTGGTTTCTTTCATTGACATTATTGGATGTATTTTTATTTTTAAGAAATAGAATAAGACTAATTGATCGGCAAATTTTATTTTCAATATATACAAAAGTTCAAAATACATATACACATACAAATGCAATGTAAAATAGTTTGAATGAAGACTAATTTATTTTTTAGATAGTCTGATTTTTATACATACATGTATACCTTGGTCATTGATTCGTTCTAGATTTCTTAAGATTATTGAATTTTCGCCTATTGTATTTGACAATTTGTAATAAATGATGTCTCGGCTCTTCAGCTCTTGTTATCTTTTTAACGAAGTCACTTATCATTTTTACTCCTCTTTCATCATTTGTCACTTTTACTGATTTTAAATTTCAATACTTTTAGGTAAGAGGAGTAATGTTCCCAAGTCTCGGCAGGAATTGCTAGCCGATCACAATTTACTCACAGAGCATCAAATAAAAAGTGCGATTCAGGTCCGGTAAGGTCAAAGAAGGTTGTTGTCTAAGTAATCACTGGTTTTCGTATTCTGTACCGCTCAGGCTTCTCTGTTTTTGATAACTTTACTGCGACCTTTTCTTTAGCGGTCTTGGTTATACGTTAGTATGAGCTAAACAATACAATTACTACTGTTTTCTGGGTTAGGTACCAACGGTTGTTATTTAGCTTATTGAGAACAGAAGTTGCTACTTTACTGTCTTGACGAAAATATTGAAGCATGTTTTTGAAAAGATGAAGATCCTTTATTGGAGCATCCACTGTTGACATAGAGGTTATCCAGTATCTAGTGTAGAACAAGGCCAAAACTTTGTTTAATCACTTTAGCTTGGAAGTATTGTAGTTGGAATACTGCATTTTTTCAGAGAAAATCTACATCTTCATAAAGTAAATATTCCTCGCCGTCCATTGTGCTTGTTGAAAAGCGCCTGATTTGGTCCAATGGACGTCTCGAGGAGGTTTTGTCTCAAACAGTATAAGACACAAGTCGACCACTTCTCTGTAATCAGCTCTAGGACTGGTCTTGTCAAGGATTTTTTTCAATTGCAGTTGTATTTGCCTTTAATTCCTTCCATTCTTGCTCAAATTATTTTATTTTTGTATTACAATTTGCTTGTTTGTGCCATTTCCTCTCAAGTAATCCCTCAGACCCCCCCTCCCTATGTAACGTCGTATTGATTAATCATCTCACATCATTCCAAGTTTCCATGTAATATTTATCTCTGTTTTGTATACAAACTCCATTCATTTATAATAAATAAATATATTTTCTTTATTTAATTCGCATATCGGTTGGTATCATATATACCTATATATTGTAGCGTATTTTTATTAAAGTAATAATTATTTTAGGAAAAAAGGTTTAATTTTAGTGTTAAAAAAAAATTCCTTCCTTTCCAATGTTAAAATAAATGTAATACGACGTACTTGCATAGCTCTCTTAAAACATGCGTTTCTATGTATGTAGTCGGTTACTAAATAAACTTGAAATTAAAAAAAACAAATTGCTTTTTGTAATAAAATATGTTTTGTTTGTCATACCCCTTTTGCATAATATTTTTTTTAAATCTCATTTGGATTACTCTATCATCATAAAACTCAACTTTCATTGGCGCCGCCCTAAATGGCCCATGCGGCAGGCATTCCGGCGGCCCAAATTTAAAAATATTTTTCCTGTCGATTATTTAAGCCTTGGAGAACCAGAAAAGCATCTATTTGAATGTTTTTAAAGAAATGTGTTAAATTTGAACACGTCTAATATATATATATATATATATTATATATATATATGGAATTACAGTCGATCTTATTTTTCAAATGTTAGCCACTAAGCTCATTTTCTGTTTTTTTGTGATGAAAAAGAACGGCATGGAAAGCTGAACAAAATCGAGCAATGCAGCGAGATTTCCAACAATCTCAAAGGGTAGAAAAAAAAATTGAAGTATTTTTTCAACAAATTAATTGATAATGATAACAATATAGGACTTTATAATACAAATCAAACCTCATACAATTTAGTACAAGACATATTTGTTATGTTTATGAATTTAGTACAATCTGAGTGTTACATTGTTCGATTCATAGCATGTTTGGCCTGTAAAAAATGCATATGAAGAAAGTGATAATTTTATTTTGTGCAGTTTAAAAGTATCCTCTGAAGCTTTTCTTGTCTCTGTGACGCATATTCCATTATATGCATCTTAAACAGGCCTGAATCTAAAAAACATAACTCAAATCGTACTAAATTTAAATTGATAGAAATGTGTACAATTTTTATACAAATTTTCTAATCTTTGAGTTCGTTTAGTCTTGTACAATTTTGTTCAAATTTGTTATATTGTCCTTTTCATCATAAAGAAACAGAAAATGAACTTGGTGGCTAACATTTGAAACATTTGGAGAATAAGAAAAACCTTTTTGTAAAAATAGTACAATAAGCTTTATTTTCAGCGCAAATACATCCTCAGGAATTATTTCCTTTTAAGAGCATATAAAAACAATTTTAATGACGTAGATATGCATACCAGATGCGTGGGTCTATCAACTATAGGCAAATGAAATATTGGCCAGTTCACCAGTTATTGGTCCTCCATATCTTTATATTATGATTCCCAACATTGTGATCTTGCAAGTAAAAAAGCATGACATTAAATATCACTTACCGTTTTTAACTTTTTTTTAACGATCATTTCAATTGAGTGGGAATTTTCTGTAACTTGATATACCCAATAGATTATTTATAAGGAATGATACTTCCATTGATTTTTATCTGGAAACTGACACATTATTTGAGTATTTTAACAAAAGATCATAGAGAGTTCGAAATTGAGTTGGTACTCTACCTTGGCTCGCAAGTAATGCCTGAGTAACAAAAATATGAAAGTCTATGTCTATTACATTTAAAGGTATACATATTTTCATTTAAAGATTTGTCTATATATATATATATGAATAATATATATATACACATTCAACTAATTTGCATTAACCATACAGATGCATTTTTGTACTAACTAGTATTTCAAAATGTATTCTCAGTATTGGTCAATATAATATTGAATTACAAATGTGTTTTAATTTGATCTATAAGCCTAAGGTTTCGCATATTTTGTATGAATCATTAATGTTTCACATTTGTAAATAATGATATATGAACATGACGTCAGAATGTAGCAAATATTATTATGAACTTAAGATTCCATCCTTGCTTTCATTTATTACAAAATTATAATATCTTATAGACTTTTATAAAAAAAAATTATTCGCCTTAACGACAGCGAAAAAGATATTCACCAAATCCTGAGATCGAATCATATATGTACATTCAAAGAATGTCAATGTAAAGTAAGAAAAATGGAGAAATGCAGACGTTCATACCAGGAAATAAAATTAAGGCTATATCAATATGATGAGGTTTCGTGATTGAATGAAGGATTTTCTGTGAGCATATTACGAAACACAATTTTATTGTTGATCAACAAAGTAAAACTCATGTCAATGAAAAATTAGCAAATAGTAAAAACAGCAATCATAATTCGATTGCCCTCTCTGTTCACATTACCCATCTTATTAAAACCAACGTTTCGTTTGATATTAAGTCCAAGTACTTGCCCAATTTGAATAAATATATATAATTTACTTGGTTTTGGGTTAAGTTAGGGATAAAAAAGAGATTATTCGATCAAGCTCACCCATAAACAAGACTTGTCATGGATAGCACTATTTTGATTACTTTTTGTACGTTCGATAATCATGGTTATGACCTAGATATAGACAGATATGACAACATTCCTTTTGAACAATTATTCCTTTTTCCTCTTGGGTATGAAAAATTCTTTTTTCAATTAATATTAAATGGTGGAGTAGAACTGATGGAGGGGCATGAAGAAGAGACAAATTATTGTTCAAACGATACTATTCTTCTCTCTGAGTCGATGTTCAATATTCAATGAGCGATTTGAAACTTTGTAGCAGTATGCCAACTGTTTTTTATTCTCACTCCTTTTATTTCAACCCATCAAGTGGCATCAGCCGTCTGTTTTCGTATCCTTGGTGATCGTTCATACCTTGTCATGAACAGCTGTTTTTTTATGGCATTGAATCTATTCAAGTAAAAGTATATAAATGGGGACCCTTTTATATTCATCATCATACAAAACTAAACAGATTATACAACAAAGTTCTACTTCATTGTAAGATGTATATATATATATATATATATTATAGTGCTACATAAAAATAACTAATAACGTAGGATTAGTTTGTCTAAAAACATTTGAGATAAAATCTGCGAGAAGGAAGAAGAAACTCCGTAGCATCTCATTTTTGGTTTTTCTGTCATTAAGACGAAAAATGATGGCACTTGAGGGAGAGACGAGGAGCAACGTTTATCCCTCGAGGATTTCATTTTTAAACTATGTAAATGCTTAAGAAATCTGAACTAATATTTTAAAAATAAAGATAGCTCCTAGAGAGTATCACTACCGCTGATTAAGTTCCGGTGATGTGGGTCTAATCTAGGAGCTAAACAAACATTTGATATAAAATATTTTTTTTCTTGGCCAACAGGCGTAACTATATTTCATAGTGAGACAAAAATTTCAATTAAATAAAGACAACAAAATATACAAGTACAACAATTAAAAAATACATTGCAGAATACTAGTAAAAATAATTAATAGGATTGTAAAACTTTGGTATATAACTTAAAAATAGGTAAAATCGTTGCTACGTCAGGGTCCTCCGACGATCTCTTCGCATATATAATTTGTTGTACTTTTGTGATGATGGCGTTGACTTTGGATTCTTCTTCTCCGCGGTAGGAGGCTAAAAAGTCTTCCCTTCCGATCTCTGCTCCGAATTTCTCCTTGAGAGTTTCTGAGACAGAGTTAAGGATCTCTCGGAGCGAAGTGTGATCTGTCGTTTCGGGGCCTTCCTTGCAAAAGCGACACATACTCATCTGCCCTTGGAAGAACTTGTCTCTCACCTCCAGAGTTCCCGAAAGGAGACGGTATTTCAACCATTTTTCCGGAGCGGAAAGATACGTGTTTTTAACCGCTTTGATACTATCTTGTGCCTCTCTTTGGATACTTCTTCTATTTAAGTAATTTTTAAATGGGCTCATTGCATCTGTTGTAAAGCTTTTTCTTATGTCAGCCGTAGAAGCAGTTGATACTTTCATTTTGAATGGTATTAAGGGTCTCGGGATAATTTTATTTTTGCCGAGGATCGTTTTAAATCTGTTATCCGCCATCTTGTCGATAAGTGAGGGTGACCAACACAGATCAGCTGCTATGTCGCCAGATACTGTGTGTATATCAGGGAGACAAATACGCTGGGTTACAGGAATTTCCCATCCCAAGGAAAGTTCATACTTTGCTGCAACTTCTTTGGATGCCTCGCATATTTTATTCATCCTAGGTGAGTAAAGGGAAAGACATTTAAGGACCTTTTTAAAACTTGCACATGGATACTCGTTGGGAAAAAAATCCTTTTCTTTTATAAATTTCTCCAAAATTAGGACCCAGGGTTCCCGTGACAACCATATTTTCCTTATCCAATAAAAGTTTTGAACTTTCCACATTCGAGACTCACAAATTACAGACAGGCCACCCCTGTTAAGATTGGTATGTAGTCTGTTATAAGAAATGTTTCTTTTTTTCTTCAACTCAAGTAGTGAGTTTTTCAGTTCGGATATTTCTTTGCAGGCTTCCCTATCGTAAGGGGTTATCCGAAACAGGTGAATCACAGTCGGAATTATGTATGTGTTCCATGCAACGATTTTGTCCCACATGCACAGATTCAAGCTCCCAAAGAATTGACACGAGCGAGTTACCTTTTTGACTATTTGCTCAGTATTCTTCTGTTGAGCATTTCTCCCAATCCATGATCCTAGTAGTCTTATGCTTTCAGATTCTCGGAAGCTCGGCCAATCTTTTGCAATTAGTCCATTGTATTTGCTGATAAACTCTGTTTTTGCTTCATCGATTTTTAAGCCGGAGGTCAGTGATAATCTTTTTAGTATGAGCATTGTTCTTTGTACAGACTTTATTGTTTCTAAAAGCCTTCCATTCAAGACTAACGTGAGGTCGTCTGCATAGCAGAGACACTTTGAATGGGACGGTGTCGTTGGCACACCAACAATTTGGCGATCCGATTGAATTTCCTGAAGGAGTTTATCGATTCCTATGTTGAAAAGTATAGATGCCATAGGATCACCCTGTTTAACTCCTCTTCTTACCGAAAAGGAGGCTGCTACTGTTCCATAATTGATGGTTGTTTTGGAGCCAGCGAGAATGACGCCGACCAACCTTATTACAAAGTCCCCGAACCCCTTCCGAAACAAAGTTTGAATTATATATTGATGAGATAATGAATCGAACGCCTTAGCAAAATCAATCGCAACTATAGATGAGTTATTGTAGGTTTCAGTAATTGTTTGTACTGTAAAAGGCACAATACCCATTATTTATCTTTTTGGAAGCCGTATTGACAAGGATGTAGGTACGGGCTTGATATTTTTCTTATCCTATTTGCAAGAATATAGCAGAATATCTTATAAATGCAGTTCTGCATCGTTAAGGCCGATAATTGTCCAGGTATCCTGTATCCTTGTTCTTTTTTGGTATAAGTACCATGCGTCCCTCAGAAGCGAAACTAGGAAAATATCCCACTGCCATCACTTTTTCGTAAAATATTAACAATATTGCGGAGAGAAGATCTTCATATTTTTTGTAAAATTCAAACGTGAATCCAGAAGGGCCAGGTGACTTATTCAGTTTGGCGTTCTTTTGAACAGCAAGTTTTATCTCGTTTCTTGTCAGATGCGTTTCAGTGGTGGTTTTGTCTTCTTCTGATATTCTGTAGGCCTCATCCGGCTGGCACCGAAGAGCTTCACAGAAGGTAGCTGAACTGTACATACACCTATTACACTTTTTATCTACCTGGCAGTCGTAACAAGAGTATATCTTAGAGTAAAAACTTTTGATTTTACTACATATGAAGTTTGGTTCATCACACAACACGCCATTGCTATCGAAAAGTTTGATGTGCTTAGATTATCCTTGGCGTTTCCTTGACGTTCAAGTTGTATTTGATATAAAATAATGATAAAACTAAAATAACAAAATTTATAGTTATTATAAACCACAAGTAAATTAAAAAGTATAAAACCACCTAAATACTTTACAGACGAATGATCCCACACAATTTTATTTTAAAAAACCGCTTCGCCATATCGTTAGTGTATACGCAGTGTATTACATATACAACAAAGTCAATATATTCATAGAATATATACACATATAAAATGAGTACAAATATATATATATAAGATAGAATATTTCCCCCCGTTGATAAGAAATCTTCTTCACCTGTGTGTGTGTCTAGATAATGGAAAAAGGGTCAGTCTAGCCTTGATCCCCTTACTGGGATCCTCTCTCCCAGACTCCAAGCAGTCTATTCAATCACCCGCATGTGTTGTTGTTGTTGTTCTTGTTATTATTGGTTGTTTTGGTGGAATGTCTGTTTTGTTTATACATTTGCCCATATAAGGCCAGTATAGTCTTTTTGTGAGTGTACATATATGAGAGCCTTCTCCTAAAAAATAAAGATTTCTTCTTTGTTTTGTTATTGGGAAGCTATTAACTGTGCGGGATATATAATGGGGTTTCTAGCCGACTCAAACGTTCGGCTACTTTTCTCAATACGGTATTAAAAGAAATCTATATATTTATTTATATTAAGCATCTTTGTGTTCATTACATAAAGTTGAACAAACTGTTTATGAATTCATTTGAATGAATATAAAGTAAGAATTAAAAAATATATTAAATAAAAACAATAATTTTTAACTTAAGTTTATATACATTCAGAAGTACTAAAATTGAACCTTAAGATGAAACTTAATTTTTCTGATGCATTGTCTATGAAATATCCATTAAAATTTTTTAAAAAAAATACGAGACGGAAGCTGGTCAATAAGTCCGTGACTTTTTGAATTTCCCGCCTAATAATTAGATTGGCTACACTGCTCCTGTCAATAAGCATCTATCAGCTGGCTCCTGTTAAAGTTTTTATTTTGGGCTTAACAGGCTTTAAAGACAAAAACTTCGTGAATTGTGAAGAAAATGGAAAAAGTGAGTTTCGCGTGCTCACCAAGCATAACGCTATGAGTTGCTCCCCCATCCGCCGTATTCTCCGGATTTAGCTCCGAGTGACTATTTCTTGTTGCCAAACCTGAAGAAATGGCTTGACGGAAAGAGATTTTATTGCAACGATGAAATAATCTCACGCACTACTAAATATTTTGATTAACTCGACAATTTCTATTTTTGGAAGGGATAAAAATTGGAGAAACGTTGGACGACGTGTATAAAGCTCAAAGGAGACTATGGTGAAAACTAAAATTACTTTTTATCAAAAAATCTTTGTTTCATTTAAAAAGTCACAGACTTATTGACCAACCCTCGTATATGGAATTCCCATTTGCATATACATATTTTATTTCATCAAATATAAACCACGTGAATTATATATTTCGATTATACACTTTAAACATATATTTAAAAATATATTACAAATTTCTATGTAAAATAATGCTGATATATAAAAGTTAAGAATTAAAAATGAAGAAATATAGTGAACAAAATAATTATACATAATTATAATGCTTATATATATTTTGTTATATGTATTATCTCTAACTCTTCTTAAAAAAATACATTAATTCTATATTTACGCATGATGACTAATTAATTGAATTTGAGCTCACCATCATTTTAAAGTATTAAATGTATTGTTTATTTAGTGATTTGCTTCATATGAAGAAACTATACAAAAATAAACTGAAAATACCGATTTAATCGTTTATCTTGACTTTATTTTATATAAAGAATGTTAAAAGTAACTTAAAAAAACTAGGAAAACCGATTTTAAATGAACATTTATTTAAAAATATTTTGTTTCAAATGAAATAAAAATAGATAATAAAAAATAACAAATCACTGTATCTTATGTTTTATAAATACGTTAAATCTGCATATACATATGTCATAATATATATATATATACATAACGTATATTATTTATTTCGGATATACCATAATACAAAGTAATATATAAAAATAAAGAAAGAGTAATCAGGATGCAATAAGTAATTGCAAAGCTTATATATCCCTGAAGATAACTGGAGTAGAGATAATCGAAAGCAGCAAGCTCCGAGCAATCCTAATATCAGCGGCAGCACGGTACATAGCTTTTGCTATAAAGATTCCGACTCTCGGTGGAGGATCTTGGGATAACGCGTCCGTACTCGTCAATTACTTCCCTTCAACTTCTCAGCACTACGCCAAAGCCATCAGAATAATTATAAATAATTATAAGAAATTTAAAAAAAATCTTCGTTTTTACTATAAGAAAATTATGTATTGTGTTTTTTTATTACTACGTTTTTAGATTTAAATGTCAATAGAATTTTAAAGTCTTACGAGGTATTAATCTTAAACTATAATGTTTATTTATGTTTTTACCAAACACAAATCTCCCCCTTTTTATATCTATTTTTATTTTATATTATTGTTTTATATAATAGAATAAAGACCTTTGCCATGGGTAAATATATATATCTATATGAAATAATGTTGATATTTAAAAGTTAAGAGTTCAAAATTAAGAAATATAGATACTAAATTGAGGTATCATGAATAAACTTACACTACAATGCTAAATTATATGTTTTTGAAATATCTTTGACTTTGAAATATATATCATGATTTAAACATATATTAAAAACTAAGAAATAATTTGTTTAGTGTATGTTAGTGTTTATTGAGTTGGTGTTTGATTATATTACTTTTAATGTTGTTTTTAAATAAATCTATTGAATTTGACTTCCAATTTTTTATGAAATTTTGATTTATAAATGTTCATTTCATACAAATTTACTATATTATTCAGCACAAAAAGCTAAATTATGTTTCGTCAAATTAAATATTCATTTAGTCAAAATACAGAGTTGGACAACCTATTGATAATCGGTTGGCAACCAGAACTACCCGGGTTTCATTTTTGTTACTCGCAAATTATTTATTTATTTTGATAAAACTACCCAATACTACTATCGATTACATGATTAGTAGTTTATCGGTGGGGTAGATTGACAAATGAATTTGATTCCACCCAGATTGATAGCGAAAAAGTATATATTTTTTTATTAAATCGCAGCTTTGCCTTATTTCATAATGTCTATTAAGAGTTTAAATAATTTTAAAAGGTATTACCTACCCAGTTTACGTTTGAAATTATAAATATCCAAAAATAAAAATTATTATAAGCCTGCTGAACTAAAGGTCTGACAAATAAATTTACTTTTCTTTTATCTAAAATAAAATCCAGAGTGCATTTTTATATAATGTACACAAATACATAAAAGTCAAAGCAAATACGTTAAGAAGAAACATAAATAAACATCGTAATTATAAATTTTTAGCATTGGAGATGAAATAATAAAAAATACGAAAAACATATTCGTTATAATATTAAAGATATAAATACAGCGGTGATCAAAGGAAAAGAATGTGTAATATTCAGGCTTGTGAACGGAACGCAAAATTGAACGGCGTTCAGCTGAACGCACGTTCAATGAACGGAACGCTGAACGGAACACAACTTTTTTTGAACGCTGAACGTTGAACGCAAAAAAAAGAGTTTTGCGTTCAGCGTTCAATTTTTCCAAAACGTCATCACTACGCAGTACTTTTTTCGGAAATTCTTTTCTAAAAAAAAACGTCATCACTACGCAGTACTTTTTTGGAAAAAAATTTCTTAAAATAAAAAACGTCATCACTACGCAGTACTTTTTCGGAAATTCTTTTCTATAAAAAAAACGTCATCACTATGCAGTACTTTTTTTGGAAATTCTTTTCTAAAAAAAAACGTCATCACTACGCAATACTTTTTTTTTGGAAATTCTTTTCTAAAAAAAAACGTCATCACTACGCAGTACTTTTTAAATATTTGAACGCTGAACGCTAACGGAACGCTGAACGCAAAAACATTGAACGGAACGCTAATTTTTTTTGAACGCTGAACGCAAAAAAAGCTGAACGCTCACAATATTACTAATATTAAATCTCCTTCGACGCATACGACCATACTTGATTCTGAAGATAGAGAATCTTTAAGTCCAACACGCCATATCCTGCCACAGCCGAGAGAATCCGTAGCCCCTACGGATGAAGAGGGTTCCACGATGCAAGTTTCTTCTCAATTAAGGCTTCTACTTTTTAAATTTCATGTATTTATACATTTTTGTTTATTCCTATAAAAGTAAATGCGCCATAGATATATAAAAACATAGAGAGTCCCAAACGCCCAGGGAAGACGGAAGGAGGGAGGGATCTCCGACTTGTTTGGAGTCCAGACCAGAATAATTTCATGGTATCGATAAAAGAGAGCCCTCACTACGGAGGGCAAAGATCAAGCTTGTGAACGGAACGCAAAATTGAACGGCGTTCAGCTGAACGCACGTTCAATGAACGGAACGCTGAATGGAACGCAACTTTTTTTAACGCTGAACGTTGAATACAAAAAAAGAGTTTTGCGTTCAGCGTTCAATTTTTCCAAACATTTCTTGGACTTTTTTCGGAAATTATTTTCTAAAAAAACGTCATCACTTTTTTCGGAAATTATTTTCTAAAAAAACGTCATCCCTTTTTTCGGAAATTATTTTCTAAAAACGTCATCAATTTTTTCAGAAATTCTTTTTTTTTTTAAATGTCGATTTTTTCATTTTGGAAAGTCTTTTCTAAAAAAAACGTCATCACTTTTTCTGGAGACTCTTTTCTAAAAAAAAACGTCGTCACTTTTTAAAATATTTGAACGCTGAACGCAAACGGAACGCTGAACACAAAAACATTGAACGGAACGCTGAACAGAACGCTATTTTTTTTAACACTGAACTGAACACTGAACGTAAAAAAGTTGAAAGCTCACAAGCCTGGAAATATGCTATCACATCACACATGTCTGTTGAAGTGTGAACATCAACTCAGAGCTCAGAATATAATCCTTATGAACACTAGTTTTTTCAAAAGCCTCGATCAATGAGAGTTACGAATCCTTTGAAAGGATATCAAATATTATTATTATTTAAATAAACTCCTCACCTTCAGGACACGAAGCCATGTACTTTTAAATCATCCTTGAAAATGAAGATTTTAGTACGGTGTCTAACGTCTAAGCTATATACACATCCTTTTTTGTTTTTCGAAGGTAAAACGTATATAATTTATAGTATTGACGTGAAAATTATATCATTTGAATTTATGGCATTTAAATGCAGAGTTATGTTTTTTAAGTTAGGAAAAAGCAAGCTTTTTTCGGCATTATCCTTGAGCTATGATTGATTTATGGTAAGAGAGTGGCAAGGAAAGAAAAATTGAGGCGTTTAGTTATCCATTTCATAAAACAATATGAATCATTCTCGAAGAAAAAATGAAGAAAACAAATATATTTTGGCACTCTCAGAGTGATTTTGGATACAAGTTATTGCAAACTAATTATTAAATTTAATTGTTATGACTTACCAAAGTACTCTTAATTAATTATCTGCACATTACAAAGAATAAGCTAAGTGGATTCGTGCTCGACTTTCAAGACTTTCGAGAGGGGAAGGTCCGTTTAAAACCTCATTCAAAAGATTCTAAATCAAATTTCAACGTTGAGATACTTGTTCATATCCAAGTCCGATGCAATATGCAGTAAAAAGTAATCTAGGAAACTAAAAGGTTAAAAACATCTAAAAGTTATGTCAAATCACTTTTATGATCTTGTAAAAACTCGACCATGAATACATTGATCAAGTATCACCAAAAAGTGATAAAGCAGAAGAATTCCTTTGAGTAATCGAAGAAAATCAAAGCCTTGATAATTTGGTTGCTTTTGTGTGTGACGGACGGACCATCAGACTTGGAATATGGTCAGGAATAAAAAAGGCATAAGTTATCTCTGAAAAGACTAATTCAGTAGATAATTTGTCTTCTACACATGAATGAATTAGCTTTTCAATAAGGCTTTTTGCATATACCTATATGGTTCGATAGAATTGCATCCGACTGATTATAAATAAGCATAATAGCGCGTAAATTAGTCACTCGAACCTAGGATCGTATCAATGAGGTAGACCACAAATGAACATCCCCTCTCGGGATTCGAACCTCCGCCCCCAACATTGAGAGTTGAACACGCCTCAACTCTCACAGCTATCGCACTCCTTTTTTTGTTTTTGAACATTTAGATGGTACATAAAAAGGAACTGGGTGTAATGAAGGTCCAATAGGAAAATTAATTAATTTCGATCTAATCAAAAACCAATAACGAGTTGTAGAAGACAAAAAGTAATATACTTTAGTCCAAATTTTGTGGATTCTTTAAGCTGAGATCAATATATATTTACAAAATTACATAAGGTAAAAAAAACATTTTTTTTTCGAATTCAAGCTTTTGCTACATGTGTCCAGGAGTATTATACATGAAGGCAGATGGTTCACAAAAGCAAACAGAATTATAATACCCGATATTTCCCAAAAAATTAAAGTGAGTCTCACATAAAACGCTTTAAAAAAATTACATTTTTACGCTACTATATGGTTTGATATCAAATTAAATCCTCTTTGCAGGTGAAAGCTCAAAGCAATACCAATTCATCGTAATTTTATTAAAAGTAATTGATATAGATTTCGCCCCTACAATTAAAAAAGTACTTAAGAGAAACACAAAATATTGGTTGAAGACCTAACCGATAAAAAGGGCAAACAAGAATAAAGTTACGATGAATTTGTAGTGCTTTAAGCCTTCACTGAAAAGAGGATATAATTTAATATGATACCATTTAGTAGCGTAAAAATTAATAAATTTTTTAAAAGTTTTATTTGAGACTCACTTTAACTTTTTTTTGGAAAATATCGGATCTTATAATTGCTTATATAACATATATATATATATATACATTTATATATACACACACACATATATATATATATATATATATATTGTGTGTGTGAGTGTTTGTATTGAAGTAGTATCTTAATACCTTAAAAAACTGTATCATTTACAATCCTGGGTAATCGAAACAGTGCTTTATGATGGTTGGACTCGACGATTTCCATTATTTTTTCGATATTTTCGACAATTGGCCTTCCAGAGCGTGGTGCATCTTTGACATCAAAATTACCGAAATGGAATCGACGAAACCAAAATTGCGCGTGATTTGCTGATGTCGCTCTTTGACATGTGCTAAAAAAGTACTGAATCAAGCTATCATAAAACTGGATGATAATTTTTTTAGTACGAAATCTTATCTTTCCAACACCATCTAGTATAACCCGATCATATTTATACAACGCCAGATACATATTTCTAAAGCCGTCTATAGGAAAAATAATGGATTTATTTTTACTACACTTAGTATATATATATATATATATATATATATTGTGTGTGTGTGAGTGTGTGTATTGAAGTTGTATCCTAATACTTTATAAAACTGTATCATTTCAACGAACTATATAATCCCTCTTAACGACTCCTTTGCATGTCTCAATATAATTTTGAATAGATCTAATCCAAAACAAAAGAGAGAATAGATGGTTCCTGAAGAGAGCTAGAGGCAGAGATAGTACTTTTCAATACATATCTGAATGGATTCTTCAGTCTTTTTTTTGTTTTTTAAGCACTTATAATATATAAATATTAAATTTACGACCCCTTCAATTAAAACACAAAGAAAAAGAAGAAATCAGTAACGTGATTAGAAAAGTGTAACTGCATTATACTGCTTCGAAATCTTTTTCTTTCACATATTCAAATGGATAATCATAAACCGGCTTGAGGATAGATTTCTATTAAGTGAATGATCATTTATCGACCCAAAATGCATTCATGATCGATGAACAATAGAAAAAAACGAAGAATGAAACGATGAGTTAAATAACAGTATTTTTATTTCGACTTGTGGGCGATTATCCCAAAAAATGCAGTTACATATTCATAGTAATTTAAAAGATATTACGATACGAGCCGTTAGTAATCTAATCAAGTGAATATTGATGATAAAAATTTTAGAAATATTATTAATTTTGGACTAAGTATTGATACATATAACTGTATTGCAACTGTGAAAGAAAAAAATCTTTGATTTTAGTCCAAAGTCAAATTTCTGATGATAATAATTAAATAATAAGGAGTTGCAGCCTTTTAATGACCTTTTCAAACCTTTTTTGTTTGTAGGGAATTCAATGGAGGAAGCTGCTTTATGTTTTTATTGATATGAGTTTTTATGAAAGAGATTGGATCTTATTTCTTATAATTATTTTTCTGGAACCATTCATTAAAATAAAAGAGATTTTTGCAGTTTTGTTGAAGCGTCGTTCTACGGAAAAATTATCGTATTTTTATATCTTTCATCTTTTTACTTTGCAATAATCGTTTTTTTGTCATTTTTTTGATTTTTTGAAAAGAATATTCGCCTTTCTAAGGATTGCAAGAAATTAAATAAATGTTGAACAATCAAAAACAATATTTTTTTGGTTTTAACTTAGCAATTTATTTTCTTCATACACTAAACATAACAACCGGTTAACATAAAATGAAGACTCACTGGACAGTTCTAAATCGATATGTAATGTAAGTGAAAGATAATTAAACAATAGTTTATATCCTTTCTGACGTCAAAATAAATTCATATTCATTTAGTATGCATCGATATATATATATATATATATATATATATATATACTGACACGAGTATTTAAAGTTTTGAGTAGTTATTTGTTTGGAAAATAACTATGAAAAAGACTATTTTGAAACTTTAATTCTTCGTGTACTTGTGTATGTATATAAAAAACAAAAAACAAATTTGGAATACTTGAGATCATACCTACATTTGTACCCAATTCATATATATACTATATTAATATTTAGGAAATGAGAGGAGATTGATTAGCAGAAAAATAATACATAACTTTTGTGTCCGTTGAGGGTCAAGGAGAATATAGTCCTTGGTTGAGGGTACATTTAACATTATTTGATTTCGTTCAAACTTATCTCATTACATTAAAGTAAAATCCTTGGGGGAGTCCATCTTTTCATATCCAAAAAACGTGAAATAAGAATTATCCTAATATTCAAGTATCATTCCTATGTATTCAATAAATACATATTTCGGTAAGCCTTTTTAGCATTTGGTTCGAGCAGTGAGCATTGTATATGTGTAATAGATATGCCGTGACTGGAAATAACAATGTTTTTATACGTTCTTTGGTTATGAAAGTTAACAGGAAAAATTGATCATTAAAATTCGGATTAATTTAGGATAATGATAAATTTGAAAAAGATCAACAATTTTTTTCATCCATTTGTTTCTATGCAACGGAATTTGAGTATATATAATTTTTGTAATTAGTGCATGCTCTATTACAATTTGCCTGAAAAATATATGTATATCAATTATGTATTATAATAATATGTATAGTAAAATATTGTGATTCTCCGCGCATTTATATAGAATAAGTGATTTTAATTTCATGTTACGCATATAGATTTGTTTATTTAATATTTTTTTGCGAGAGTTTTGTCTAATGAAATTGTTTATGCTATATTCGACTACTTTTTTATTACACTTTTTTGTTCAATTTTCTTTTGGTAATAAAATAACATCTTGGTGCAAATATTTGTGATACAAACAAGTACCGTGATAAATGATTTGGATAATACGATTGTATTATTCATAATGATCCTAGATTGTTTATATATATATAGGTATATATATATATATAAGGCAAGAAAAGTGCTATAATGCTAGGTTCGATAACTGACGGATAATCTTTAAGGGGTGTATTTTTTAATTTGAAATAGCACAGCTTTTTAACTTAATCTTTCAAATGATTTTCTTAATTATTTATTTACAGTCAGATGCTGATTACAATGAATCGAGTAGATATACTACTTTAGTATATTTGTCATTAAAATCATGCATCAACCTAGCCATTATGATGGTTGTGACCATTGCTCTCTGAGTTTTGTTTTAATTAGATGCCCAAATGCCTACTCATATCCACACAATAATATGCCGACAATCGAACTTGAAAATATTCATAATATACATTTATAGGCCCGTATTAGGACGAAACAATGGATGTACACCCGGGGAATACCTGCATTATTACGAAAATATATTTGTTTTGTAAAGCCTCTCATAGGATCAAGTATTTATTAACACCCCTTATGACGAAGCCACTTGGCAAACTGGTTATGTGGGGAAGGGATTTTTGACACTTGGCAATCAAGAATACTCACACTAGAGAAGGGATGATGCTGCACTCTTACTTGTTACATATATATATATATATATATATATATATATATATATATATATATATATATATATATATATATATATATATATATATATATATATATATATATATATATAGAAAGAGTGCAGAAGGTATTTTAACACCACCAAATACTACAAATAATGCAACAAGTGGTGTCTGCTTCCCCTCCCGACTACCTCCTCCATAACAGCAGTTTGTCTACAGGACTCATTTCTCTTCACAACTCCAGTTTAAGGTCGATTTCTTTTCTTCCTTCCTTAAAGATATATATGTACACACATATGATGCATATGAAGTTTAATTTTATAGTTGTGGTGGATTTCTAAGCACTGCTTGAATCATCATCATCATAATCCGTCGTGGAGGAGTAAGAAAGAAGAAGGAGGATTCTCTCTTCCTTCACACACACTCTCACCAAACACCTTTCCACACTCTCGAAAAATCACTCTCTCCCCATTCCTCTCCTACTTTGCCTCTCCCCCCCCTACATCATATCCAGACTAAATTTTGCGGGCGAGTGTCCTTCTTCTTTCCCAAGACGAACTGCTTCCCCACCCGCTCTTTAAACTTCTTTTTAACTTCACCAGCTAAGTTGTCTACACTCAGGCAGTTGGATTTTGTTCCCTTACCCGGTTGGGCCCAATTATTAGTATTATTATTTTCTTCCCCCTCTTCTCTTTAGTGTGTTTGGGATCTGTGTTTAAACATATATATTGTTAAAGAAAATTGTTCTCCTGGCCATTGGAAATGCCCCAAAGGATCTTCAAAGGGATTTGACGGAAGTATGGCTCCTTCTTCTCAACGGTTTCCCTGTAGCAAGGAGTGTGGACGTCGATTGAAGGCCTAAGTCTCTTACTTTCTGGGAGTAAAAAAAACACACACTTTTTTCTGGGTCGGATTTTTGCTTTTTGTTGTGATTGTGCGTCTACTGAGAGAATTTCACTTTCAAGCTGGCCTCTCCCGAGAAATCCCGGCCGACGCCTCCTGTCTCCTGGAACAGGCGTAAAATCTTACACTCCCTCCTGGAGTTCAAGGGAAGATCCATGGAGCCTCCCATAACCATTGCGAAAATGGCAGCTGCAGCCGTGACTGCGGTACATATACCCTTTGGCCTGGATAAGAAAAGCCCGACAGCCAGCAACAGTACTAGCACGAACAATAACAATAATGCTAATGACAATACGAATACCAATGGGTCAGATTATGATCCTCATTTAGCAGAGGTAGAGTCTTGGTTGGACGAGCATCCAGACTTTTTCCAAGAGTACCTGATTCGTAAGGGTAGCCGTTCTATGATTGACTCCTGGCTCATGGCCCATGCCCTCCCCTCGGAAATGAGCAGTCCCCTTTCCTATAACAGCACCACCAACGGACCCTCTCGCCCTCAGCTTCTCACCAAAAAGAACTTTGACTCTGGGGCTCCCGTTCGGAAGATATCTGCCCATGAGTTGAGAAAGGGGGGCTCACGAAGCCACTCGTGACGACGACCCTGGATGGAACGCCCACGTTCCTCAGTCCTCTCTCGGACTCACAAAACTCATCCATTCGAAAAAGGTCGCGGAATGATATACTGGGTATGAACGAGTCGGAATTGATTTTCGAGCTCGTCAAAGATATATGCAACGACCTCGATGTTAGAAGACTGTGCCATAAGATCTTACAAAACGTAGGGATCTTAACCAATGCGGACAGGTAAGACATAATGCACTACTTTTATGTTGTTTCCGGATTCAAAAGATTTGAGGCCCCAATGATTTCTCTAAAAAAGAAGCAAACAATATTTTGAGGCAAAAAAATTGATTATATTCTCCGAATGCTTTACTGAGGTAGGAGAATTACTTCTTGATTGTGAAATTTTTTGATGGAAGTCAGATTATTATATTTGAAGCTTTACTAGAGAATAAAGTGTGACAGAGGCAGATTTAATTACATATTATATTACTTTTTCTCCGGGATCCAAGAATGCATCATTGACTTGAATTATTACTATTTTCTAGTGATGTCATATCATTTAAATGAAAAATATGAAATCTCACTCTTTTTATTTTCCGTTCCTCAGCTTATAGTAATGTTGGAGTATGCAACTAAGACCCCGTTATTCAGTGCCATGTTGCGTATTTGTTGTTTCGACACACTATATTCTATATGTACACAATTTTGCCCCATCTGGGCTTTTTGCATTTTTGTCACCCTCAAAGACCATATTTGTTTAGTACAACTTTAGTCTTATATATTTGTAAAAAAAATATGCTTCATCCATGACCCCTTCACCCAACTTAGTAAAGCTTATTCATTCATGAGAAAATGGAGACAACAGAAGGGCTCATGTTATTATTAAAAGGTTTTGTTATTAGTTGCTATCAATATTTCCCTTTTCCCACTTTTGATTAGGTGCTCGCTGTTCCTAGTTCAAGGCGAGGGAGATTCTCGTTGCTTAGTGTCAGATCTCTTTGATATTTCCTCAAATTCATCCGTCGAAGATTCCCAAACAAAGAAGACTGAAATTCGGATTCCCTGGGGATCCGGCATCGTGGGACACGTGGCGAAGTCCGGCGTCGCTGCTAATATCCCAGACTGTTACATGGACGAACGGTTCAACCAGGAAGTAGACAACATGACAGGCTACCATACCAAGTCCATGCTCTGCACTCCAATCCGGGATTTAGATGGAGAAGTGATAGGGATCGCTCAAGTCATCAACAAGGCCGGTGACGGACACTTTACACAAAACGATGAGGCTCTCTTTGGAAAGTATTTGCAGTTCTGTGGGATTGGGCTTTGTAATGCTCAGCTCTACGAGCGGAGTCAGCTTGAGGTTAAGCGGAATCAAGTCCTCCTGGATCTGGCCCGTGTCATTTTCCAAGAGCAAAGCACCATTGACAATGTCGTGCATCGCATTTTGACGCATATGCTCTCTCTTATTCGGTGTGAGAGAGCCATGCTCCTTCTCGTGCACGATCGATCTCCCGGAACATTTTCCCGGGTCTTTGATCTGGAGGCCTCTGAAGTGCAGGACGAGGGAAAACGGGCGGATCCTTCCTTTGAGGGCCGATTCCCCATCAACACAGGGATCACGGGCTACGTCGCCTCCACAGCTGAGACTGTCAACCTCCCGGACGCCTACTCCGACCCGCGCTTTGATCAAAGCGTTGACGAGAGTGTGGCCGGGGGCTTCAAGCATCGAACCATTCTCTCCATGCCCATCTTCTACAATCAGTCCACCAACAAAGTCATAGGCGTCTTTCAGCTCGTGAATAAGTTTGACAACTTGCCCTTTACGACGAACGACGAGAACTTTGTGGAGGCCTTTGCTATATTCTGCGGCATGGGGATTCACAATGTCCATATGTATGAGAAGACCGTTGTGGCCATGGCCAAGCAACAGGTAACCCTGGAGGTCCTCAGCTATCACGCCACTGCCCCTGTTGAAGAGGCTATCAAACTCTCACGACAAAAAGTTCCTTCCGCGGCTGCTCTCTCACTTCATTCCTTCTCCTTTAATTACTTCGGACTCGAGAATGATGAAACGCTTCTGGTAAGACGAATTCTTTAATATCATGTTCATTGATTCAAAAAAATTATATTTTCCCTTGGAAAGGCGAAAGGAACATTTATAGCTCAATTTATTTGCTGTTATTGCGTCAAATACATATTGTATAATTTGACCCAAGAATAATATAGATCATCGATTACTACAACATATATACAAATATATAGAATACTTTTCTACGACAAAAAGTGGAGAATGGGATGTCAGCTGATGTTTTCATGCCAAAGGCATTAAAATATTTGAAAAGTTTTTAGGCCATAAAAAATATTTGTAAGCTAATTACTGTGTGGATAGTAAATATTATTTCAATTATAAGTAACTTGAAAACCACGAAACAATTGGATGTTTCGTTTATTCGAAATTTAAAACAATAGCCGACAGTCTCCATTTAATTGTGAAGTAGGCAAGCTCTCTCTGTCTCTCTCTCTTATATATATATATATATATATATATATATATATATATATATATATATATATATATATATATATGTTAATTACATTAAGTATGCAATCAGGAATAATAAATCCACTTGTGGCATAATTGTAATAACTACCATTTAATGGAAATGAAGTATATTATTTAAACACATAATAAACAAAATATCACTTAAGTCATTATTAGCCCTGAACATGATATCATCATATTTCAAATGATCTACATAATTTTTTGGTTGTATTTTACTTCTCAGTTGTGACAACACCATAAGCAATATGACATATATACTTTCAACACAAACACAATATCAAGATCTACTTATAATCTGCTGTTTTAAGGAATTATGCTTGTCAATGAAATACACATTTAATAATTACTCTTTAAAAAGCCTGCCACCCTGTTTTACCCCCAAACGTATGATGATATTCATGACATTCAGGATATATATATATATATATATATATATATATATAGTGACGAATGTATACATTTGAGTCTCGTAGGAGTGGCAATACGCTTCATTTAATACAAAATGATCGATGTGTAACAATTTATCGCCGATCAATAAGGGATATGTTCAAGGAAACTGCCAATTTATATATATATATATATACGACAGTATAAAGATATTAGCCGATTTGGAGAAGTTAACTACCATTTTTTGTTATTTAGTTTATAATAATTTATTTTAGTATATATATTATATATCACAAAAATATAATAACAATATATCCTAATTCCTAATTACCAAGCTCATAAACGCATTACTTCACTTGTAATATGTTAATCATTAATGTATGTGACTATATAGACCATAACTAAAAAAATACTTAATCCAATCTAAAGTTTGAGTATCTTTAAGTTTTGAAAAGTTCATAGCTATTTTCACGCATTATATATATAATTTAAACCAATATTTATTGCCGTTTGCTGACAATGGAACAATCATTTATTCATTACTTATATACACTAGTCTATTTATACTCTGGATTTCTATTTACATAGATCATCAAAACCTATTTATTTATTTCCTTAGATCATTTGCATCATTTAATAAAACATATATATGGACAAAAAATAGCACAAAATCATTGTATTTATTACATATCTGTTCTTATTTGGGATTAGATTAATAACGATATATGCACTCCTTGACTTGTATTATAGTCTTTAATCTGTACTTCTAAGTACAAGGATCAACAAAAATCTTCCTAATATTATTGTTAATAATTTTATGTAGTATATTAAATTTCATATCATCAAAAGTTGATATAAAGAATAAAATTATAAAGAGATATAATTTTTTTTTTCGTTCTACCTCGACTTTTTGAGTGTGATAATAGTGCGTCATCTACAAGATTACTCTACTTGATTGATTGAAGGCTCTTATAGCCTTGGTGGACTGACCATGAAGGAGCTCCAATAAGAGCTAAATGTATGCTCCATTATAATTATATTCATAAACATAATATATATGCCTAGTTGTGATCATTATGTATACACAAACATTCTTTGTTTTTATAGCCTACTCTTCTGCATTCAATCGTTCAATCCAAGGCTTTACACTCAGGGAAATAATTCTTCCACTGCTTATCTGCTATCTCTCTCTCTCTTTCTTTCCCTTGCCACAGGGAGAGGAAGTGTAATTTAAATCTTTGGCCCTTGGGCGAAGAGTTTTTCATTGACCCTTTAGATCCTCAGTCTCTACTACCTCTTGACGTAAAAATAAAGATTCAAAAATATTATTCTTAACACATATTTTAATAATGTCTCTCTCCCTTTTATCTCCACATCTAAAAGTAGAACTTATCTCTCTCCCAATTATGAAAGAATTTTTTGGCACAGTGACAGATCCAGGGGTTGAAAAAAAAATGCTTTATGAATATCTTGTTTTTTTAAGCCCCAGATGTTGATCAGAGCATATCATTCACCCCTCCCCCTCTACCCCAGTTCCCAAAGCCTTACTATATACCTACATTGTTATTTAAATATAAGCTGCACGAAAGATGCTTTAAATGTCCGAGAATCTATGTTATTTTTAAATGATAGAAAATGTTTGTTATCGAAGACTGTTTTCATCAATTGATAAAAAAAGTGTTGAAATCTAAAACTCTTTATGTACAAATATGCATTTTAAAAAATTCATTGCAAGTTCTCTTTAGATCAATATATAACTCTATGATAGCGTTTTTCCCTGCATTAAATATTTTAGGTTTAAAAAAAATTCCATTGGATTCTACATAATATGCCATTATATACATTTATGGATAACCAAATCAATAAGAGCTCCTGACTCAATCCACAGACCAAAAGCACAGCTGTGGTAATTATTTCTTCAAAATCGATAACTATTTTCGAACTCATGAATAAATATTCTATAACCTTTTGTCAATTTTCTACTTAAAAAAGCAAAGTTTTTTATCAAGAGTTACCTATTGTTTTTTAGGACTACTGTAGCAAAGCATCTGATAATAAATAAGTAGGACGGTACGTGCAAGAAGAGCAGTGTTAATTTTTTAAAAACTACTTGACTACTTTATGTATCAAATACTTTTCTGTATCCTTACACCATCAAATAAATTACCAATATAAAATCCATGATCGCCTCTTTACATCCTTTGTCAACGGTAGATACCCAATAAGGTTACGTTTTCACACTAAAAAAGTTATTTACATTCAACCTTTTTAAGGGCAAAATATTCAGATGGAACTAATATTTCATTCAATTTTAATCATAAAATCATATATTTATTGAGTTTGAACGAACATTTATCTTCAGATTTTTCTAACAGAACTAAAAACACGAAAAAACTTAGCCATTATAATTGAAAACACTATTTTATTTTTCCTCATAATTCTGTTTTGCATTAAAAAGGGGAAATCTATTTACGAAATGATCAAGAGAACCCACAAAGACAGAAGGCCATATTCAATAATTATTGGATCAAAAGAATTTGTTGATTGAGAAGACAAATGCCTGGTTGTCTGAGTAGTGCTTCTGGTACTGATGGATCCTGTTATAAATTTTGTATTATCAAGTTTTGTTTACAAAAGAACATATTCGTATCGGATGAAACAACTTGTTTATTTAAATATCGCAGTACACCATAGTTTATCTTATTTCACGACGTATATGTATCATCCAATATAATTACATCCATGTATAAACAAGAATAACAACTAAACACATAATTAATCTTTTGGAAAACAAACTGTTGACTATTATGAAGTTGTACGCCTCTCCATTATAGGGAAAACTGAGTGTCTTGTGCTTTGATATATCTTCTATTGCTGTGATCTTTCTCTTGACCAATCCAACTCCTTTTTTAACTACTAACATCCCAAGGGTATATACATTTAAGCTTTTAATTCATAAGTGATTCAAAGGAGTTTTGGTCTTTACATTATTAATTTGGTTTTGAAGTTATTTATTGGTGATATGGTCTTCTTGTATTACAACAGAGATTGTTGAGCTTTTAAAGTATGGATAATTTTATTGATTTCTTTGTTTTTGGGGGGGATTATCATGCACCAATAAATCAAACGGTTTTTTGTTCGATATTTAGCTATGGCTCACACATCGTTTGTGACTCGTCAACAGCTCCGGGAGCTTGGTTGGGAGGTTCTTATGCATCCACTTTATAGTCCGGACATGGAAACAAGTGATTACTACCTGTTCCTGTCTATGGCGAATGATTTTGCTGGTGAATTTTTTTTGCATCAAGAGAAGCATATGAAAATCGACTGTCCCACTTTTTGCCAATAAGGATGAGGGTTTCTTTGAGAGAGGCATTATGAAATTAACTTTAAAATGACAACAAGCTATCCAACAAAACTTAGCATATTTGACCTAAATCGGATCATTCTAACTCTGCTAAATAAACCTTCAATATAATACAAAAATTATGGATTTTTTTAATTTATTTTATTTTTTAAGGTCTTTATTTAAAATTGTATACATAAAAATATATAATATACAATTAAAATAGTAAATCTAAAATAAATCTACCTAAAAAGACCCAAACTCAATTAAACAGAAATAATACGCAATATAAAAACAAAACTATAAAACAAAAACAAATCATAAGGGGTTATAAAAACGGTGATATTGAAGGACTATCTTCTTCAGCAATTTTCAGCAAAATTATGGATTTTTATTACTACAACTATTATACATATAGGTGTATATGTATTTATATATATCCCCTTTCCGGAATACAATTATAAAAATGGATAACTCAAACCCTCTTTAGTAGGATATTTCGTCTTCCACTTAAATTATTTGTATATATTGTCCTCTTCTTTATTTTGCAATTTCATTGATTGATTTAATGTCTTGATTGAAATGATAAGCAATATAAAAATACTTGAAAAGCCGTTTAAGGTTTTTAACGATGAGCATAAAGTTTTTAATCCTTTTCTAGGAAATAAAAAGCAACAGTAGTTGTACTTCAACCAGTTGAATTTAAAACATATTTGGTCCAATAACGTACTTGAATTGTTTTATTTTTATTTTATAGTTTATCTTGATTTTTATAGTGAAAAGGTTAAAAAAGATACTAGAGTTATAATCGTATAAATTATTTCATGGCTCTCATAAAAGGATGAAATTTCATGAAGTGAAGGATGAATCCATTATTTTATTATCCAGAAGCGGAAATGGGCCCAATTAACCCTTATGATGATATATGAGGGTTAACAAGACGCTGTCTTCCTTATGCTTGTTGTATCATGAGTAGTATTCAATTGCACTTGCAAATTGGATTCAATGTAGGACCTGTATTATTTTGCTCTCATTGAAATGTTTTGCTAACTTTAAAAACTTAAAAATGCAAAGAATACTTATTTATAGGTGTCTTTTATCAATTTTAATCGTTAAATTGTTGTTATCTTTATTTCTCTGTATAGTTGCATAGGATCTAATATATATATATATTTAAAGATGTAATTTCTTTATGGCTATGAATCTGCAAGCTTATATTTGAATTATTAACTTCAAATGCCTGACAAACATTCAGGAGGTAATATATATATATATATATATATATATATATATCAGAGCTGCGACTACCGAATGTAAATCGGTATTCGATAATACCAACGGTAGATTTCAAATATCGAACCAATCATATGATATTCGGTAGAAACTTCCGAATACCGTACCGATTCTCAATCGGTACGGTATATTTGAAAGTATGACTTTTGTAGCATTCACATAGAGACAAAAGATATAGAGAGCTTATTCCCTCCAATAGCAGAGAAACATCGTCAACTGTCGCTTTGCCCAAGCGCTCCCTTGTGTGAAGAACTTGAACTTCGAAAATAAATGAACAACTTATAGTATTATGGAGCAGATACATAATAGACATTCAATATAAGCTTATGCTGTGCATTGAATACTAGAGTACCTGAAAGTGCATTTAATATCGGACAATAAGAGACAGTAAAAAAAATCTATAGCCTTCCATTTCCTACAAAATCCAAGTACATATATAATTTATATCAGATTTGTATGTATTAAATTTCAATAATCTAATAAAATATATCAAATGATGTATTTAATTGTCCTTTGTTATAAACTGTCCGATATGAAATGCATATGAAGAAGTAAAAGCAGATACATAAATAAATTTATCTCTCTTTCTAATCTACCGTACCGGATATCGATCGATACTGTAGATATATAATAAAATCTACCGATATCGAACCGGCGGTAGATTTTTCTACCGAATCCCAGCTCTGGTATATATATATTTATATATCAGATCTTTTCCTTGTCTATAACATCAAAAGAAAAAAGGTTCACTAATAGAAAATAACAGTTCCAGCTTCGGAACTCTCTAGGAGAATTCAAAGGAACTACATATGATTATAATTTGATTTTTGGAGTTAATAAACCATGCATTAAGGTGTAACAAACTTATATTCAATTAAATAAATTGCTAGTTTTACTAGCATATTCCGATGAAACCGTATCGTTTAAATAAAATAATTGCTCGTTTAATAACCCTGGCATCTTTAAAGTGAAAATCATTTTTGATAACAATATTCCCTACATAACATTGAAGTATATAGAAAGAGTCAAATGCTAAACTTCAATTTGAACTTCAAACAAAAAAACCCATGAAGAAAGTTGTTAAAGTCCATAATTTCCCGGCAGGGGATAATATCATTGATTATTGAGCGTATCATGACAAAATTCAATATAACAAGAGTTTTCCAATTCAATATACCGAAGTATTCACATTTAGATTGATCATCGATAAATTTACATCAAACTTAGGAGAAGAATCTGTGGAGATAATAAAACAGATGATAGAAACAAAAACCATTAAGTGTTTAAAAATTAATGGACAATGTTGTCGATGAGGTCAACTCATCTTGACTTTTGAATTTTGTACCGAGTGAGTAAGATGTGTCACAGGCTCCTGCTGATTTATCATGCTTCCGTAAGCTTGTAGCCTCCTCTAGTAAGAGATATATTCCCAATGTCACCTAGATAATGCTTAAAGTCTGAGGATATATGAGTTGTGGTGTCCAGAAGAAATGGACAAGGAATATGGCCTAGGAATAAAGGACCAATAGAAAAGGAAAAATGATGGCTCATGGAAGAAATGGACCAAGTACATAGGTAGGCAGTATTTGAGTGAATATATATCTAAGTATTGTAAAAATACTATTTCTCATATAAACTGATTTAATAGTGACATAGAATTATTTAATTTTTGCAGCTAAAAATAAATGCTAAAGTCTTTATTTTCCTCGGTCAATTCTTCCTAATATCATGTCTGATATGGAAAGTAGCTATATTGGGCCAATTTTGAACCAAGTTTACTAAAGGCCAGTCATTAAAAACCAGATTGAAGGCTTGCATTAAGACAGTTATATTGAATATTTTTTGTTAAATTAATTTTTCGTACTCGATATATGAGGTTATGAAATTTCTAGTTGAATAAACCATACTGGATAAATAAGGATACTTTTTATTATAAATGATAAATCTTATGGCGTATCAATTGTACTTATTCCTTTCTTGTCTTCTGTAAATAATATACAAATACCAATGAATAGAAGTAATCACTTTTTTAGATCGGAGATATGCACATGGCTTGAACTGAGCTATCATTGGTGGATATATCGATAAGTTATAATTTAAACATTCTAACATACCTAAGAATTTACTATACTTTTTATTTCTCATCTTTTATCCCAAGATTAATAGAGTGATGAACTGAAATTTATACAAATTGTAAAATGTATCAAAACGTGACGTAAACCAACATTATATTGAATACATGCACAACTCCTTGTATTTGGTCAAGCAAACAAATATGTATTCCAAGTATTATTATCTTTAACCATTCCATATATTTGTAGACAAGTTCATTTTTTTTTTCGTTGCTCCAAGCAAGTCTACTACTATCGTGCTCTGAGCCATGCATATTTTTTAAACATACTTAGCTAGTAAGACAATATCATATTTTTTTGGCAGGACTTATTTAAACACTTAAAATGCATTATTTTACCGTGTTCAACATATATTTTCCATCGTACTTCTTCCTGCATGCAAATTTGGTGTTACTTAATCGCTGCCTAGCGGCAATTGCACTCAGGGATTGTGCCAATATTTTATGAGACGCCCTTAAAGGAACGGAACTTACTATTGTACGGCTCTCTCTCTCTTAACTTATTCTCTCGACTGAATTACAAAAAAGAAACACGTATAATGTATTGGGGATGTCTTGTTTCTATTTTTATAATGTTTGAATACAAATGAAAGGTCTCAACTTAATATGTTAAACTGTAATATTCTGAGTTATGAGTTTTAAAGCTAAAGCATCATTATGGGAGCTACGTCTTTACTTAGATCTTACATAGTTTTTAACTTACAGCAAATAAACCATAATAAGTCCTTTTATATTATGGTTTTATCTTTAGACAGTAATTTTAAATAATAATGTTCATTTATGTTTTGTTTTTAACGTAACTGTCTTAAGATTGTGTATCTCCTACTTTCTAGTGTATTCTTATTTTTTTTACACTGAATTGATTTTAGCTTATAATAAACATCTTAACCAAAAAAACTGTCATAGGTGATAGAAGTCTACCTTTCTAGTCTTTATCAAAACTACTTAATATGTCTAATATCACATATCGAGGAATGCTACCCATTTTCACCGTATTTTATGATTTGAGAGTTTAGTCGCCGAATTCTCCAGATGGTGATATCTGAGGATCTCTTATAGAAATATTGTTGTATGATCTAATTATTAACATGTCTTGTTCATTTCAAAATGATTTTTACAAATAATGTGTCAATATCGTGTAATGCAAACCATAAGAAACAATTTATTTTAAATTTCCTACTCTCTTTCACTACTTATTTAATACCATATCTTATCCACAAATACACGCATTGACAAATGTCTGGAGCCATCATTTACTGAACTTCCAAAGGTCTATATTATAATATATGTAAAAGTTACCTATACCCAGATTAATCAATATGTAAAAAGACATAGTTTTTTTCATAATGGATATATCAATAAAAAACTTATTGCCTTTGCCAATTGTATTAGTGTCGATTTTACCAGGGAACAGTCCATCAATGCAGAAAGAGGCAACATTTATACATCAATGTTAAAGTTGATAGTTTTGAATACTCATGGATACGATAATTAATATGTACCTGTTATTAATATTCCATGTTATTTATTTGAAGTGAAAATGTTTATTTTTGCATATCTTATTTCAAAGACAACTTGACAAAATATAAATAGAATAACTTTGTTCATACAAGTTAATGAAAAGATAAAAATACTGCAAATGATGCAGGATGTACTATCTATTCGAATGTCACGATGCTCTATAAATATTTACTTTATTGCTCAAAGGTCCCGTAAAAGGAACGTGCATTTTCTTTCCTTTAAATATGCCTATTTAGAGGTAAACGAAGGATTGCCCCTAAACTAGAGCCCATAAACATATTTTTACCACACAAATAATAAACATATTAGGATTCAAAGAGGAAGTTTGCTAATATCCTTTTTGCATGTTCAAATAGCAAGGGTTTGTACACAAAGGCTTTACGCTTAAGTATTAATTTCTGTGTCTGTATGATGCCAAGCCTTTGTGTAACCAATACAATAATAATATCTTAATCTTGCTTTGAATTAGGCAGTCTAAACTTTGCCCTAATGACTGTGGTTTGGCACACAAGCGACTAAAAAATATAATTTTACTGTTCCAGTTTCTATGAGACCATATCAATTATATCACGATGGTCCCTCCAACTACCTCATATTATTTTGTTTAATAACTATATATGAGATTAAGGCGCTTTTTAGATAATCTTGTGTTGTCTCAATAGATTTTATACCAAAAATCCTCAAAAGCTATTCTTTATTTTTGTTAGTATTTTTATATACGAAAAAACTTTAAGCAAAGTCAACTTTCTTTCTTTATTCTCTAAATTTAGTGATATCTTTGAAAATGACTAATTGACGTTTTTAATGCCCCTAACCATTCAAGATAGTTAAGAATTGTCCAGCCTTTGATTATATATATATACGTAGAACAATGGTTGCGGACACAATATTTTCTCCGAAATAAGTAGTTATTTTTCGACAATAAAGACAAAATATATTATATAGTTTATCCACTGGCTGATACTGGACTATGTTAATATGAATCGGGTCCAATGAAGCATATAATAAAATAATAAATATTAAATGTTTTCTGTAGTTTTAAGAAAACAACTACCTTTTCGGGCTAAATGTCTTGTTTTATAAATTATTTTTACCTCCGCGAAGGAGGATTGTTTTCACTGGCGTTTGTTGGTTTTGTGTGTTTGTTTTGTCAGCAGGATACTCAAAAAGTACT
>CP045903.1:13565750-13583729 GCA_013387185.1 Caligus rogercresseyi | reverse complement strand
TAGTGATATTTACCATCAAGTTCACAATCTCATTAAAATAATTTTAGGTCGCATTATGAAAACTTCAGAATGTGGTTTTTTTAAATAATTGATAATCGTTTTTTAAAGTATTTTCTGCGCATTTTATAGATATTTTTATTTTTTTATTATGTTCAGCCTTGTTATGATTGGTGTCTTTCTTCTCCAAAGTAATAATTTTTAGACTCAAATTTATATTTATGCTTTGTATTTAACGGATTATTTTTGAATTATTTTTAGATACTTTGTCAAAAGCAAACAGACTATTACTACATGCATATTTGAAATTTATATTTGAAATTGGAAAAAAGTCAAAACTCATAACATTTATAAGTCGTTTTATTATAATTTCTATTATCTTACCAGAAGCATACATCATTCGTCTAATCATATTCGACCCTTGCGTAGTACTTTATAACCTGATATCTAAAGATAAAAAAAGTTGTGCTCAAAAACTGAGCAATACAATATTTTTTTTATTAATAGCGGTATTTTCTTTGATTTTTACTTCCGATGGTCAGAGTGATGATGATCTAATTATTGACATAAAAGATGAATCAAATAAAAACATTCATTTTTTTAAGACTGAGATGGAAAAGGAAGATTCTATTAAAACTAGTCGACAAATGATGGTTCTAGGAATTTTTGTATATATATAACACTCATGCATAAGGAAAATCTGACGACGCATTTTTATGTTTGGAATTATTGATAATATAAATTTTTGAGCTAGGAGTTTTTTCTTAACGACACGTTTTGTATAAAATGTATTTTTAAAGAAATCTACGACTTTTGGCTCAGACAAAATAGCGTTATTGAGCATTAATGAGCACATTTTTTGCCTATATGGTTCGATAGAGTTGCAGTATTCGACTGGATATAAATAAGCATTATAGCATTAAAATTAGTCTATCGAACCTAGGATCTTATCATGAGGTAGACCAAAAATGACCATCCCCTCTCGGGATTCGACAACATTGAGAGTTGAACGCGCCTTACACGCACGGCTATCGCACCCCTTACGCACATTTGTTTAGTTTTATTTTATAAAACTAGTAAAATGAGTCCATTTTGAGCACTCTTTCGTTCATATATATTTAGAAATACATTTTATTCAAAAGTTTCGTTAAGAAAAAGTTCCTAGCACAAAAATTCTATAATCAATAATCCCGAACACAAAAATGCGTCAACAGATTTCCTTATGCATAAGTGTTATATACAAATATTCCTAGAGGATCTGTTTTGGACTGTATTATTTAGGTGAGGAAACAAGGTGTGTGATGTGTGGGGAGGAAGAACACAAAACATACCTCATGTCTTCAGAGACTGCAGAGAAGTCAAGAGGCTTTGGGAAGAAATGAACTAGAACTTTGAGGAACTTTTGGGGAGACAATCAACGCGGGATTAGAAGCTCTAGGGTTTTCATCCCCAGTCGAAAATCTTCAGGACCGCCTCTAAAATCATTGCCAAATTTCAAACCCTCATAGCTTATGCTTATTTTACAAAATAATTTATCTAATTCCATTGTCAACGTTGTTTTGAATGAATTTCATTTTTTAGAATGTTTTTGATGCATTTTTTTTAGATTTAAAATGTCCGTTTAATACTTTTTGTATGTCTGTTTTTTATTTTGTTTTATGTATGGTTGTTTTGAAAACTTTATCTTATTTGGTACATATTCGCCTTTCTATATTATGTACTATGTTCGTTTTTAGTTTTCTCTCTGATATGTTGTAAATAAGGATAAATGAATATATGTGATTTAAAAATATATATATTCCTAGAACCGACACTGACATGGATGTAAGCCCATGAAGAATATAGAATATGTATTATTAGGAATAGTATTCTTTTTTCCCTGTATTGATGTTCACTCTTTAACGAGTAGAGAGATAGTTTGTAGCATAATTCTGTCTTTTATTGTTCTCTCTTCCTTTCTGTCAACCAATCACGTTTAAAGAAATACCACTTTTTTGGTATCCTTTCTGACATCCCTTCCTATCCATGGCCCAACAGCTAACAAAACTGATAAATAACAAGAATATATAAAATAATCAAAATATGTTAATTAGTTGTGTATTTACGTGTATTATTGTGGGGAAATAGTTTATTATATCTTAAAGGGGGGGGAAGTTCTTTTTTTCTCTTCAAAATAATTATCACAAAATATGCAAAGTAAAAATAAATAACAATCTTCAAAATTATTTAAGACAAATATAAGTGGTCTTGAAGCATAATATCATAATCACTCATCTTAATGATGGCTAAATGAGATATAAGAAATTACATTTTGCAAACATTATACTTTTTATTATTTTATTATAAGCCACGTCTTGAATAAAAAAGAGATCCACCAATATTTTCAAGCGTAGAGACTATATTTGAAGCCTTGATTCATATTTTTAAACCACTATAGGCTAATTTTTTTATTCGTCCAGAGTTTTAAAATACATACAAATAAAAGATATGCACTAAACTGAGGCAAACGATAAAAAAAGTTACATAGCTAAACATATTTAAAATATTTTTTTGCTCATTCCATTGATAATAAGATTGAAAAAATGGAGAATGATGATAAAACATTATTTTTGGGGGGTAAATCAATAACTTTTCCAGATATTAACTATTTAAAAAAATTACGTACAACTTTAAGAGATGTCTTGGGTTAAATTTGGTGTTGGTTTCTGCTTCGGACCTCTGTCGTTATTCAGTTCCTCCAGGAGGGAGAGTTTCCGATCTAAAAAAATTCAATCCCACAGTTTTTGAGGAGTTAGTTCTCGCTACATAAATAATCCGCTGGATGTAACATATTATTTCCTCGATTTTCTTGCCTTGATTCTTTGATCATACGAATCTTACGCACAAAAATGACAAATTTCCTGTTATTGACTTGATATATAATTATTTTTTGTGCGTCAATATCATGGAAGAGGTAAGTATCATATACGAGATTTACAAAAATCATAGGTAAACTAGAGGCATATACACTCAGAGAGTGCAAACCTCCGCCGTCACGGGGTCCTTATGAGCCTTCCGAGGCAGATTTTTCACGACTTGGGCGGCGTAAAGGGACGGGGGAGGGTTCCTCTCGACGGAAATTCCGAGAGGAAGACCCTCCCGCACCCAATTTCACAGCACAGCGACATCTATTGGCAGAGTAGGCTAACTTGAAATATTTATTAGTATTTAGCTCATTTTGCATCTTAATTCTGCACTCAGAGATGCCAAAATTTAATCACTTGTTTCTTTTGGCATTTCCAACAACTCCACAAAGTTCATCCGAATCTGTACGTACTTTTTGAGTTATCCTGCTGACAAACAAACCAACAAACAAACCAACGCCAGTGAAAACTAGAGGCATATATACACTCAGAGAGTGTGTACCTCCCCGATCCCCACAACATTCCCTTCAAACATTCTCCCTTTCACACGCCCGATTTCTATCTCTAATCATTGTTTCCTCTCTGTTAGCTCATTTGCATATTAAAAAAGCACTCAGAGACGGGAAGAGGAAGAAGTTTAAGCTACGTCACTGGGTTAACATAGTCCTGAGCTGATATATGAACAATAATACGTCAATGAATAATTTTTTAGCGTTTGTTCTTTCCTACTCCCTGAATAGAGACCCCATTTCATTAGTATTTTGCTCATTTTGCATATTAAAAAAGCACTTAGAGATGCCAAAATTAATCACTTGTTTCTTTTGGCATTTCCAACAACTCCACAAAGTTTCATTGAATCCGTTCAGTACTTTTTGAGTTATCCTGCTGACAAACAAACCAACAAACGCCAGTGAAAACAATACCTCCTTCGGCGGAGGAGGTAATTATAATAATATCACAAGCTTTACATTAGCTTAAAGAATCACATTGTTCTGGATTAAAGATGAATACGGAAAAAAAAGCAGAAAAATCCTTGTACAATATAATTAAATACTTCAAAAAATCGTAGCTTCATTAACAAATGACGTATCGAAATGGATCGATCCAAGGTATTATAAAATACCAAGTATGTTTATTTCATATTTTCATGGATGGAGAAGAATCATACATGTTTTTTATAGTTCTGACTTCATCAAATAATTATATAACAATGATATTCTTCCCGCTTGCACATGGATTTTTATGATGTCTAACCGGCAAGAGAAAAGTCAACTCGGGACTTTATGACTAAAATAATATATTTTATTTAAAAGAAGCCTTTTCGCAGATAATTAAACGCCTTTTTTCGACACTGGCTCTAAAACTTGTGGGGAAAACGAGCCTCTTTAAGATTTTGATCAGTTTAAAACATCTATTTGCATAGAACGGTTTTTTGAATCATTAGATCCAATATCATTGTGCCTCGCTGCTGTGGTAAACAGAACCAATTGTTTATTCATTAAAGTGCCCAAACAAGGCATCACAACATTCAATTGAACTCAATTAATGGTAAGCCTAATTGGCTTCTTTTATTCTAAGAGGCGTATATGTCAAGTCTAGACTATTCCTTCTATTATGAACAAGCTATTCGTCCATATATAGAAATAATATCACCATAGCTTTTTTTAACGATTTCTAAATGTATATAAATTTACAACCCTTGCATGAAGAAAAAACAAACAAACTTCTAACTTATGAGATATGCATTGATCAAGAGACTGACCTGAGATTTATTATCCCTGGTAATCATAACTCTGAATGGCTCGTGCCAGTTATATTTTATGTACTTTGCTCCCAAATAAGATATATCATGTCCTCTGGGCAGCAAATACTTTCAAACAAAATGCATAACTATCTTATATAAGACTAACTTATACCACAAATATATGCTGAATATAGTTTAAAGTTTGATAAACTTTTTTTACCAATTACAAATATATTCCAACCAAACATTTAATTATATAAATAGTGAATTGGTTTATACATTTAAAAATGGGTCATATATGTATTATTGATATCAATAATCCTTGTAAAATCATTTTTTGCAACTTAAGCAAATCAAAATTTGTAAAACTGTACTTTTGTTATTAAAAGATCAATTTTGTTTTGATGGGAGCCCCAATAAAAAGATTTTTATTTCGTTTTCAATGCAAAATTAAAATCCTTGTAAAATATATTAAGCAAGTGACCTAAAATCCATACTAAATATAAACACTCGATCAAGAAGTGTCTCGATGCTTCCCTTTCTTCTTTACAATCAAAATAAGTGTTTTTACTTAATAAAATAAACTTCAAAGTTTATTAAATCAAATTTTATATACAATTATATTTTTTTACGGTACGGTTACTTTGATCTCCTACCTGAGCTAGAAACAAAGAGAAACCACACTTCAACACGGCCATCGTGCTAACATTCCTCACAAACCTCTCTATTATTGTACTTATTATAGAAGGATTTGGATCTGCGAGTCCCGTTGAACATATTAATGAGCCGAGTCAGTCCTAGGAGCGACCACATTGATGAAGGAGCTCCCAAACGTCTCGTCTCCTCCTCGATCATTGAGGAGGAGGATGAGACGAGACGGGGCAAATATAATGACTGGAATCATGCCACCCGTCCACTCCCATTCGAGAAATTTGATCCCAAGCAATGATGAATCAATGCAAACAATAACAATAATAAGAACAAGGCGGGAGCACTCTGGATGACAAATACTTTATTTCCTTCTTCTTCTATAATAAGTACAATAATAGAGAGGTTTGTGAGGAATGTTAGCACAATGGCCGTGTTGAAGTGTGATTTCTCTTTGTTTCTAGCTCAGGTAGGAGATCAAAGTAACCGTACCCTTTTTACTATTAAAGTCCATCTGTCTAAATTTAATAAAAAGTCGTTTTGATATATATTTGCTAGGTTGCTCTATCCTAATTTATTTTTGGTTATTCACGTTTTCGGATTTGAAAGTTGGGCACCCCTAGGAATATACATTAGTATTATACTAATATAATACATAGTTTAATAAACAGAGATCATCTTGTGAAAGTTTGAAGTGTCTCCTCAACGGACCATAAAATTATGCAGTACTTTTTGCCAATTCAATTACCTCTTATTTCCTCAAATCAATCCTATTTTTAAATGATTAAACATAAATAAATTAAACATGGATAAGGTCTCAGAGATTCCAAATAAATGTTTATCATGTACCTATATCCTTATTTACAAAAAAAAACCTAAGTAATTAATGTTTTTCTGATTGATTTTTTAACATTGCCTCAAACATTATGTATATATATATATTTTTTTTTTTGAACTGTTTGCATTGAAAATATGTAGTAAAAATTATTTTTCGTTAAACGTGAATACTATTTCAACTTAAGTTATTAATCTAACAATTTAATTTTATGAAAATGTGAATGATATTCTTAAAGCTTTACGGTATTTCATAAAAAGAACTATTCATATTTTTTCCTTTACACTTACATAATTTAACATTAATATTTGTTGAATCTTCATTTCATAAGCTTCCATATTCGATAGAAAGTTTTGATATTTCGGTTGCCAAGAAGTAGATTAAACTACAAATAGTATGTGTCAAAAATAAGAATACCAAAGAAATATATAGCAAATATGATTAATGCATATTTTAAAACTGCTTTAAGCTCTACATCACATAAAAAGATTTTGTGTAGCATTCGATGATAAATCTGTTCGGTATGTAGATCTTGTAGACATAATAATGTATCCTTGATAAACATAACATAGTAGTTATTTACAAAGAATATACTGAAGTATCTTAATGCCCTGAAGTTGCCATAGTAATGATGACTAGAGTTTGTATATAATTGTATATATTCAGCGATCATGGGAAGAGCTAGTTATATCCCTGATTATGAAATGGGATTATCCGATTTAATCTAATTTTGTTTCCTAATGATGTACAGTATTTATCAGTCATGGAAAGGAAAATATTTAATTCCTACTTTTTATATTATACGAATATCAATAGAAAGGTTTTGGAACAAAAAGTAGAATGAAGGAACTGAAACAACCAATTTCAGGTGAACTCCGTTGATTGAGAAATATAAAGTGTAATGAAATTGGGCCAAATAAACTTAAATCTGGCTTTATTTTTAACTAGTGGTTAAAAATTCAAAAACTTTTTGTTATTAGAATTTATAGAAAATCAAACTGTAGTGTTTTGGATAAGGTCAGAAGAAAAAAATGAATAAAAATATTAAAATGGCTACTAGCATATTCAAATAGACAAAGTTTTTCTTAATATGTATGAAAGACTCACCGTCCTTTGCTCAAATGTTGAACATGGTAGAACTTTATATAACCAATAAGTTTAAAGTACCATTCCTCCTATATAGTCTCCACACACCAATATTATAAATTTTATTTATCTATCACCTTTTTGTGCCACATCTGCGTCTTATAATCTAAAAAGAGATACATATTGTTTTGCCATTTCCATGTAGTAGGAAATAATTTAAAATAGATTGCATAATCCCACTTTTATGTATTAATTATACACTTTTAGTTAGAGGGCGCTGTGATCGATGTGGCCCGGTGCCGGTGATCTTTAGACACTATGACGGGGAGCTAAAAAAAACAGCCAGGTACCCGGTCGTTTCCTGATATATATATATATATATATATATATATATATATATATGAGAGAGAGAGAGAAAGAGAGAGACACTTAATAAACTTTGTTATTTTTGTATTTATAAACGTCATTACTACGCGTTTTCGTTTGTCCAGAAATTTATAGCTTTAGTAGATAATCTTTACAGCAATTTGACGCATAATTTGTCAAAATAATAAAACTTTAATATATTTAGTCATCATCAGAAAAAATAAGAATGTTTTATAGGGATCTGGTTTTTCAGATGATTGTACAATTACATTGTAATGTGCTATATGCAATATTATCGTTATGAATGTCCGTGATGTGATAGGTTATTGATCTTTAATTCAAAGGCTAAATTATTAAAGGAATGTTTCATATATTATATATAGTTTCTGATTAACTCCCAGGTAGTCACATCTCACCTGAACTTAATCCGGTATCAGCTGGTAGAAGTCCACCTAGGAGACAAATATGTCAAATTGATTAAATACGCTTAAAAAGATATATTTGTTAATAAAAATTGTATCCGTCGTGTCGTATCTCAATGGAGAAGGCTTTAGATTAACATAATTCTATATTGTGCGCTCACAAGGTGAGACGATTTGGAGTTTCCTCTCTGTATCTGAGTACACAAAGAGGGTCATTGACCAATCCAATTTAATTGAGACGTCATTCAAGACCAATTGACAACTCAGCAGTTCTATATATATAGATAATTTTTGAGATTTTATGTCATTTATATTTATATACTGAGTCAATACCAGACTGAGGACTCTCTATTTTTATCGATATATAGGAGCAGCTAAGAAACTTTAATATATTTATTAATTTTGTCCATTTGGTTCGATTGAATTCTATCTTTGTAGTTATGGATCAGTAGTATATCACTATTTTCGGATGTATTTAATACAAAATATGGTTTTTTACACACATTACATTCGTTTATTCTTGTATAAAAGCTGATACTTTTCATGGACTATACTTGTCTGTGATAAGCGATATTTCTCGTCGAGGTTAACTAAAAGAAAATACATATATTTAACAATATTTGTATACGTATTTCAAATACGTTTACTTGAAACTAACTTTGAAATTTATCGCGTGATAAGGCGCTACTTCTCTTGTATATTTCCTATAGTCTGCTGAAGTAAAAACCGGTTCTTATATATTTTATTATTTTTTGTTTGACAACTATTGTATTCAAACTTAAAGTGTCATATAGTATATGAATACTTAAATAAAAACTTGTCCCCATCACCAACTGACAAAAAAATCTTCCATATCTCGTTTTACTATCTGTGTATTGACCTTGCCTGCCTTCCCTCGGTTGACATTTTCCCCTCCACTTTGCATACATTAATTTATGAAAATTGTTCCTTCGTCCATGTCTAATAACGCAGCTTTCATAAATTCCTCTGAGGAGGCGTCAAAAACATACAAGTATTTGTGTGAGGAAGATAAAAAAATAAAATATTCCTGACCTCTTTTCTTCCAAAAAAAAAAAAATGCATTTTACTTGTTTTATGACTTTCTGAATAGTCATTTTGGGGAGAGGTCATTTGGAGCACAAATTCTTTCTTGAAATATTTAGTTGAAAGACTTTGTAAAACATAGGAATTGTATATTTGAGATAACAGGTGGCGCTAGCATACATATATAACTCTTAATATAATGAAATCTATAAATATTTGAATTATTATACTAAGTTGGATGATAATATCTTTTGATCGATGAATTTCTTTCATTTCGGGCATTGAAGCTTTTATTTCATATTTGATACAGCAATACCGTGAAAAAAAATCGCATAAATAACAAACTAACAAACAAAAGAAAATAACAGCTCTTTTGAACAGAGGTGTGAAACAAAATATAAATGAACATTATAGTTCAAATTTACTGAATTATTTACAGTTACTCAGTATTATATATTACAAATGAAAATATTTCAAATAAAGTAAGATATGATCATATTAATTTAAACAAAATGGCTAATAATAATTGTTTTTAATTTTTCCGAAAATGAGTTGCAACTTCGCCCCCCTCCCGATCGTTGCAAAAAAAACACACTATAACTTACTTCATTTTTTACGCTAAATAGATATATACCGGGATATGCAAAAGTCTTGTAACATATTTTAATTAAGTATCCATAGTTTGTCAGGATGATCTTATATAGGACATTTTATTATACTTTGCGTATTATTTGTGCATATGCCCACCAATGGCTTCGATTATAGCCTCAACACTGCGGCGAATATACGTGCATACCTTCTTGATATATGACTTTGGTATTTTCCTCCACTCACTAGTCACCGAATCCATGAGGTCGGCATAGTGGAGGAGTTCACTTTCTTCATCTTGGCCAAGTCAGTCATTTTCATGGAGGGATTATTCGTATACGTCCCCTGACATCTTCAAGGGTGATCTTCTTTGGTCTCCTACTTCTTATGCTATCATTGAGGCTTTACTCCTCTTCAAAACTTTTTTTGACCCTGTATACCAGTTGGCGGGTGACCCTGAGCGTCTTAACAATTTTTGATGTGGTCATCTGCGCGCGTATCAAAATTACAACCTCAAGCCATTTTGCCTCCATGACGCATTAAACAAGTCTAATTTTGGAAGCAATGGACTCAAACTACAGCTGATAATACATACTTTCAGCTGATGTGCTGAACATATCGATATTTAAACACTAAACTTCCATCAACTATGGTCTAAGAGGTGTTACGTGACTTATCACGCATAATCATATCCTGGTACACACACTACGACTTTAACCAGGCTTGTGAACGGAACGCAAAATTGAACGGCGTTCAGCTGAATGCACGTTCAATGAACGGAACACCGAACGGAACGCAACTTTTTTTTAACGTTGAACGCAAAAAAAAAAAGAGTTTTGCGTTCAGCGTTCAACTTTTCCAAACATATCTGTTGTTGACGTTTTTTTTTAAAAAAGAGGCATCACTTTTTTCGGAAATTCTTTTCTAAAAATAAACGTCATCACTTTTTTCGGAAATTCTTTTCTAAGAAAAAAAAAACGGCATCACCTTTTTTGGAAATTCTTTCTAAAAAAACATCATCACTTTTTCTGGCGATTCTTTTCTAAGAAAAAGCGTCGTTACTTTTTTAAATATTTGAACGCTGAACGCAAAAACATTGAACGGAACGCTATTTTTTTTAACGCTGAACGCTCACAAGCCTGACTTTAACCCATTATAAATACATCCAAAAGTAGTATATGTTTTGTTGCTATAAACCCATTAGAGCCGAAATGTAGATTTTTCTACACGGCAGTAAAACAGCTCTACAACACATCTAAATGGATAAATGATATGCAAAATGCGTATTTATGTCTGTTTGAGTATTCAGAAACAGAGAAAGAAAGTTGATCCCCATTGGTTCTTTGTTTCAGTTGAAACTAAGCAATTGATTTGCGATGGTTGCAAGTGCCTCATTATTTTATGACGGGTAAGTACTATTTGGGATGGAAAGTGTTCTCATGTCATAAGTAATTTTTATTTAATTTTTCTAAATTATTTTTAAAATAATAATCTTTCAATTATATTTAAACTTAAACCTCAAATTAAAAAATACAACTTTTTTTGTTTTAAAATGACACGTCGAAAAATCTACATTGCGGTACTACAGCACAAAAAATCATAGTTTGGATAAAGGCGAAGCGTAGATTTTTCTACAAGCTAATTTCTCTATAGGTTAGCAAATAGTTATCGTAATCAAATAATTTTTAACTTTCGAAGTCTTTGCATCATATTGGAACTTTGTGAGAAGTTTCAATGTTGTGGTATCATTTTTTAACTTTCGGCTCTAATGGGTTAAAGGGACTAATCCTTATGTCTTAAAAATGTTGTGACTTGTTTTTCCCATTTATTTGTTTTCGTCTTTTCGAAAACAATATTATAATAATTATTATAGAAACCTTCTTACATTTCAATCTGCCTCGGTAGCGCAGTAGGCAGCGCGTCAGTCTCATAATCTGAAGGCCGTGAGTTCGAGCCTCACCCGGGGCAATTTTACTTATTCATTTTAAATATTGTCTGAATCAAGGTAGTTAAAAGTAAGGTAGAGCCATTTTAACCAATGAAAGTAAAAAAATACGCCGCCACGCAACCTACCTCGTGTGCATGACGTCACATATGGCAAAGAGGGTATATTGTATAAGTAAAATATGTTAAATATAATCGAATTTAACCTTTAATTAGATCATAGAGGAATTAATTATCACAATTCTATTAGAAAATGATAAAATATTAAATTTTGTGAGTAATCATAAATTTTTGATGATTTAAAGTTGCTGAAATTATCCAAAATATTTCATGAAAAAGCAAACTCTTCAATCATTATATTTAAAGCACATAAAAAATAACGAAATAAATTATAACAAAATACTATTTAAAATATATATTATTACAAAGACATATTCAGAAAAAAGTATATAATTTATGAATTAATACAAGACAAAATATGGTTATTATCATTTATAATATAAATATTATAAGAAATACATATTAAGAAAAAAATATATAATTTATAAATTATTACAAAACAAAATACTGTTTATAATCATATATTATATAAATATTATTAGAAATACATATTTAGGAAAAAGTAAATAATTTATTGGAGCATTTAATTAATCCACTGTTTCATTTTTCGCTTCTCTCTTAAACTTTTTCTATGTCTAGCTTCTTGCTCTTGAAGGCGTTTTTTTCAAGTTTTATTTGGAGAAATACACGAGCTTTAGTGAAGTGTAGACTACACATAAAGGATGATGCAGGCTGAAATGTCGAATCTCCTCTTTTGCATGTGATGGTCCAAGCTTTTCTCTGTTTGATGTTGGTTGGAAACGAGTGGTACAATACATTGTGAGCATTGGGATCCAATGAAGGACAAACAGCAACTGCACACTGTCTTTTTTTCTTTTTTTATTAATTGAAGCAATTTTTTGTAAGAGTACGATGCACTAATGATAATTTGAGTAGAGATGTTATATATAGTAAAAGTTATTTGTTTATGTTTTCTGCCAGACGTGACGTCACACGAAAAATATTTCGGAACCTAAGTTTATACATTATGAAATGGCGGGGGGTTGGTCTGAATATACATTTATAGACATGGAATATTTTTTAACGAGTATGTTATTGATAATAGTGGGGTTTGGCAGATCATCATAAGTTTTTAAAGCCTAGTTTTTTCTATGGCCAAATTTTGTGTAAAATCCAAATCTGGCAGTTTTTTATATCACAGTTGTTGTCTTACGTCGCTAACACTAAAAAAAATCGAAATGGCCACCAAAATGACCTGATTTTGATCGAATTTTTTAAAGTGATATGTTGCGTCCAGTATGTCTTTATATACATAGGCTTTCTTGGTCAAGGAATTCAAAAAATACACTATTAAAGTAACAAATCTTTCTTATTAAAAGATACTAGCAAAATTTATTAATTTTTCGACCCGAATTGGCGGTTAACGCCGTTGAAATTGTTTGGTGAAAAGCATTTTAACAATATTAAGCTGCGCTTTGCCAATATCAACAAGACATAAGATCTCAAAATATTAAAATGAAACACCATAACAAAAGTTTATTATCACATTCTGTTATAACACTATTCTCTCACGTTTAAACATTGTTTGAGCAATGAGTTTACATCTGTAATTACATCTGACTCTGGCTTGATGAAATTTATAATTGATTGTTTTAGTTCAGCACATGAAAGCTTTTCCATTTTAAATCTCCCGTCAACTTTGATTCTTCTCATGTGACGAATATCTGGTGCCAATTTAGGTCTTAAGTAGCCTATCTCTGACAGCAGTTGTTTTTTTAATCAAGTCAAGAGAATCTCTCTTGTAACTGGACCTTGGTGGCCCTTACAGATATCTTCATTGCCTTTCCACTTTTTCTTTTCTTTCTTTATTAGCACTAATCTTTTGGATATTTTGACACTATGCAAGTAGATTGATTCTATGTAATTAGACTCACAGCCCAAGTTTGTAAGTTTTAGGAAGGGCTGCTTTGGTTGTATCATCTAAACAGGAGTCGGCAACCCACGGCTCTAGAGCCTCATGCGGCTCCTTAGAGCTGCCTTTGTGGCACCCTGGAGTTTTTTCAAAAACGTTAGAAAATGGGGAAAAGATGGGATAAGAAAATATATAGGACCAAAATGTGCACCGTATGAACGTTATATAAGGAATTAAATTTTTTGCGTCTCCAGACCCATTTTCTGATTATTTTTTTTGGTCTGTTATGGCTCTTTCAACATTTTGGGTTGCCGACCCCTGATCTAAACCAACCGTAGCAACATCATCATCACCTTTATTCAACAGTTCCTCTATTACCATGAGCAGACTCATATAGGAAGCATCCTCCATCGGTTTATGGTCCTATGATTAGGAAATTGGTCAAATCCTTTGCATACTTTCGACGCTTTATACCGCTGGTACTTGACTCTACAATCGCTTCATCATCACTCACATACTCATTACTTTTTTCTTCTATTTCCCACAGCTGGTCATATATAATGTTAGTTACATTGACAAAAGTTCCCTGATATGTCGCCAGGACTCACTTCATAGTCAGCCAAACACTGTATAATACATCGAATATTTTTTTCATTGATATCTTTGCGGCTGTTACGAACCATTACTTTCGGAAACTTAGTATCTTCACTGCCTTGTGAACCATAGCTTTGATGTAATGTTCTTGTATATAAGTGGAAAGATCCTCAAGGAAAATACTAAAACTTACTTAGTATTATTTGAATTTGACTAAGGTAATCACCAAATCTGGTTACTATAAGAATGAATAAATAAATGCAAATAATTATAAAGAAGAAAAAACTTCCTTATCTTGAAAAGGAAATATTTAATTATGTTTGAAATATTATATTTGCATCCCTTGGTCATAAAACTCCATTAAATGTGGTGTTCTTATATTTTTTTTTGAATTTTTTAGTGTTGGCGACGTAGGTCGTATTTTATTTTTTTGGTCAGATTTGGAACCTGCACACAATTTGGCCATTGAAACAACAAGGCAAAGTTTGCCCAGCCCTAATAAAAGTGTTTGATTTAAAAATATCTAAAAAAGTACCTCTATGAACTTAAAAAAACAAACAAATTTATTTCTTTAATAAAGTAGGTTTTATATAATATATACCTATTTTGCATAATATATATTTTTTACAAATCTCATTTTGAGTACTAACTAATCATAAAACTCAATTTTCATTGGCGCCGCCCTAAACGGCCTATACGGCAGGCATTCCAGGGGCCCAAATTTAATAATATTTTTCATGTTGATTATTTAATCCCCCTGGAGAACCAGAAAATCATCTATTTGAATGTTTTTAAACAAAAGTGTTAAATTTGAACTAGTCTATATATATTTATCAGGGCCGGGACTTAAATATTTTCTTTCGTTTGTCATTCATCTAGTTTTTTAGTGAGGAATTTTCGAAATATTATTTTCTAAAAAAAACGTAATCACTTTTTCTGATAATTTTTTTTTTTGAGATTATTTTCTAAAAAAATGTCGTCAAAGAACGTCGTCACTTCAGATTGTCGAAGGAACGAAAATGTATATTAAGTCCCGGCCCGGTTCCCAGCAAAAAAAAAAGGTGTTCCGGTCGTTTCCTGATATATATATATATATGTATATATATATATATATATACATATGTGTGTATATATACATATAAAATGTATATTAAATACAATTTTTTAAAGAAAGAGATGATCGCCTTTGTCAAGGTCGGCAGAGGCTTCAGACGTGGATGAAGAATGTCTATAAATTAATTAGTTCGATCAGCTAGGAAGGAAATTCTCATAAATTAAAAACAAGCCATCATTTTTTAGAGGGGGAGTGGGCGGTGGCTGCTTTATTCATGGGGACGTACATACGACCTAGGTTCAGGTGCCTAGGTTGCATGCAGAGGGAGAGATCTGTGGCCCATCAGCTGGAAGTCAACTTTAAATAAGAAAAGAAAGTCAACCTATTTTTCTATATTAATCTTCTGTTGTATTTTAGAAATAAAAGCGTTTTTTTATTATTAAAATTGATCCATAATTATTTATAAGATATGGGCTACAACTCAATTTAATAAACCCTCGATATCCTTTTTTTCATGAGATCTATGACGTAGAAGGTGTATTATTGTGTATTTAAGGTCATTTAATATACACAGTATATTATGTTATCCTTCCATATTGAGAGACTTAAAATATATTATACTATTTACAACAGAGGTATAAAATAAGACCCACTACCAACTGCTGAAAAAGTTTTGGCTGCAGAAGGTAGTTTAAAAGCTGCTCGCTTGGTGATGTGACGTAAGAATGGAGCAATGACCAAAGATATATGGATATATTCGAAGAAGAGTTGTTTATTAAAGTCAAAAAGATCCAGAAGCACGGCCACTGCGTCATTGCAGTCGAGTATGTTTGTGTTTTTGAATATCTTTTTCAAAATATATTTTGATGAAAATCGTGAGGTTTTCTAGGCTTTTGCCGTCTGGTTAGTTATGGTACACCCTAATATACATAATGGCCAACCACAAGAAGAGAACGGGTAACTGAAGACGATGTGTTTATACCGAAAAACATTAATGTCTTAAATATAATAATATTTGCGTCCTTTTAAGAATTTGAAATAAAACCTTCGACATTTTTATTTATTCTTATCTGCTACACAATATTTTGTTCTGCTCGTCTACTTGGTGATTCTGTCAACTGTGAAGGGTATAGTAGTTTCTATAAGACACCAGCAAGAGATACATTCAATGGATTCCTTATTATAAACCTGCATCTCTTTTTGTGTGCATGACCTTTTATTTTAAAAATGACGCGAAAAGGAAAGCACCTCTGTAATATATTCAACTGTAAGTTTTTTTATATTATTATAAAATTGTTTTCTGACTAACTCAACACATTTGTCTGAGAGTAACTGTCTTCCTGTGGGCTGCCTCATCAGAAGGCAAGTTCTCTTTTGTCTTGAGAGACTTTTGAGAAGAAATATTAGGAATACATGCCAGTTCTTAAGGCTACCAGATCTATTTCACTATGGGTTTTTTAAAACAGTAGATATATTCAGATATAATAAGGACCTCAACTTTGGACCTGAGCAACATTGTTGCAACGATACAACTAGTTAAACAGAGGGGATACGAAGAATTTAATCATTTAGGCTCAATAATTTACTTCTTTATGGAGGCCAAAAGCATTTAAAAAAGATATATTGGAAGCATAAGTTTACACCAAATATCATTTTAGTTTAAAATTACTCCTGAACCAAGTCGTCTTTGATTACAAATAGATAAACATCCATGAACAATTATTGAAAATAGCAAATACTATTTAAAAATGATTAATCACTCAAATACAGTAAATGCAATTATGTTCTCTTTAGGGCTTCACATTACCTTTTTATATTCCGTAAAAGATTTAGCCCATACTTTGAGTTAAAATTTATCCCTTCCTCAATTTTGTTATCCATATCCAGTTATATTAGATATAATACGTGAGAAACCAGAATATACAACGGTAGAGAATATGCATATTTAAATTTAGAAATATTATCTGACACTCGTGGACTCTCGCTTCTAGGGAAATCAAGTATTTCCCAACCAAGTCTCTCAGCCATATTAAGTTAATTAAGAAGTTATTAAAATTGTATTAGCTTTATGGGTTTTTATGTCTGTTAAAGTCTTTTAATTCTGCTAAGCTTCATTATTTTAATGCTAATTTTAGTTGATTTATACCTAAGTCTGTTATACCATTGTGATATTATTGTATTATTTATTTAATTTTTTGTTTTTTTTGTTTTTTGTCGTTGTATTAATTTAATACTAAAATGTCTTTTATGTATTTTATACGCAACTACTTCGACTTTTATATAAGAACTGAAATACAGGAAAAAAATAAATTTACTTGAATATGTTTTTCAATACTTGTATTTATAAAGCTATTTTCCTTATACACTTCATGTTTATAACCAATGGGCAACACTCAATATCATATTGAAGAGATATCCCTTTTCCAAATTTTGAAACCAATATAACAATCAATGTTAAAAATTGATTCCTAATTCATGAAGCTCTTTAACGTACATTTAACAAAAACTATCTGACGTGAGACCATTTTCCTATATTTCTTTTTGATTTGTACATAAGATCTTCTATAATGCTTATATATAAGCTCGAAGCCATGGCTACATGGAAAGTCGTAAATATGAATCGCTGCCCTCTATCAAGACACATTATATCTTCAAAAAGGCAGACATAGTGCCTTCATCAGCCTAAACCTTACCAGATCTTTCGCATAACTGAGAGAGGCCTGCATGTTAATCAAATACTTTGAGTGTGGATATATTTTAGTCATTATATCTATATTTTATA
>CP045903.1:13540921-13557306 GCA_013387185.1 Caligus rogercresseyi | reverse complement strand
TTTCTAATTTATATAAATGGACTTCTTTGAATTTAGTTTAATACCCTATGCATCATGCGGCTCTTAAGAGTGCCTTTTTTTTTGGCGTGGCTCCTGAAGCTTTCCAAAAAAGGTTAGAAAATAAGAAAAAGATGGGATAGGAAAATATTTAGGACCAAAATGTGCACCGCATGAGGGTTATTAAGGAATTACTTTTTTTACGGCTCAAAACACATTTTTTTTACTTTTTGGTCTGTTATGGTTCTTTCAACATTTGGGTTGCCGTCCTCCGTACTATGCTATAAAAGTATGCCGCTCCGAGACAAATGTCAGTATCCAAACAAGGCGTCTATTACATAGTGTGATCCTATAAATTGTATTTGTTTTTTGAAGATATAGCTTTGTTTTAAGCACTTGCAATATGTTAATTTACAAAAAAAACAAACTTAAATAACACTTATTTTTTAGCTCTTAGTACAAAAAGATACTAAGAAGTTTGTAGCAGCAAACTAATTACTTTATTTCCCGCCAGATGGGCGCGGAGATTAGTTGCTCCTTACATAAAGGAATATACTTAATACTAATTTATCTTGTATGCAAATTCAAATTGATAGCTTCAGTATTCCATGTAAGCTGTAATACTTAATTGCATGTAGTTTATAAGTATGTAACTTCTCGTATGCATGTGTATTACTCATATAATAAAACCGGATTAGAAAGAGAGTGCATACACCTAGACCTATAACTGGGTGTTGATCATACGCTCTCATCCTCTTTCTCCAGCGGTTACTCTTATGTTAGTTGTATTATTACTACATCTACAAGTTAACCGAAGAAATGATCAACTATGGTGTTGTTTTTTATTTCACTGTGTCCATGCTAATTATTTATTTTTTGGTTGTAATGTTTGCTTTGTGATAAGAAGAAGGTATTTTTTTTTGCATAAATAGTAAAAAACAGATGGTACTTTTTAGAATATACAATCTGTACTTAATTTACAATTTTCTTTGTTTTATAACAAGACAATTAATAGTTCTAAGAAAATCAGAAATAGTTATCATTACATCAAAACCCAAAATGTATAATTCTTTAAGCCTCAAATTATTTTAGAATGTCAAGGGGTAGAAAACGATTCTTATCTAAATAGATAAAAAAGTGTAGGTTGAAAATATTTTCATACTTCTTTAATTATGATTAATTTGTGGTTTGATTCCGCAATGCAAAAAATATTGTTACTAATCATTTGTTCTCCAAGCGGGAGACGAAATACATTTTGTGAATGATATATATATATAATATATATATATATATATATATATATATGTATATATCAGGAAACGACGGGTACCCCGTCCGAGTCCAGGTTGTTTATTAAACGGCCCTGCCCGGTGTCTAAAAACACCGGGCCGGAACTTTAATATTTTCGTTCGTTCGTAATTCTCAAGTGATGACGTTTTTTTTAGAAAATAATTTTTAATATTTTTAAAACATATTTCAAATTCCTTTCCAAAAAAAGTCATCTTTTTTTTTTAGAAATTTATTTTTGAATTTAAAAAAATCTTTCAAAAAACGTTATCACTTTCAGACTGACGTAGGAACGAATATATTATTAAAGTCCCCTGCCTGGATCCCGGCGAAAAAAAGTGTCCCGCCGTTTCCTGATATATATATCTATGTTATATATATACATATATATATATAGGTATACATATATATATTATAGGTATACATATATATGTATATACATATTTTATTTTAAAAGAGAGCCAATACTCTTATTTCTCTATCAATTATTTATAATTAGCTTCCTTATTTATGGTCCCTATATTCAAGGTTGTTGTCCTCGCCAAGTTCAAGAGGTCCAAACACTCCCTTCGTCAAATGGTATCCTGGTTCAAACCACAGATGAAATAGCTCCTTATGATTCCCTCTCTGTAAGTCCTACACATCTCTTTAATTCCTTGGCAGAAATGAAAAACTGGGCTTCAAGGGACGAAAGAAAAAACGATTGGAATTCCTGGTAGTTTTCTTTTCATTAAAGCTTATATGCGCTTTAATAAGGCCCATTATCTTTTTTATAATGGCTTAGGACACCAGCAAGTTTTATAGGATTCAAGATAAACTCTGCGCTTTCACTCCGGAGGTAGGTTACATTTTTGAGGCCGTACTTAGCCTATATAAAAGTTATATTTCCGATTACAGAGCGGCTGGACTTTGATCGTAATTATATTGACAGCGATACAAATCTGATGATTATCACTCTGGAGTACACTCTGTCTTATTTATCATCATCCTGGAGCAGTACAGGACGCCCACTATTGACTCTAGCGCTCGGCTCCAATATCCTTGGGGTTTTTCTCTATAATGTTTTATTCGTTTCTATGTACTTATGTCTTGTTAAGAGACTTGAAACTTACTGCTTCTATTTCTCCCCTACAATGTTAAGGAGAATTAAATCTTTCATTCTTAAATTACATTCCTTTTTCATATGTGCTCTTGTTCTAATGTAATCCTCGTACATTTGTATAGTCCTGTGAAGAAACGCCTAAATCACTTATTAAAACTAGCAGACATTAAATTCTTTGAACGCTTAAATCACACAAAAGGGCTTCCTCCTAGGAGCTGCTTTAAATATATATAAATATATATGTATATATATCAGACTTGTTGACGTTCGCAAAAAATTTAATGTTCATCAAAAGTTATCGTTCGTCGTTCATCGTTCGCCATTCGGAAAAAATTAACGACGTTTTTTTAGTTACAATTTTTTCCTCGCCATCTGATTTATGGATCTTCAGTTTTGTTGTACTAAAATTGCAGTGGGGTTTCAAACTTCCAGTTCCATCCATACCAAGTATATGAGTATTCAAATTCACCACCAATGGATTTCCCTTACAGCCGGTCACAACAATAATAAATTGGAATTTCAAATCCCCAGACTTGGGTCCAAAAAAATGTATATTGGGGTGTCAAACCCATCGCCAAAGAGGCCATTTTTATAAGCACTAAATATGGTTCTTTAAAAAAATATGGCAAGTTAAAATGCTTATATAGACAATATAAAAATAAACACAAAAAATATAAAAACGGTGGAATTTGAAACAATAATAAATTAGATTAAATCATTTCAATTATCACTTTCTCTTTTCATAAAAATAATTAATTGAAAATAAAGTATATTAATAACACTGATAATTAATGATTGGTGATAAAATTTTATTGATATAATACTTTATGTTTCTAAAAATACATTTTTGAAGTCTCCATTACCATTAAAATATTTGACAATCCCCTGTTTTATCATTTAATTTATGTTAATGGAAAAATTCATTTGAACAGTTTTGTTCCTAATTTATTTCGGACACCCTTAAATAAATGAAAAGTACTTGTTATATTTGTGTCTTATTTTCAGAAAACGGCGTCATTCCCTATCCGTGATTCGTACACTCAAAAAGCTGGGGAGTGGGATGTTTGTAAATGGGACTCGCGTCCGTCTCGGGACCTTTGAGGAATTTGTATCCACGTCTTGCATATGTAACATGGATTTGTGGGTTACTCCGAGAATGGCTACAATGAGAACATGATGATCGTCTTCAAAAGTAAGTGCCGTCATACCTATATATATATATATATATATATATATATATATATATATATATATATATATATATATATATATATGGAAACGACATTTATTTTCGTTTGTTCGTCATTGTGACGAGGTTTTAGAATTTTTTTTAAATATTAAAACAAATACTTAAATCACTTTCTGTAAGTGTAATTTTTTAAATTAAAAAAAAATATATGTATAATTATTTTCCAAAATAAAGTCACTTTCAGAATGACGAAGGAACAAATATATTAAAGTCCCGTCCCGGTTTCGTCCCGGCTTGAAAAATCTAAGTCCCTGCCCGGCCCGGGTCCCGGTGAAAAAAAGTGTCCCGTCGTTTCCTGATATATATATATATATATATATATATATATATATATATATATAAGACTGTTGACGTTCGCGACAAATTGTCGTTCGTCGTTCGTTTGTCGTTCGCCAAAACTTATCGTTCGTCGTTCATTGTTCGCGAGCGACAACCAATGAACGATAAATCAACAAGCTGATATATATATGTATATATATATTTACATGTTATAGAAGTCTCTCTCATTCACCATATTTTTTAAGTTATTTAAGCCATAAAGCATCGGGATCCATTAATCGATCTGTGTTTAAAAAGAAACTACTCCGAGCGGAGGGAATGAGGAACACGACGGACATCATTAACCGGAAGCAGTCCATGAGGGGATCCATCCGAAGGTCACGGTCCATTGTAGCCTCTCCTGAGAGTAAGTGAACTCTGAAATCTTTCTTTCTAGTCTTTAAATATATGTTACTCACAAATGGCAATTCATTTTACTTTTTCATGAAATGAAAATAAGGAAATGAACTTTTGGCGTAATAAAATCTTGTTAAATAAAAGCCATAGATTGTCTCTGAAATTTACCGTATAAGTATATTCCCACATGTTTACTCCTTAAGGAAGTAATAATAACTTCTTTCTGTTGATAAGGCATTTACTTCAGTTCCAAACGATCCCTAATTTTTGGACTGTCAAATGGAATTAATTTTTTTTATTATTTAATTGAATATACAACTGGTATAATAATGTCTTAATTGGTGATATTCCAAATCTATTTGATTTATTAAATTAAAGTTTATTAAAAACAAGAAAGTAATTATTCAAACCTTTTATTACTATCATTCAACAAAAGCTCTGATTTGAAGTTTTAGAAAATACATTTGGAATCTGCAAAATACCTTTTGGATTCTTCATTGATATATTGACGAATATCATTTTTCATATTTTAATGTTTTTCTTTCGCGTAAAAATATTAAAATATTTATATGACGTCACACACAGTTAGGCGTTAGACAGCCCGATTGTAAGGTGGAGATACCTTGCCATACGAGTTCCATGAATTGAACTATTAATAAAGTGTAATCAAATCAATTCATACTACTTATTTGATCATTTTTCATTTCTTCTGAATTCAAGCAACTGGATATAGTTCCTTTTTGCTACAAATGGATATCACAAAGTCTATACTAAAACATGATTTCTAGTTGAATGCCCACAAGTGTATTTTTGCGTTTGTGCCGAAGAAAAGCCACAAAAGGAATCATTTAAATTCATATTTGAAATTCAATCCCTCTTTTATGATGTGATGCATCAAGTTTTTGGCTCACTTTAACTCACATTGATATGTTAATTGGTCTTTGTTTGAAGGGAGATGTCTTATTACAATACTTGGTAGCTTCTGATTGAACGTTACACTTTATTTATATTTTCTTTTTACCCTAATAGCGTCGATTTGTGAGACGTGTAAGTAAGGCTTGGAGTAAATCGTGTCGTGATAGATGTAGAAGATAATGTAGGCACGCAGTGATTGTAAATTGTAACAGCGAGGGGCCTTGACAGTGTATGCACGTCAGAATGCAGAGAATAAATTGTTGTTATTGCTCTTTACGAAGAGTCACCCAGGGTTTTATTTGGTATTAAAAATCATACACATCAATACTAAGATTCATCCAAGAGCAACGTCAATAGTTTTTTTTTGCCTAATTATGACGTCACAAATAAAATAATAAAATGACAAATATATATATATATATATCAGAGCTGGGATTTGGTAGAAAAATCTACCGCCGGTTCGATATTCGTATATACCGAATACCGATCGATATCGGTATTCGGTAAATTTTATTATATATCTACAGTATCGATCATATTCGAACAGTAGATTAGAAAGAGAGATAAACTTATTTATGTATCTGCTTTTACTTCTTCATATGCATTTAATATCGGATATTTTATAACACAGGACAATTAAATACATCAGTTATTACAATTTATTGGAGATTAATTGAAATTTAATACATACAAAGCTATATAAATTATAAAAGTACTTGGATTTTGTAGGAAATGGAAGGCTATAGATCATATTGTCCGATATTAAATGCAATTTCAGGTACTTTAGTATTCAATACATAGCATAAGCTTATATTGAATGTCTATTTATGTATCTGCTCTATATACTATAGGTTATATTTATTTTCGAAGTTCAAGTTCTTCACACAAGGAGCGCTTGGGCAAAGCGACAGTTGAACGATGTTTCTCTGCTATTGAAGGGAATAAGCTCTCTGTATCTTTATGTCCCTATGTGAATGCTACAAAGTCATACTTCAAATATACCGTACCGATTGCCAATCGGTACGTTATTCGGTAGTTTCTACCGAATATCGTACATTGGTTCGATATTGGAATCTACCGTTGGTAGTATCGAATACCGATTTACAATCGGTAGTCGCAGCTCTGATATATATACCTATATATATACATATATACCGGGTGCGGGACGGAATTGCGACACTTATAAAAATTCAATTTGAAATTACGAGAGGTATCGAACAAAATTTTGACAAAATAACTTCGTTAGCCGTGTTTATGCTTATGCTTTATGTTAATATCATTTTCCTCTGAGAATACGCAGAGAGATGAACGAGACTGTAGAGTTAAAGTGTCGACGTTTCTTGGCGCGGGTAAACCCACAACTGAGATTGCCAAGCAACTGAATGTGGCAAGATCGACATTCCTGCACCAACAAAAAGCTGGACATAAACCAAGGGATCGAGAGGAAATCTGGAGTTGTGGCAAGTACAAATTGAAACCACAATTGATTTGTGATGTGATCCAAAGGACTCCAATCATCAGCTTGAGAGCTCATGCCAAGGACCTTGGTGTTGATGATAGTACGGTCAGATGGCTGTCAAGAGTGTGGTGGCAAGTCCCTAGTGATGTTGGAGAGGCCATTATTGACACCTCAAATCAAAGTTACTCATCTCCAACGTTGCAAGGGTCTGATCATGATCTGAAATCTGCACCAGCTGGAAGGATCATCATCTTCAGTGATGAAAATAACTGGACTGTGGATCCGGTCAGAAATAAAAAAAATGACCGGTTTGTGACCTTTGAACATGTTGATGAAGACCTTAAAACAATTACCACTGTCAAACATCCAGCCTCAGCCAGTCTCTGGTCATTGTGGCTTCAATGCCATTCATTTGGTTTCCCCGAGGGTTTCGCATGAATGCAGCCACGTACATTATAGAGCTGCGCACCAACTTTTGCCCTGGGTTCAGGCCCATTTCCAAACCAAGAAGTGGTGCTCCTACAGCCCTTATATCAAAATCCACCCATAATTTTTTGTCAGAGAGCATCTCATTTTGGGGTAAGGAAAAGTAGTCTCGATGCAGCCCTGATGTAAACCCTTTGGACTTTTCTTTTTGGCCGCATGTGCAGCCAGGGCCTGCAGAATACGGCACCCCAATATTGAAGCCATGAAGGCCTCCGTTGATGAACACTGGGATGGAATGGACGCTCATTACATACGGTCTGTCTGTCAGGCCTACAAGCTCCGTCTGGAGGCTGTTGCTGCTGTTAAGGGCGTATATAACTAATAAAAACTTAAAATATGAGTTATATTAACGCTTTATATTTTCAAATTTTTCTGATCGAATCCTTTTAACAGACATAGAAGGGTGTAAACAATATACTAGATACGTGTTGCAATTTCTGTCCCACACCCGGTATATATATATATATATACTATATATAAGACATAGAGAGAAATACGTCAATGTGTCCCGAATACAGCTGAACGATGTTTCTCTGCTATTGGATGGAATAAGCTCTCTATATCTTTATATCTCTATGATATATATATACATATGGGCAAGTCAACAATATATAAAATAATTAAAGCAAATCATCTTTGCCGTCAATAGTTTGAATTAAAATAGATTAATGAAGCTGTTTTCGTCGAGAAAATATAGTATTCATACCTTTCGAATGATGGCGTTTCATTTAAGGTAAAAATATCAACGTAAGCCAATGTATGTAGTCAACAAGTTCGAATTATTATATAGCACTATTTTACGCTCTGTTTGCACCAATAATAAGCCCAAACTGTATCATTTTACAATCAACTGTTATATAAAGCCTTTAGAATTAGAATTGCTGCATACATTGCTTTTACTTATTAAAAGTTATAAAATCCCTCATTTAAAACCATTTTTTAAATATTATAATTTAGTTAGACTTCAAATCCCTACCTTTGCTTTGTCTTCATGGGCTGTATCCTTGATTACGTATGATTAGGGAACTAACCAATTTATAAGCTACAAGCATGTACACAATACTACTAATTATATTTAACATGTATTCATTCTAAAGAGTTCCGGGGCTCAAAGCTGTTTGTATATAAATACAGATATTTGTAGTGTATGTTGTCATAGTTTCATTAGTTTTCGATATCCTCTTGCTTCAATATTATAGTACAAAACTGACATTGTGTTATATACGTAAATAATCAAACATTTAAGTGCTTAGTAAGCACTTATATGTTTAATTATCTGCTTACCAGATACATAGAGATGAGTTAAAAGAAGAGCTGAGATTCGGTACCGCTGATTCGGTATTCGGTAGATTCAGGCTTGTGAGCGTTCAGCTTTTTTTGCGTTCAGCGATAAAAAAATAGCGTTCCGTTCAATTTTTTTGCGTTCAGCGTTCCGTTAGCGTTCAGCGTTCAATATTTTTAAAAAGTGACGACCTTTTTTTTAGAAAAGAATCTCCATAAAAAGTGATGACGTTTTTTTTTAGAATAGAATTTCACAAAAAGTCCAAGAAATGTTTGGAAAAATTGAACGCAAAACTCATTTTTTTTTGCGTTCAACGTTTAGCGTTCAAAAAAAGTTGCGTTCCGTTCAACGTTCCGTTCATTGAACGTGCGTTCAGCTGAACGCCGTTCAATTTTGCGTTCCGTTCACAAGCCTGGGTAGATTTGATTATATATCTACCAAAATATCTTTCGGTGCGGTAGATAAGAACAAAAGAGAAATTTATTTATGTATCTGCTCTGTGACTTCTTCATATGCATTTAGTATCGGACAATTTATAACAAAAGTACATAATTTGGTATATTTTTGTTAGAGATGATTTGAAATTTAATACATTTATTTTATATAAATCATATTCTAGGATTTTGAAGGAAATGGAAGGCAATAACAAACAAATTATTTCCTTAACTGTACTTTGTTTTACGTGCCCGATATTAAATACACTTTCAGCTCCGGAGTTGTTTATTTATTTTGCAAAGTTCAACTTCTTCACATCAGGTAACAACGCTTCCAGTTCTAAATACAGATTTACATTCGGTAGTCGCAGCTCTGGTTAAAAGTAATATTTTTCCATATCAAAAGGATCAAAGTATGAAATATTTTGCATTTTTGATTACTTAAAAGTATTATAATAAATAATATTTAGCTCCCTTAACGGTAAAATTAAAAAAATAGATTTAACTAATATACATTGACCTATAATTAAGTTTTATAGAGGAGTCTGATTTGTTTTGATCTTCTCGTTTCCTCAATGAACATGTCAGCTATCGAAACTTTTGTATTTTCCTTCCTATAAGAACTCTACAAATTTAATTATAAATGTTTAACCATCCAATTCAAAATGCAAATGCATTTTATAACCCTAATACCCTAATAGCAATTTTTAACTACCCCAAGTGGATCATTTCAAGCGGTGGTCCGTTCAACGTCTTGAGAGCACGGAGGATGCTAAGAAGAGTTCAAATGAGGATGATGACTTGGAGGATTCCTTTGGCCTCCATACGCTCACCTTTCGCCGGCGACTCCTTTCGGAAACAAGCTATGAGTCTTCGGATGCGGAGTCCCTCCTTGAGCAGCTGGCTCAGGCGGATAGTCTAATGGAAGAAGGGGATATTCTTCATTATCTTGTGTCGACAGTGGGGCTTAAACTATGACACGGGGATCATTGAGGTACGTGATCAAAGGTGTCTTTTTAATGTTTATTTGATAGTAAAAGTGGAAACTGTTATTTATTACTTTTTGTTATAGGATGGAGAGGATATCAAAATAAGGGATTTGCTGAACTCTCTTTATGAGAACGCTATAGCCAAGCGAAATTGGGGGATTGTTCGACATTCTGCAGGTGAGCTTTAATATTATGGGTGATCAAAGATTATTTGATTTATTTTATTACACTTCTGTTCAAATCAAGGGAACATGCTATTAAATTATTATGTTAATAGTATTATTATTATATATATATAAGGAAACGACCGGGACCCTTTTTTCGCTGGGACTTAAATTTTTCAAGCCGGGCCGGGCCAAAACTGGGCCAGGACTTCAGTATATTTTCGTTCCTTCGATAAAGTCCCGGCCCGGGGATTTTTAGACACCGGGTTGGGTATCCGGTCGTTTCCTGATATATATATATATATATATATATATATATATATATATAATTCACGTTTTTCGGATTTGAGAGTCGGGCACCCCTAGGATTTAACATTAGTTAATAGTGCTCATCTAGAAGTGAAAGTTTGAACAAAATATAATAACATTAAGTATCTCCTCAACGGACTCTAAAGTTACGTAGTAACTTATGTAGTTTTTTTTTCGTCATCCAATCTTCTTTGATGTCCTCAATATAAATGCTATTTTCAAATTATTTAGGTAGGATGTCAAGGATTCCATATTAGTTTTATTTTTTATATGGAAACAAAACTACGAGAGTAGTTTTAGTTGTATTTACCAAAAAGGGACTATTTACAATCTTTAACTTCTTGCTAATAATAATTTAGTATGAATGTTATAAAAATCTAAAATTTCAAAGGCTTGCTGGGCAAACGCTTTCACGATCTATCCAAAAACGTGACGGACATCCTCGTGCGTCAGAAGCAGGTCACCATTGGCCTTCCCCCATCCGATGAGATCACGATTTCCCGACCTCTTCCCAACGACGAGCTTCATAAACTGATATTCAAGAGCTTCCAAGGGGATGCATCCACGGCCATGCTGGCCAACGAGCTCCTCTGCTACCTCTCCATGTTCATTAACACGGACCCACACATCTTCCACGGGATCCTACGGATCCGCATTGGGCTCATCTTCAGGTTCTTACCTCAGAGATGGGAGACAAGCTGGACCTCTCCAAAGATGACGCCTACGAACAGCTCATGAGTCTCTCGCCCTGCGAAATGAGAAACATTTTGCTCAATGTCATGGCCTCCAAGGACTTTCATGTGGATAAGGTCGAGAGTGGATGGAATATTAATACTTTAGATGAAACCAAGCTCAGTCAGGTAAGGCCGATCTAACTTGATTTTGTAATATGTAGAGCCAATGATTGATATTCGGGTTTTTTGTTTGATCGGTAATACCAGTGGTTTATTTCTGCAACCAAAACTTGTGTCCCAAGAATTTCCATTTGCTATAAAGTTATTTTGACGAATAAATATAATAATAATATTTGATCAAACCACAATTTTATTTATATAAAAGTGTACTTCAAACACCTATTCTTCATTTCAGGCACTCCTAAAATCATCATTCAAGGAAGTAAGTATACTTTGAAAACAGAACGTTATACCCCGTTATACAAAAAAAATATTTAGCGAGAAACGACGAATCAAAATACTTTTGTATATATTTGGTGTGCTCATATTTTCATAGCTTTTTAGGTCCCGTAATTGTAACTTCATGCCATTTGTTAGATTCAAAGGGGAAAAAAATCCTTGATTCATGTAATTCCACTGCTTTTCATAACAATCAAATCAATAATTATTTTGATACGTGCGTTTTATCGGTATAATCCTTTATTTTAATTAAAAGTGTAATATTTTAAAATTGTATTATCGTTCAGACTTTAAAAAAACTATATAATTGAGTATTGACAAATAAAAATCATTAGACCATTAATAGGGTCGATTTATCTCTGCAAGCCGTCCATAAATATAAATTGTAAGTCGTTTTAAACACTTATTTTTCTCTGTGTCTAAATTTCACCAAAAACCATACCTTATTCGCTAAAAAATGGTCAATTCAATGTTTTTAAGACGATTTTGAGGCTGGTTCATGGATAGCCTTGGTTCCTATTGTTTCTCATCGATTCTCTTATATTTATTATGAATAAACAATAAAGCAAGCATGAATATAAAAGATGCAATTGTTTATAAAAATGAATGAATACATATTTTAGCTTAAAATTAAAATGATCACTCTTAGTAGGAAAATTCGTATTAAAACGCGATTTCTTATGTTTAAAATAGTTATTTGTTATACCAAAGTTAAATTTTACAAATCAATTACACAAACAATAGAAAACGAACAAAGAAATAAAATATAACCCTGTAACTTTTAAAAAACTTAACATTTTAATTCAACTTTACGGTCTAAAGAAAAATATTGCCCATTAAACTAAATATTTTTTTTCATTCAAAATAAAACGGCGATATCTTCTTATGGTCATGCAATTAAGAAGCTATTTTTTACATTGCTAAAAGTTTTCAAATCGTATTTTAATGTTTGTTGCTTCTTAATTGAAGATGTCAATACGAGCTAGCGTATTATTTTTCTACTGCTGCTCCACGACCAAAAAATTATTCTTCGATATTTATATCAAACGATTTTTTCCTATTTTGTTGTATAGAATTGCAATTGGGTTAAACTCTACTGATTTATTTTGTCTTCAGGAATATAAGAACAAACTGCACAAAAAAAACAAAAAAGCCTCAGAACGGAGGTCACTCATTGGGTGGCTCCGAAGATCAGGAGGATGGCGATGAAGAAGAGGAAACAGGAGCTTGGATTCGACGCCGGCGACTGGACGGTGCCCTTAACCGTGTGCCGCTAGGCTTCTACTCCAAAATATGGCATCTCCTTCGAGTCTGTCGAGAGCTGCATATTGGCTCCGAGAAGTACCTATCCACCGCCGTGACAAGGAAATGACGAGCGAAGAATTGAACTTTGCTCTCGCCGTGGAACAATTTCTTAACTTTGTGTCCTATCCAGAGTATCGACAGCTGATTGTTGAGGTCCTCATCGTCCTAATCATGGCTCAAGAGAGGCGCATCACGCAGTATTTGGGGGACTCCGTCGACCTCAACGCAATTGTCCATGTTGCGAATAAACTATTCTTGAGGGATCAGGTGTAGGGCTCGTAAATGTTTAAAAAAACATTAGAGTAAGTCTTCGTTATTATTATATTCGTTGTTAATTAAGCCAGAAAAAAGAAAGAGCCACAAAAAGAAATATTTTGAGTATTAACTGATAGATCTCTCCTTGAAAATAAGGTTGGTTAGAATGTTTTATATCTATTATCTCCTTTGACAACTGCAAATCTTCTATCTGATATATGTATAGAAATGAAGAAAACCAACTCTAAAATTCTCTAAAAGCAGTTCAATAAGTAAGTTTGCTAATCATGATAAAGGGAGTGCCTTAGAACAGACATACTTTAAATCACTGGATTAGGGACAACAAAAAGGTTGTTCTTTTCAAACTACCCCATAAACATGGTTTTTTTTCATTCTATAACATCTTTTCTTTGTTTTCTATTGTCAGAGTTATTTATCGCCAAATGTGAGCAAAATATATTCTTTGAGTAGGAACAGTTTCTTTATTCCATGAGCATTAAAAGTAGAATAAGTTAGAAGTTAATTCAAAGGATTCGTAAATGTAATGGATCGTGGCCCATGAGGTGATCGTCGTATTGAATAAATACATAAAGGTTTATACTCGCCGAGGTTGCGCTAAATATTATTCTGATTTGTTACGAAGAACAAAACAGGTTTGTCATTTAATAGTATAATATATAAGTTATAAACTATATTGGAGAGTTACTGTGTATGGAAAATGGCATCCAAATATATTTTTCAAATTATTTAAGAAACTTGTTAAACTGTTGCATGCAAATAAAAAGGTAAAGCTGTTTTTTTCTTCGTAACAATCACAATAACATTTATCCAACCTCGTCTAAAATACCTATATGTATTTATTTAATATGATCACTGCTTCGTCATGATAAATGTTCTTTTTTTTTACTTTCATCTCAGATATCGAAATTATAAAAACTGTTCTGAAATAAATTGATATATACCAAAATATATTAGATGTTGATTATAGTCGGTAGACTTGACACGAAAATACATGACCTCTTTGTATGAGGCACTACGAACTGTAAGTCTGATTCTACCTATTACGTGTAAATAAAGAAACGCCAGTGGCCAAGAATAAAAATACTTGACTCTTAAATAAAACACTAAAAAATATGAACCTTTTGAAAAATAAAGCCTTTTGTCGATTACTATGAAAAATATTGAAATTATATAAATGGATTTGAAATGCATTGACATATTAAAAAAATTAAATATAATGTCATTTGTGGTTACTCTTACATTACACGAAGATAAATGGGTGTAAACTAAATTTTTTACTTCAATTTTAAATGAAAGTATAGTTTAAATTAAATCACACCTATTTATTCCAAATCATGTTAATATTATTCTAATATCAAATTCATTTCTACTTTGCTTTGTGAAGTGATTGTACTTTTATGGTGAGCGTTTAATGTTTGTATTTACTTTATTGGTGTATAAATTTTAAACTATAATTCTTATGTATATGTAGTATATAGTCATTTACGCTAAATTCAATAAAGTCTTGGAAAAGGATTTAAAAAAACCCATTAGAATGATGAAAATCCTGATTTAAAAAGGCCAAACTTTTTTGGGACGTTATGTTAAGTAACATTTTTGGAATCTACGTACAGAATGGGACTCAAATTAGAAGTTTCAGTTAGGGGCAAACTAAAACATCAATTTGTTACGTAGTGTTATCAATTGGTAGTCTCAGATCTGATAATATTAACTCATCACTATTATGATTTTTTCAAAACAATATATCACTTGATAAAGATGGGTTCATTCAGATTATATAATACCTATATTGAATACAGCGTTCTTGATGTTCTCTTAAAATAGTTATTACTAAAAAACGGGTTGTAGTCAATGTTAGAAGGTGGCTATTTTGATAATTAAAGGTATTGTAATTTTATTCATATCTCCTTTTAAAAAATTCGTTTATGATAAGTTTTAAAGAATTACAAGCTGTAAATTAAACTATAACCTTAGGCTTAATATGTATTGATTTATTTAAATTGAGGAATTTTGTAATAAAGAAATCACAGGATTTTATAATGATAATAGCACAAAGATATTTTTTCATTAAAAAAATAACGGAACATTCTACTTCTTAACTTCGAAACCTCTTAGGTTGATATATACATAGAATATAATGAAGGAATACTAGAGCTACATGAAAAGGAAAGGGGAAATTGTTGTCTTAATTAAAGGCAATGTTACTGAGGTTCAAATAACAATTAATTAAAAGTGAATTTACATTCTTGACTTTAATCAATCATTTTCTTTTCAATAATTCATAATTCAATTACCAAACAGATCAGCAATATCTTTATTAAAAATAAAGAAAAGTGTGAGATATATTTCAATAATGTCATATTTATATAATAGAGATTTCTACATAACTAGAGGCATATATACACTCAGAGAGTGTGTACCTCCGCCGATCCCCACAACATTCCCATTCAAACATTCTCCCTTTCACACGCCCGATTTCTATCTCTAATCATTGTTTCCTCTCTGTTAGCTCATTTGCATATTAAAAAAAGCACTCAGAGACGGGAAGAGAAGAAGTTTAAGCTACGTCACTGGGTTAACATAGTCCTGAGCTGATATATGAACAATAATACGTCAATGAATATTTTTTAGCGTTTGTTCTTTCCTACTCCCTGGATAGAGACCCCATTTCATTTAGTATTTGCTCATTTTGCATATAAAAAAGCACTTAGAGATACCAAAATTTTATCACTTGTTTCTTTGTTTTTTCTTTGGCATTTCCAACAACTCCACAAAGTTTCATTTGAATCCGTTCAGTACTTTTTGAGTTATCCTGCTGACAAACTAACAAACCCAAACCAAAACGCCAGTGAAAACAATACCTCCTTCGCGGAGTAATAAATTGGATTATAGTATATACAACCTTATTTTAACAAATAAATATAATGTCTAAATACCAATTTGGTATAATATCTAATACCAAAATTAGTCGAAGTCCTTGATTCTCAAAGGAATGCAAGATTCGAAATTAATCGTAGTTTAGTGGTTTCTATCAAATAGAGAATAAATAAAATCATGAATTATGATAGTGAATGAAATCAAATGTTATGAAAAGTAGAAAAAACTATCGAATCATTCCTAAGTTTTCCTTTATTTATGCTTATTACATCCATGATATAAATACAATTTAGATTTTGGTTAGTATTTTTTGTATTAATTTTACAGCTACATTAGGCTAAGATTGCTAGGAAATGCTATACAAATAAATAAGTTTTTTTTCAATATTCGTGACTCCGAGTTCAACATGCATATCTTAAAGATACTGCAGATGATCAGCTGTTTAT
>CP045903.1:13517027-13540821 GCA_013387185.1 Caligus rogercresseyi | reverse complement strand
GAATATCGTACCGATTGACGGTATATTTGAAAGTATGACTTTTGTAGCATTCACATAGAGACATAAAGATATAGAGAGCTTATTCCCTTCAATAGCAAGAAACATCGTTCAACTGTCGCTTTGCCCAAGCGCGCCCTTGTGTGAAGAACTTGAACTTCGAAAATAAATAAACAATTATAACTTATAATATTATGAGCAGAACATAAATAGACATTCAATATAAGCTTATGCATGCATTGAATACTAGAGTACCTGAAAGTGCATTAATATCGGACAATAAGAGACAGTAAAAAAATATATATAATCTTAGTACGTATATAATTTAATAAGATTAGTAGTATTGAATTTCAAATAAGCTCTAATAAATTATAGCAAATGATGTATTAATTGTCCTTTGTTATAAACTGCCCCGATATGAAATGCATATGAAGAAGTAAAAACAGATACATAAATAAATTTATTTCTCTTTCTAATCTACCGTACCGAATATCGATCGATACTGTAGATATATAATAAAATCTACCGAATACCGATATCGATTGATATTCGGTATATACCGAATATCAAACGGGCGGTAGATTTTTCTACCGAATCCCAGCTCTGGAAAATACTTATCACAATAAATAATAAAAAAAGGACGGACACAGACAACTAAATCTCTCGGATAAAATAATTGGTAGATTAGATAAAATAGCTTTAAAATAGCTGCTCAACTATTTGTATTATAAAGGATTTCCAATAAAAATTATTAACATTACCCCATTCAATCTAAGTATCGTATTGTTAATAACATCTTACCTCATGTTGCTACAATTTACAAATAGGAGATAAGATTGGTTTAGTGTCTTCTGTAAGGATGCAAGGGAATCTTTAATTCATTTTTAATAGAATGTACAGAAATGATAATGCTTTTATATGCTTTAAGGGAGCGTTTTAATGAAGACCTGCAACTGATAACCAGACATTTCTTAACTCTTATTCAGGTTGGTTAGTTAGTTAAAGGTTTATTACTGTAGATATTATGTAGTATCTTATTCAGATTCATTTCAGAAAAAAATATTTTTTATACATAAGTTTTTACAATATAAATTTATTTAAAAAAATAACTGATTACATTTGAATATGCCAACGATGTTATGTTTTTATAAATGTTTTTAATTGTAAATGAAAGTCAGTATTTCAAATTCAATGGTTCAGATATACAAAATCAATTTTTATAAAATAATTAGTAGTTTTATATATAGATATGCTCATATTTTTTAAAAATGAGGCGAATCTTTGGCACACTTAAGAACCATATATTAATGTACGTGAAGCTAAATTATAGTAACAGTTAAGCAGAAGCATTTTTGAGCTTCTCATTACTTAATCAAGTAATGTCCTAACCGAGTCCCTGATGTTATACAGTCAAGTAGGTAGAGGCAATGCCCATAGTGAATAGCAAAAGGCTATATTATATTATTATATTTGACACTCCCTTCAAAATACGTCAATGCTTTGAAATAGATAAGTGTGACGTCAATAAATAAAATATCGTAAATATTTTAATACAAATCCTTCTTCTTCAATTTACAAGTGTCAATTTATTTTGTAGAGTTATGTATATGGAATAATGAAATGAATATATAGTAATACTAATAATAAACTTACGATTTGAGGGATGGAGGAGTTTGTACTTCAACGAGTGATAAGGAAGTGGTAAAATATATATACCTCCTTCGTTGAATCCTGAGTCATGACATACCCCCAAAGAAGCCTGTATTACGTAGGCAAACGTGCCTGAAAACAAAACTGTGGGCATGAAGGCTTTCCTAAGTACGGAACTTTTAATTCTTTTAGTCCACAAAACCTTTTATATGTAAAGAGATTTTTTTAAATTATCTCATAACATTACTTAAACTATCTACTAACTTTTACTTCAATAATAAAATAATGTAATTAACTAATAATTGTATGATAAATAGCAAATTGTATAAATATTTATTAATAAGATTGTTAGAGGATAAGCCGACCCTGTCAAATGTATTGTTCATAAACAATATGAATATGCATAATCTTTTTTTAAACGAAAGAATGTAAAAAATATTGAGAAATAATTTTTATAGGCATTATCCAATTAGTTTAACATGCAATACATATACAAAAGCGGTTTTTCATAGGCTCCAGCGTCGTAGATTCGACGATATGTTGCGTACTCACTACATCTACATTTTTGAGATGCCGCTATGGCCAGGATCAGGTCGACCAAGCTCATTATCTTGAAAGTCCCTCTGCTAAACGCGGTAACATTTTATAACATTATACTTTTATTATGTAGGGAACGCCTACATAATATGAAACGCATGTGGTGATCTGTGCGGAGCGTCCACAGACAAAATAGCCAAGTGTTGCTTAAAAAATTATTTGAGAGCATTCCTCTGTAAAGTTTTTTTATGTTTCTTATAGTTTTTTATTGATTAATATTTAATAATTATTTTAGTTTCATTGTATTGGTTTTATCATTATTTTATATTATAGATTTTTAGACTAGCTACTCTTAGCTGATTAATTAGTAATATAAAATAACTACAATGAATAAAGAATTACACTCTCACACAGTAATTAAGACGGTAAACTAACTATTTTCACACAATATCAATACATCACACAGCAACAGAAGATATTCCATTTCATAGATTCAACATACCTTTATATCCTGACTTCTATTTTGCTTTGACTGAAGACAAAATTCAGTCTTTTTGAATGTTTAATTTGTGGACGTTCATCCTGCATTATCGATTTTTTCATTTTTATAAGTGCAAACCCAATTATTGGACTAATATATATATATTAGGTTCCGTGTGAATTTGTCATATAATACATATTTTCCCCTGTGTATAATATTGATAATTGTACAATAAAATAATTCGATACTTTTAAATATAAAAATACCTAATAAAGAGCAATATATTATTTTGATAATTAAATATAACTTGATTAAATGCCGTTATTTAGATTTCTCTATGTTTGCTGATATGACACGGTTAGAAGTTCATTACTCTATTACAAATTATATACACATAAAAATACGTATAAAAGCTAAAGATAAGAGCACTACCACACTTTGGGGTAATATATGTGTTAAAAATGATAGTAATATTGGTAGTATTTATGACATCTTACAGACATTAAAAAGATAAGGTCATAATAAAATATGAGCTACTAAATAATGGTTGGTCATGGTTATAGTATTTTTAATACTATTTTTTACACATGGGGTAAAAATAAATGATAGTAATATTGGTAGTATTTTTGACATTTTACAGAGATATAAAAAGTTAGGTCATAATAAAATATCAGCTACTAAATAATTAGGGGTCGTGCTTATAGTATTTTTTTTGTAATTTATGTATATCACAGACCAACGATGCTTAAGTCATTATAAAATATATATTATATTTTTTAAAGTTCTTACATTAGTTTTCATATTTATGCTTCTTTGAGTTATAAATATAATGGTATTAACTTTTTAAATAATACAATTATCTACGTCATTGAGGTTCATAATGAGAACCTGTGGACTTTGATTCCTGTTTGATTATATATTGGCTATGATTCATTGTTGCTTTGAACAAATACGAAATTTTTATTCACAAAATGATACAATTATGTAACAATGAAGACGCAAAATAGCAAAACATATACGGAAGACAATTAATTGGATGCAATTTTAGACTCAATATCTTTTTATATGTACAAATATAATTCGTGGCGACTCGCCCACACAAGTATTCAAGATATATATTTAGCTAAAATATTGTAGGCAACACAATTTAATATCTCGAAATAACATTAAGTTCTTCAGACTTTTATTTTTATATATTGCTTGATAATTTTAGTAGCCTTGTATTGGAGGATTTATTCGGAACAAAGCATTACTTCGAAACCTTTTTGATTATTTAACTTGTACTTCATGTAGTGAAATCTTTGTTTTAAAATATATTATTATTATAGACATGAGGTAAAAATCCTATTGTGTGGAAGTTTCACATCAGGTTGAAATAATAGGATCTAATAAAAAAATGCAGAAATTTCAAGGGGAAGGGAAATGTTAAAATGGAGAATCGTAAGGTAAGAAAATATGAATTCTAATTAGGTTTATTCTAGTAATGTATAACTGTATCCGTAACAGGACTAGCACCCCCCAGACAATCACCCCCCGGACTAGCACCCCCGTGCCAATCACCCCCCCGGACAGTTACCCCCCGTTAGTAATATTTCTTATCTTTTAAAGTCCACTTATGAAGTTAACTATGTTTTCCAGCTATTAACAAAGGTGACGTCACTGGTTAACCACTTTCTTGATCTCCTTTTCCGCTGCTTGCGAAGACTAATGGGGACTTGGATATCTTTAAAAAAGCCACAGGAACACGTTTTTGGGTGTGAAGAAATGAATATAATAAATTGAGAATAAATTTATGTGTCAACTTATTTGACTAGATGAGTTTTTGATTTTCAAATAGACACTTTCTCCTAGTCTTCGATTTAGGACAAGTGGTTCCTTAATGAAATCTTAGAAAATAGATTAGGACCTATATGAGATAAATAAGATATCTTGAGTTGATAGGTTACAAACTATATGATTGTCTACTTGTAAATAGATAGCCCAGATATAAGGTTCAAGACACGAAATTGGAAATTTATGTACGTTTAATTATTGCAGATTCAAATTCTAAAGAACTGGGACTGCGTGCTTACCAGTGACGTCATCTATTTTAATAGCTGGAAAACATAGTTAACTTCATAAGTGGACTTTAAGAGATAAGAAATATTACTAATGGGGGGTAAATGCCCGGGGGGTGATTGGCACGGGGGGTGCTAGTCTAGGGGGTGATTGTCGGGGGGTGCTAGTCCTGGGGGTGATTGCCCTAGAATCAACTGTATCGTTCCTAAGAAATCGTAAATTCTTGAACTGGTTCCATTATACAAATAGGGGTTCGGAAATACTGGTTCGGGGGTGTCCAGTAATTTTATCGTACGTTAATTCCTCGTGGACATTTTTATAGCCGTTTTTTAGTCGTGGGTACTTACCTCGCTTGCTCTTTTCAATTTCCTCGTCCTTCATTTCTCGTGAGAATTTTTGTCCCGAAGATTTGTTGGAGTGAAGCATTTCCCTCGCTCTTCTTTTTTTCCTAGTTATTTTTGTCGCAAGTTTTTTTGTTGTGAAGCATTTTGCACGCTATTGATTTTTTTCTTACTTTATAAACCATAATCTCGCTGGATCAGTCGGGGGTCCCATGGGGTTTAAATCTACCGCTGACATTTTTAGAGAGAAATTGGAATATAAAAGAGCAAGCAAAGTAAATACCTACAACAACAACAACAAAAAAAGTACACGAGGAATTTACTCGCGATAAAATTAAAGTAAAATGGACCATAAGGTCAATTTACATACATTATATACTAAAACCTATTACCAATTAGCTTTTTTATTAATTTCGTTTCGTACGCGAGGATTTTCTGTCCTTCGCGCCCAAACTCATAATGTCTTATTCTTTGTACGTAGTGGCATCAGGGTATGCAAAAAAAACCAAAATTTTGAAAAACCCGAATAAAAACATTTCCCTTCCCCTTGAAATTTCTGCATTTTTTTATTAGATCCTATTATTTCAACCTGATGTGAAACTTCCACATAATAAGATTTTTACCTCATGTCTATAATAATAATAATATATTTTAAAACAAAGATTTCATTACATTAAGTATAAGTTTAATAATCAAAAAGGTTTCGAAGTAATGCTTTGTTTTATCGTGGTTTTTTTTTCGAAATTCGGGTTTTTCATTACACCATTAATTAGCTATTCTTGGTATTGATGAAAATTTTATTTACACTATTTAAACTAATAAATAGCTCGTTAATGATGAACTATATATATATATATTTCTATAATATTTAAAATACATTAAGATTGTTGGTGATAACATCGTTACACTTCTTCTAGATAATACGAAACTGCATCTAGATTATCCAATTGGTCAATATCGTGGTTACGACTTCTTAAATGGGTATATATCCTAACCAACTTAATACCTTTTCATTCTTCAGCCGATTCCGTAGTTTCGTGTGTACAAGATCGAAGGATGAAAGAGCTCTCTCAAGTCCTAAGTCAAATTAAGAAATACTTTGTTATAACATACAGCACGAGTTATATGAATTAAATTTAATGCTACCTGCTGATGAAGATGGGCAGGTAAAGAGCCTAATGGCCAGTTGGCAGAACTCCATAAGTGGCATCAATTCAGTGTTCTTTGCAACATATCTCCAATACTTTATCGGCTCCAAAATATCCTTGACACTAGAGATAAAGGCAGACGCTGGAAAAAGAGAAGAGTCTTCTATCTGAAAAGCAGCCATTATTCCAGGAAAGGATGGATCAAGATATTCAAGAAGCTTCATTGCGTCCTCTCTCATTTGTACTGGAATTTGAGGGCCAGTTTTGTTCATCAACATTTTGGCCAGAGTATGATGGGGTGTTATGGCACTCTTCATTCTGAACTGGACAGCTTCATGTAGCTCACTGGTGAGACAAGAACTTGATGAAAGTGTAAGCCATGATTCAACTACTTCCCCAAGATTGGTATCATCAGATTGAAAAATATTTAGACTTCTTGTCACAACATCAAGCTGAGATTGCAAATGAATAGCTTCTTCTTTGATTTTGCGATTATCAAGAATATTTTTGACCTTACTAGGGACAACTCCTTGATCGCAAATATCCAAATATAATTGGTAATTGAAGAGGAAACTCTCCAAGAAGTCACGATGACTGAGCCATCTAAAAGAAACAAATGAATCATACTTTTAAAAGAAATTATCACCTTTTATAAACTTTCCTTCTCACCTCGTGTCATTCGGCAATTGTGGGATCTTCCCACCCATCTGTTTCAACCTAGCTGCTACGTGTTGATGGTTTCGGAAATATTTCTGGACTTCAATTAAGTGGTTCTTAATCACTGATGGTGTTGCATCTATTTGAATCAAGTTAAGGTAATGTGCCGAGCAGCCATATGCGATGAATGATTTTCCTCTCCATTCCTCCAAAAGAGAGCGAACAAGAACCATTTTTGGTGCATTGTCGCTAACAAACCCAACGATTTGACAGCCATACTTCTCTTCAGCATTTAAAATCGAAGATTTGGCTAAATCAGCGCAATATGAAGCATCTTTCCTAACATCACCTACATCCACTGCATCAAGAAGGAACGTATGCCCAGGTATGTGGACGCACGTGGCAATGATGGATTCACGGTGCACATTTGACCATCCATCTTGAGATACAACAGCATACTTCCCCTAAATAAGTAGAAAATTAGTCGTAAATTTGCACTTACGTACGATAGAAAGTTAACCTGTAAGAGTGACTTCATTTGTCCATCAATTTTATCATGTTCCTTGTCCAAAAGAGGCCCAGCCAAATTTCTTTCTGTCACCAGCCGCGCCCCAATTCCGGGCCGCATCATTTCCATTGCCCTTTTAAACTCTGGATCTTCTGCAGTTTTAAATGGCAATCTATTTTTGAAAAAAACTCTCGCCCACTGCTCTTGAAGCTTTTCTTTCTCGGATCCTGATGTCACAATGATGTTAGACAAACGTTTTATCTTGAACGGAGGACTAGAGCTGTCTGGAAGATTATATCTAACTCCTGAGGGAACTACAAAGGGCGATGTTGAAGAATGTTCATTTGAACATGTATTAGACGCTGAGCCGAGTCTAAGGGAACATTTTTTCCTATGTTTCGTCAATCTCTCGAGACGTCCTCTTACTTGGGTCAAACAAGATTTGCATCGTAGCAGCTGATCCCGTAGAGGTTTCCCAAAATTTTGAGTCGAGTCAATGGCTTCAAAGTAGTTTCTTATTGGGTCAGGGCGCCTTCCTGGTAGGATCCTATTTCCTCCTGACATTTTCTTTAGCAACTGATTGGTAACTCGAAGTGTAATCAGACAAAAAAAAAGCATTCAAATTGCCACGTATTTACGTACCCTCGATGACAAATTCATAATCCCCTCTCAAATTCAATGCTGCTACTTGCTCCATGGGAAATGTTTTTGCGTCTAATGGGTGGCTCCATTCAGTCATAGACAGAAAAAAATATACTTTCTGGTTGCTTAGCCTATGGGAAGAGTAATGTATTTTACAAAGTACGCAAAAAGTCTGATGTTTGGAAAAACCCTAATTTTGCGGGTTTTTTCAAATTTTTATTGAAAAAAACCCCAAAAAAACCCGACAAAAACCCGGGTTTTATTATTGTGGGTTTTTTTAACATTACATACACTGAGTGGCATACTATAATTACTTTAAAAAGGAGTGAGGCAATACCTGAAGCAGGCTCGTGTGGTCTTCCTTGACTTCTTCTTCTTTCTTCTTTGGAAAAAAAGATGCAATGTCAGGATCCACCACACGAGAGACCTCCTGATCAACAAGATCAAGAGCTTAATGAGGCTAGAAATGGATTAAGCAGCCGGCAGGCCGGTGGGGAAGTTGAAGAAGTCTCTCAGTCCAACTGGGGAGGAAAAGCGTTGTGAGTATGGAAGATCTACAGGCTAAGGGCGAGGATGTAAGGGGACGTGCAGGAGAGGGGGAAGGAGGAAAGATTATTTCTTCCTCCCTCTACCTTCAAGCTCTTAAGAAAAATTTGGAGACGAGAGCTATGAAGCAAAGTGTAAAAATTGACCTTTTTACAGCGGAGAGGGAACAGTATCCCAATAAGCTTACTGTTTTGGAAGTTGAAGAAACATTTTCGGTATACTTAAGGTTGAACAGAGCAATGTAAAAAGAGTACGCATTTGCCCAGGGTATAGAAATGTTATAATTGTGGAGCTACATAAGGAAGTAGATATTGGGCCTCCTTTGCTCATGTGGAGGATGAATTTGAAATTAGAAAATCAAGTGGAGGTGTAAGGGGGATAAAAGGATGCGTGAGAGGGCTTAAAGCTCAAAAGAAAGACAAGAATGGGAATCCGATTATTTTTACGAAAAGTATTACGATACATTCCCCTCATGAGGACGTTACAGAACAAGACATTTGTCTATCGTTGAAGGAATATGGAGATATTGTAGGTCCAGAGAAAGTAAGTTGTTTTCAGGATGGAAGACTTAAAGGCTTAATGAATGGAAACTTCAATGTTAAAATAACTCCCAGTGGAGAGATCCCTGGGTTCATCCCCATTAAGGGACTCAAAACAAGAGTCTCATATTTTGGGCAAAGCAAATTCTGTGCTAGATGTTACCAAAATGGTCATTTCGCTAAAGAGTGCCCAAACAAAATGATAAAGTGGCGTGATTATCTTGATAAGATAAGGAAAGATGTCCATAAAAACATTGTTCCTGCAACCGTTGTTCCTGCAACCATTGTTCCTTCAACCGTTGTTCCTGCAACCATTGTTCCTGCAACCGTTGTTCCTGTAACCATTGTTCCTTCAACCGTTGTTCCAGCAACCATTGTTTCTGAAACAGATGTTCCTACGGGAGATTTGGCTTCAGAAAAAGAAATTAGACCTTCCGGGAGTTCCTTACACGATCATAACTCACCCAAAGATACGACGGGTACGGTTACTTCGATCTCCTACCTGAGCTAGAAACAAAGAGAAACCACACTTCAACACGGCCATCGTGCTAACATTCCTCACAAAACCTCTCTATTAATTTACTTATTATAGAAGAAGAAGGAAAAAAGGTATTCGTCATCCAGAGTGCTCCTGCCTTGTTCTTATTATTGTTATTGTTTACATTGATTCATCATTGCTTGGGATCAAATTTCTCGAATGGGAGTGGACGGGTGGCATGATTCTAGTCATTATATTTGCCCCGTCTCGTCTCATCCTCCTCCTCAATGATCGGAGGAGGAGGCGAGACGTTTGGGAGCTCCTTCATCAATGTGGTCGCTCCTAGCACTGACTCGGCTCATGAATATGTTCAACACTCTGGATAACGAGTACTTTTTTTCCTTCTTCTTCTATAATAAGTACAATAATAGAGAGGTTTGTGAGTAATGTTAGCACGATGGCCGTGTTGAAGTGTGGTTTCTCTTTGTTTCTAGCTCAGGTAGGAGATCAAAGTAACCGTACCCGATACGACAAAAGAACCTCAAAAGCAATCTCAAGAAATTACAAATATTCCTGAAGCTGTCCATGGCATTGAAGAGGAGCCGAGGAAGGCAATAACAAGTTTAAAAAAATCCTCTAAAATTTCAAAAACGCAAGAAATGATTCTTCCACACAGGACTAGATCGGGCTCCATCAACAAGAGAACCGCAGTGGATTATGGACTATCTCCTGATAAAAGGACACCTTTGAAAGTCCATAGAAATACAGAATAGTACCTGTATTTATTCCTTATGTATTATCCTTCTTGATAACTATAAACACTTATGGCCGTTGATCATCTTCCACATATAAGATTGGCAGGAGACATAGACAGGAATATGAATATTAACAAAATATTTTCTCTCAATTCCAGAGGAGGTAAAGAGCGCAGAGTGAGACATGCTGTGTTGAAAAGTTTGTTTAAATTAAAACCGGACATTGTCTGTTTGCAGGATATCCGCTCATCGACGTCTTCTTCTTGTCTCGAATCATGTACTTATTGTCAACCGCCAAATTTTTCCTATTTCTTTACAGGAACCGGCCTACAAAGGGGTGTGATGACATTTGTTTCCAAAGCCCTTGGTGAAGCTCAACTAATTAAGGAACACTCTTCAAAAAGTGAGTGGCATTTGGTCAGGGTGACTTCGGGTGACTCTCAAATAAATGTCATTAATGCTTATGGTCCCAACAGGAAAAACTCTGCTTTTTTTCAATCAATGATAAACTTTATCAAGAGTGATTCGCGTCCAACTATTTTGATAGGGGACCTCAATGTAGATTTCAACGGTAATTTGGATTCCTATCCTAATAGAGCGCTTCTCACGAAGTTAATTCGCCAGCTCAACTTTGTGGATGTGGTGAGAAAGTTAGGATCCGACAATGAATACTCATGGAAATCCGGCCGAAAATCTTCAAGAATTGACCATGCTCTCATGACTCCTTGGTTATCCTCTTTTGCTAAGAGAGTAGTATATAAATATGTCCCATCCTCCGATCACAGATTGCTCTGTGTTGATCTATTTTGTTCCTCTGTTAAAAAGAAATTTAGGACTCCCTCATGGGTTACTGAGTTAGCTGATTTTAAACAAAAATTAAGAGATAGGCTCCAGCAGTTTTATGATTCTTCTTTTACTTCCAAAAAATTATACCAAATTTTATGCAAAATCATTCGAGACACAACCATATATTTTATCAAAAAGAAGAGAGTAATTTTAGATCAAATTCAAAAAGATATTGAAAATGTTATGAAATCGGGATCTTTATTTACACGTCATTTAACTTCCGCCACTGCAAATGAGATATCAATCTCAGAAATTGCAGAGGATGAAATGAGAAAAAAGTTTATGCGGAACAAAATGCCATCCAGGACTAAGACTCTCTGCTTCTAGAAATTTGCTTTCTGCTAATAGTATAAAAAAGCTCAACATTAATGGCAATGTAATAAAAAAACCGTTTGATTCTCGAAGCTTTCACTGATAACTTCAGAAAAAATGTGGAGTATTCCAGAGATAATTTCCCTAGGCCAAGGAGAGGGAAGATAGGCTCCATATTTTCAAGTGACAAAATCACAGAATTTATTTCCACATTCTTTAAAGAAAACAAGTCTTCTGGGCCAGATAATATCAAAGGGAAGATTTTTTCGCTATGCCCAGGTGATATTGTGCCCTATCTTCTTAAGATAGCTCAAGAAATGGAGACAAAAGGAAGACTCCCAGAGGCTTTTTTACGGGGTAGAATAGCCCTAATACCAAAAAGGGAGATGGTACCCATATCAAACATTGGAGGCCCTTAACTATATTAAATGTGGCTTAGCAGGTGTTTTGGCGAAGGAAATACAGCCAATTTTGAATAAAAAAATAAGTTCCGAGCAAAAGGTTTTCTACGTAATAGACATATCGCTGATATTTCAAGAAATGTACAGACAGCAATAGATTCAACAAGAAATAGTAGAAAGTTTGGAGCTATCATTGCCATTGATTTTAGTAAGGCATTTGATTCTATACACCACGGTTTTGTGCTCAAAGCCGTTAAGAAATATCTCCCTAAGCGGTTTTTCAACCCTATTCGTGCCCTCTTGCTGAATGGTACATCAACTTTCTGTATAGGTGGAGAATATAGTGAGCCTATTTTGCTAGGTAGGAGTTGTCGCCAAGGATGTCCTGTGTCTCCTCTACTTTTCATTATGTCCCTTGAAGAATTATGCCGATCTCTAACTCGAAAGTATGGTGGTTTTGGTGTTTGTTTCGGAGGAAAAAAAACACTTAATGGATTTATATGCTGATGATATTACGTTGATGGTGGAGGGTAATTCTGTTACCCAATAAAAAAACGAATTGAAATACTGCTTACCTACTTTGATAAGTTCTCGATAGCGTCAGGTTTGAGAACTAATCCGGAAAAAACCTCTATTTTGCCCATTGGTATTTGGTCCCCACTTTCAACTACAATTATAGGTGGCTGTAAAGTTGTTGACCAAATCAATATTTTAGGTATTGTATGGGAGAAAACGGGAGCTGCAGTCTTAAATTGGGATCATCGGTTCATAAAAGCACAAAAACTTTGTAAAACTGGCGAAACAAAAGTCTTCATGACCGTGTGGTGCTATATAATACCCAAATTATTCCACAAATGCTATACATAGCAACTTCCGTTCCTTCAGTCGCCGAAAAGGCAATCAAGGAAGAGGAAAGTTGGCTTAGAAACTTATTTCATACGAGATTTCTTCCTGCTCTGAAAAGGCCACGTTCTCAATTGGGAGGAGGGCTTGCCTTATTAGAAAATATTTTACCTAGGTTTTATATGAAGGTTTTTAAAGACATTTTAATTAAACCCGACAAAGATGGAGAGGTTTTGTCGGCGGTTCTTGTGTTTTTAAAAATCTTATGTTTGGCACTCCTTTATCCAATAATATTTTAGTCCGTTTCTCAAGTGAATGGGGTGCAGCTCAAAGAGTTTTATGGAAATTAATACCGTGCTTCGATTCAAACAGTGTGATAGATATTATACGTCAAAAATTTAATAAGGCTCCTTTCTTCAGGAACTTACCTTCTCCTGAAGAACTCGAAAACATAGCCATCCAAACAAACACTTTTACCATTCACGACTTGAAAAGAGAATCAGCTTTTAATACAGGAAGGTTCATGTTCCCCCTAAGAAAAAGTGCACTCAATCATCTTCCTCTAACTCCATGGTGCATGAAGTTTATTTGCACAAGATTGGAAAACTCAGACGCGAATAAAGTTGCTGAATATTATAAAAAAGCTATTGGCCTCCCGTCCTCTTGGGATCGGATGATTAGACATTCTCTTTTAAAACTTTATGACGGTCGACATTTTACATCACAATTTTTAATCTCTGCTAATCTTCTACGCTTCTTCAGTCCATGTAAAAATTGTGGAAAATTATACAATGATACTCTTCATGCTTTTGTAGATTGTCCCATGTTAATTATTTTGAGGTCATTTTTAGAGTTAAATTATGTTTTCATTTCGAATTTTAGGCTAGATTTTTTGAAAGCTTATATACTCTTCGGCTCTTTTAAACATTTTAAATGTAACTCTCCAGAAGGAAAAGCTATTTTATCAGCTATTAGGAACTTTAAATCTTACTTAGGACAAAAATTGACCTATGGTAAGTGTGTAGATGTTAATAGCTTAAGAGCAATTATGATATCCGCTGCAGCGAGATATTGTGCCCTGGAAATTAAGATCCCCGATGCCCGTGATGATTCCTGGACATATGCATTTAGAATAATACGCTATTTCCCTTCGAACTCTGCCCGACATCTCCAAGCGTTGAATAAGATTTTAAAACTTCACAACAAACTCACCGTCGAAGCTTAGGACTGTTTTTTTATATACTATTTTTTCAGTTTAAATAATTTCTATTTATCAATGATTATAGTTTTGTTAATGTTTCTCTTGAATTGATCACTTTTTTATTGTATTATTTGTTTATAGATATTTAGATCTTTTAGTAGGAAAATAATTTTAAACTAAAATGTTTATTTATGTTATGTATTTTTAACACAATTTTCCTATTTTATATTCAGTTTCATGTTTATTGTTTTTATATACACATTCTAGCTGAATAAAGATCTTACCGTGGAGAAAAAAAAATTACTTGTAGAATGGGAGATGCTCTTTCAATGAAGCTACTATGATTGTAAAATATATGGCCAAATTTATATAAAAATGTATTCACAATATTATATAATACAATATGAATAGGAAATAGGAAACACATGAATAGGAGTAAGATATATAGAACAGTGCATTGAAGACTCCATTACTCAGGCATACCGTTTTCGAACGGTGAATAGTTATTCTTTTATTATATAACACTATGTTACAAAATTAAGGTATTTTTTTGCCCCTGGGCTGAAATTCCTATTTATAAATTGATCTTTTCTTTATTTTCATGCCAGATATCGAAATTATAAAAACTGTTCTGAAATGCATTGACATATACAAAAAATATATTATATTTAAAGTATAGTCAATAAACTTGAAATTTAAAAAATATAGCCGCTTAAATAGAACACTAAAAAATTATCAACTATTTGAAATATAATGCCTATTTTTCGAATAGTAAGAAAGATATTGAAATTATAAAAACTGATTTGAATTGCATTGACATACTACACTTACAATCAATTATGTAATCAATTCAAATAATCTATGCTTTGTTATTTTGGATATGACATTTTTGGGATGTAACGTACTTTTTTAATATTTATTTTTGTTCCAAAAGTTACATAATTTGAATTTTTGATTTTTCAAAATGAATACTTTTTAAAGCCCAGTCAAAAAGGGTTTTAGGTAATATAATATGTAAATCTTAATATTCTTAGTTCTGTATAAAAAGATTGTTGATAATTTTTTGGAAGTTGAGAGAGTTTGAGTAATGGACGTTCGATGCATTTTCTTCATCTAAAGCCTGTTGAATAGAAAATAAAAAGTTATTATTTACATCGTTAGAAAAATATAAATACTATCATTATTTTTTTCGGGTTCTTCCAAAAGATGTGCTTACATAGACAGCTATAGGAAAGGTTTGGTGGAAAAATATTGACATGCATATTCACTTAATTTTTATTCATTTATTTCAAGAACCTCAGATTGAGTGGCGATTGAGAGGATACTAACACAGAGGGATGCCAGACGTTATAGTTGAGCAGCCATTTTCCAGTGGATTTTTTAATAATAATCTTTAAAAGCCATATAAATGTTTACCAAGTCCTGGCAGTAGTGGACAAATATTTTATACTTGTGAAACATGTTCGAGATGCTGATGAGTAAGACGCAGTGTCCCAAATTATTTAAATATACATTATGTGCATTCCTAATCTAAATTCCAAGACTTTGCCTAGGAATATTTGTCAAGGCACAATTTTTTACCAATTCATTTTTTGTTGTGTTACAATCCTGGCTGGGATGTTTACCGATTGGAATAATTACTGCTTGAAATTTCAAGCGTATTTATAACATAATTCACGAAATAAATCATTGGAATGCAATTTTTTCGACTGTTATCTTATGTTAGCCCATTTTTTAGTTATGGTTTATTGTTCATCACTAGTTCATCATACAATAAACGATCAACTGAAAGACCACAAAAACAATCAGAAGTATTGCGCCAGTCTACTCTTTTCCACTTGGGATCAATTTAGCCTTTGCTACTATAATTTTTACTCTTAACTTTGGCTTACACAAACTTTAAAACTCTTATTTCTTTCCAATCAATACACACAGTTATTTTTTTTTCCATTGAAACACATTTAAACTTGCAATAAAAAATATAAGATGATATATATATTTATTAGACTTATTTATTTCATTAATATAAAACTATCATGAATCAATGCACTCTATAAGTTATAAATGAAAATAATGAAAAATGTATGGAGTTGATAAACACAATTGGTTTGATGTTTTTATAAGAAACATAAAAACTAAGATAATTAAGAGAGTCCCTTCTCCGCATCACCAGTCCGGATTCTTAACTCTAAAAATAGCCCTATCGAAGGAACCAAAGACATCTCCGGGGCCCAGAAAATATGAACTCATAAACATGGAGCGGGACATCAGGTACAGGGCTGTCTTATTGGTACTGTGTATCTTCAAGGGTTCCATTCCTCTCACATTAACTGTGCCTAAAACAAATACAAGAAGATATATTAATTTATTTTTTTGTGCTGTTAACAGTTCGGAATTGAGACATAAAAAGTATGGAGGTCCCTTTCCAGGTTATAACATTCCTTGTTTAGGCTATTCATATATTTATGTCAAGGTTTGACTACTTTCGTAATAAAAAAAGGAAAAGGATGAAGTTCCTGATAGGAAGAACTCCCACCTTTTCCCTTTTCTTTTTTTTACGAAGGTAGTTACAATTTGGCATAAAAAGGAGAGAGTTCCTATTCCAGGTTGTTATAGTATTCCATGCCTAAACTGGGATAATAATAAAACTGGGCAAAGGAAATGCTAGTGTAACCCAATCCATTATTATTTTTAAGGTTAGTATATTCAACTTTCTGCCTATAACATATTTATATACATATGTCACAGTAAGATCAATTACAGTTCTCGAGGGATTATGGTTTGATATCAATATACACCATATTTGTGCAATGATGAGCCATAGAATCATTGTAAGTTATTTTGAACCCCCATATATGGCATCATTCTGACATCTGGAGCCCAATGATCCATTGGAGATAAATTTGTAATCCCATTATGTCGTAGTTGTAAGGGGTGAGGAGACCTGGGTGTTCATTGAATGGTCAATTTTATAATATTTCGTGAACACTATTAATTTCCTCTAATAGCATAATCATCAAATTATTTTAAATGTAATCATCTTTTTGTAATTGGAATATTGAAGATTTTTATAAAGTAAAAAAAATCAAGGTGAATTTCAAAATTTTAAGGTAACTATCCAAATAGTTAGTGGAACTATGAGCGACATACCATAATAAGAAACTTTTTATTTTAAGAGCAATATGAACTCCGTTTACACACACGCATTTTGAACCTATAAACTACATTTGCAAAACTTCAGAGTGATATCCGCTGAATGCATTGGATAAAAAAGATCTCTTAGTTCCAATGTATACCTTGATATTTTCATTTTTATAGCATTTACTTATTTGAGAGGCAGTAGCATTAAAATATCATTTCGATATTAAAGCAAGAACCTACTGATAAAGTATTTCATTAAAAAACTCACCTTCTTGGTTCGAGGAGAACATGATGCCATAGTCCCCAAGGGCCGATGGAATAATGACCCCTTTGTCTTGAACGGATGCAACCTCAAGTTTGCCGGTATAACCATCATTCCGAGGATTTTATGCTGGAAAAACAAATCTATATTACAGGCATGTTCGGGCTCAGGCTGCGGTCGTGGCATGAGGCCTTGAAAGCTAGTGTTGTCCATGGTGACCAGGGTTGACATTTGTGGACCTAAAAAGACCAAATATACATTTATATGGGGTATAAAATGTATTTAATGATCAGAGGTGGGTTTTTCGTATTTTTTTAAACTCATTATTCAATAATCAATCATCTCTAGCTCAGTGTTTCTTTTTATAACAAACTATCAGCGTCCATGGCCAAATACAAAGCAGAAGATCCTTTTTTCACAAAATAATTTTATCATCTGAAGAGAGTGGAAAATGCAATGTATTTTTTATTAAACTTTCTGAAAGCATCATTAAGGTATTTCCCACCATATTTGGCAGTTGTTGTCTCTGAACTTTGGAGAAACGAAAAATAATATCCTAAAATCAATAAACAATTAAGAAACCTTTAATTACATAATTTTAGTCTTAATACATACTCTTAGGATCATTAACTTCTTCATATTATTTTTGGTAGATGTATCTTCAGGCATAATTTATTATTCTTTTTCAAATTTCGATAAATCAAGTTTATCTTTTTGTACTTAGTTATCCCTTTTTCATTTACTGTTATTTAATTCATGCAATTTATTCGGTGGTAGTCGGTAGATTTATTAAAATACATTGGTATCGATTGTGGGATATAAACCATAGGGAGTACGGATCTACCAAAATACCGAATAGCAATTGGTAATCCCAACTCTGACATCTCAATTAATTGTTTATAATAATAGGAATTGTTTTGACTTGATTTCTTATACTTGTTTTAAAAGTGTTTTTTGTTTTGATTTAATGATTTTAAATACTCGTTCACTCAATAAGTAAACTGATCATTATAACTTGTTATATGAGCCTCTGAAAATGTAGAGACTCACCATCAGTATCTGTTACTGCAATCCCATTCTTCAGAGCAGCGTCCCAGGCATCAAAAAATAAAGTGATCCCCAGCTCATGGGCTCGTGACTTTAGCTCAGGATCTTGAGGAGAAGCACGAGAGGGATATCATTGCTCTGCAAAGCTTCATATTCCTCAATATTACATGGAGTCCTGAACTCTCCAGCCAAGATTCGTCCACAAATCAGGGTTCCTCTCCGTCATAAAGAACAATCACACCTCCAATGATGGAATCCGGGCCATAGAGACTACCTTTGTGAGTACTTCGAGTAATTTGGTTGCTCCAAGGGCTCAATTGTATTGTCCCAAAGTCCACCACTGAGTTCTAAAATGTTTAATCATAGTGGAAATAGAGCGAATATCATGTTAGGAAAATTAGAATTATGAAGGAGAGAATTGTAGTATAATAACTATAAACACAGATTTTGCGAAAGTTTTCAGCTATTATAATCAAAGACTTGATAGAATTAACGAAATTACCATGTCTTTTTTTGAAAAGAAGTATCTGTTTGACATATCTAAAAGTGTCAAAATTGAGTTTTCATCTATATATTCGGAATTTTAAACATATTGTCAAATTGCTAAAGGAAAGGATATTATTAAAAAAGAAAACTATGAAACATCATGATTGGGACTCCCGCCATATACTCTACGCTGTTTATCACAATTCTTAAATTACATAGCAGAGAATGGAACTACACAGATGAAATGATCAAGACCGTCCCATCTATCTCACATAACCTCGCAATTGTCTTCTACACTAATTTATTATATATTAAGACGGTCTTGTTAATTTTAATAATTTTATGTTTATAAAGATTCGTTTAGAGATACGTTTAAATACCATTTGGGAGAGAAACTGTGTATTTTTTATCATTGTTTTCGATATATTTTATATTTTTAAAGATTGTTTTAAAGATATTTTGTATTTTTAATGATTATAGTTTTATACAATATTTAGATGATGTTTCAGGGGTAATATCTAAAAGGTCTTTAAGAAATTAGATTTTAAATTAGATGATATTTTAAAGTTTTGAAATTTGTTTTAATGATTATTTTACACTATTTGATAATTAGTTCATAAAGATACTGAAAAAAAGAAAACAATATTTTTCATACCGAAAATATGACGATAGTAGATATTCAAGTATTTTTTATACTCATCAAATATTCAAATAGTAAATATTAGTATCCATTCATAATAAAAATAAAAAGAAGAAAAAGCTTTGATTAAAATTAGATTTTGTCAACTTTCTTTCCATTTTTGAAGCTTTCTAAATAATCATTTCAAGTGAGGAAGCTCCAATATTTCCCTTGTATCAACAAATCAGAGTTTGAATATAAGAAAAAAATCGTTTGAATTGCCTATCCTAATTAAATGCATATATGATAAGCTCTGATAAATATTTTTTCTCTTTTTATTACTTCATAATATAAATATTACTTGCTAACAAACTAAAACTTCGTTTTGGTTGAAAACAAAATGATCACAGGACCACTTATTGTGTGTACTTATTATGTGTACGTGAAGTCCTTTTTTATTATATGTATTTATAATTAACGTTAAGGTAAAGTAGCGCATGCTAGGAAAAAGTAAACAAAAAATTGACCCAATTTTGATTATTTTCTTTAACGTTAGATGTCGTTAGTCCATGAAATTGTCAAAATCCTATTTAAAACCGTTTAAAGGGATTAAGTTGGATGTTTGAAATATATCAAATACCTACAACATTGTGCGAGACTTAAAGTATAAATAATAAAAGGACTGTTATTATTTTCAAAGAGCTCTATCATCAAAGCACCCCTTACGGACTAAAGAAAAACTAAAATTTTGGCCAATTCCTTTTGGGAAAAAGGAAGATTTTATGATATGCATGCACTACTTTACTTTAACGCTTTACATTAAAGTTGTAATTTGGTGTTGAAAGCTTTCAAATTAGGTCGCAAAAACAAAGTGTAAGATCAATATTAGCATACTTACATTTCTATATTCAGGGCATGTGGGATAGGCAGAAACATTTTGGAGAACTCGCAGATTGATGTCCTTGCGGCCAATGCCCCTGCCTTCTAGGTCAGTTTTTAGTATAAGAGAGGATTGCGGAGAGTCTTGCTTGAATTCAATGTATTGTCGTCGGGGGTAATAGGTGTCCCCCATAGGATTCTTCCGCGGGAGGCAACATGGCATGTGCAGATTTCTTGAAGGAATGTCCCTACTGCGTTCATCCTTCGTGATCTCTTCATTCGCGTAAAGAAGAAACGGTATCACGATGAATGTGTTTTTTACCGTCCCGGATGACCTTATCAGCGCGTACGCCGTTCACAATGGCCTCATAGCTCGAAGCCCCATCTGGGACATGCAGACTTACTTCAATTCCACACTCTGTTGTGGTATTAATAGACTCAAAGTCGAAGCTTTGATAGGATAGTGACAAAATGCAAACTCTCGAATATCTTCATTGACTTCCACTAAGGAACTTCTAACTATGAGTTTCATGACTGCGTCATTTGGAACAAAGAAGATTCTACCACCAAATAACCAGATTCCAGCGTCTCCTCTTGGGATTCCTCTTCTATTTTAGGCTTCTTTTCTATGATGCCACAGGCGACTCTTGGGCCGGCGTTTCCAGTTGTGAGGCTGGAGAAATCTCCACCCACGCCGAGATCATCTCTTCCTTCGTGGATGACGATGGTTCTCCCGAGAATGGAGTTGGTGGACTCGTACAGACTGATGAGATCATCCCATAAATGCACTTGAAGATTGCTGCCCCAGTAGACTTGAACATTTCCCAGATCTCCGACGTGACGATGCTCGGCCTCTGGTCCACCGTGGCTGTTCTACTCAAAGATTAAGAATATATATGTTTAAAAACACTTTATGCATATACGCTAGGCATATATTAATATCTCTACCATTTTATCAATAGTAAAACTCCACATGAAAGTTGAATGGATAAGTGTCACCAGAAATAAGGTTTTACCTCTATATTTCGGTATCTTATTGCGTATCATTTTTATGCCTATATGATTTGATAGAATTGCAGTACCCGACAGGATATAAATAAGCATAGCATTATGATTAGTCACTTGAACCTAGGATCTTATCAATGAGGTTGATCAAAATGGTCATCCCCTCTCGGCTTCGAGCCTGCGCCCCCAACGTAGCTTATTGTCAGTGTACATCCTTGTAATATGACATGTGTTGTGCACTGTGTTCACGCATAAATGTGTATGAGTGTGAGGATATTTTTTAAATATTTGAAATGAAGATTGGTTTCATCATATAATAAGTTAAGTTAGTTGACAAATAAAAAAGAAGATGTTTGTTTAACGTTCTAAAATCTTAAAGTTTATTTAGTTATACCACTGCATTTTGACTTATATACTTTTTAAATTAAACTAAGGCACTGCGTGATTTTTTCTTTTACTCGTCAGAAGCAACGTTCAAAATAATATTCTTCACAGTCTGACTCTACAACCTAAATATTTGTACAATCCATAAAGAAGTCGGATTTAAAAATATATAAAACCACAACTATTATGAACTAAAACTACTACAAAATAAGGAGAAGGAGTTTTGTAGAAACATCTTTATTTTGAAGAGTAAATATAAACACAAAATGTTTTGAGTTTTTGTTTACTGAAGATATTTAAATATCTCCTTATCAATCCGTCAATAAAAAAACTAAAATACGATCGAATTTTAGATGTTGGTTCCTCTTGCGTCTTCTTTAAATGTAAAACTGTATCAACTTATACATTTCCACATATATATCAATGATCAAAATAAATGCCAGAGTGGCTAAAATAATGATAATTTTTTTTTCATTTTATAAAACTAATTGTACTTATCATTAAGAGTATTTTTTTATTGGGGTTTTTAAAACCTCATAAATAAACAAAACGAAAAATATGCAACTTTCGTAATAGTTATTTATAGGTCAATGGTAAATATGTATTTATCGCCATGGATGAAAAAACTAAAGAAAATCTACTCTTGAACCTGAGGAATTACTTAATCGAAATAACAATAATATGCGATCTTTGAAGAACTCATTCAAAGAATTATAAAATGCCATCGATCAAGTCAAAGAGGAAAGACACATTGTAATCTAAAGAAAGGATTCTTATCTCAGAGTTGATATCCACGCCTCAACAGCCAAGAGTAAAGGGATGTTTAGCTTCCCCTTTCTTTCAGATAATAATCATGTTCGAGAAGCTCGAGAACTGTGGTATCCTTCTTTAATCGAAGGAAATGTTATAGAAAAACTTACTAACATTTATGTTTTTCTAGCTTTTATTATTATTTCTTATTAATGTTTATTTTCTTACCCCATGAGGATTGAAATGTGATCCGGCTCCTTTGCAACCGTCGGCCGTGCTTCCAATTTCATGTATATGGAATCCGTGATGCCCCTCCATGATCCCCTCAACAAAGCCATGAACAAACACAGGTGCATATGGCCCTTCTTGTCAAAGATATTTCACCTCGGATGTCCTCATTGCTCTCATGAATAATGTTGTTTTAGCTTCAATGACATTGGAGCTCTGACTATAGCCCATGAGCAACGATTTCAGAATCCTTAAAGTATTTTTTTATCTCACGCAATATCATTTGATTGCGTAGGAGGCCTCAAGTCCGTCGGGTGGGTTCCTTATATTTTCCTTTATCACGATTTCCCCATGTTCATCGAGTTCAAATTCTATTAGGGAAATAGTACGTAAGTCGTATATCGCAATATCGCAGCAAACCCATTATTTGGGGATAAATTTGAATCCCAAAAAAATTAGAACCCATAAATTATACGATCACAAAAAGCAAATTTAAAGGGAATGGTTTACCCTTTATCCACTCGAGATATGAAAGAGAAAAAGCAGCTGTCGATTGGGGCATGACAATCGAGATTTATAAATATCTATAACACAATAAATAATTATTTATTTACAAAATCTTTCACCTTCCCTATTCATATTTTATATATACGCACAAGGGAAAACAAATGTATTCATTCTATTTTTCAATGAAAACGTCATATACCAAGAGCTTTGTCAATCCAGCCTCGAGAGAAAAATCTGCATTGGGTTTCAGGCCACGGAAGGAAGCTTCCATAGACTTGATTGTTAGTGGGCTGCACTAGGAGAGCTCTTCCATAAGTGCTTAGATTGCCAGTGATCCTAACCTCAGCCACTAGCTATAATACTCGTTAGTATAATTATTAATAATTCAATACTTGATAATTAAGACTTACCTTCAAATCGCCCGCAAAAATCAGAGCACTCGGTAAAAGAGTGGAAGTTATTACTATTCCCACCGATCCCGGAGAAGAGAAAGCTCTGACAGGATCCTAGTTCCTCGTTGTAGTAATAGCGTGTTTGAGCTTGAGG
>CP045903.1:13506361-13516927 GCA_013387185.1 Caligus rogercresseyi | reverse complement strand
GAATATATAATATATATATTATATATATATATATATATATACTATATTAGACCTCCCAAAAAAAAACCCACTTTTTTAGTTCTTTTACATATACCCAGCGATTCTGGTTCTTTTGTGATGCTGAAAACGAGTATCTAATATAAAAAATCTCTAGCATTTGTTAGAAATCGGACGTCACTGGTGTCAAAGGTTTCGTTATGAAGCAAAACTTTTGGTTATTACTTATTTTGAAAAAAACTAGTTTACAAAATTTAGCTATGATCAATTGATGACTTTGTTATTTTTTGCAAATTTTCGTCAAATAATATTTAGTGCCAATAAATGAACATAAGTGCTGACGCACCAACCATTTTTTAAATAACAGCTCCTACTAGGGTTCTTTATAGTTTCAAGAAGGAAAAAGAAAAAGAGGGTACTCATGTTGATGTTTTAAGTTATCTTTTTAATACGTTTTTAAAACGACTAATGATAGTAGATTTTCCCCATCGAATCCCAATCTACTCCCTCTGAATCCCTCTCATCAGTATTGATACCAATTCTTTTAATTTTTGTTTTTCTCAAAATACAGTTTTTCAATGGAAATGTCATTATGGTAATCTCGTGAATTCGCCAATAGACATTTTGTTCAACATATATATATTATTATTATTATAAATAAATATCTAATATATATAATAAATATATATATATATATATAATATAATATATTATATATATAATATATATATAATATATAATATATCTATATATATATATATATGCTCATATTTGACAATCAAAAAATTATGGATTGAACTATGAATTCCGTAAATGAATCTAACGGGCGTCATAACCAGACGATACCATCAGCTCAATCACAGAGCTGGTAGCGTTGACACGATTGAAACACTTTCGGGTTGCGTGAGGAAACGCACGACGTGAAAGTTCAACAGCCTGAAGAATGTTCTGACGCTGTTTCTCGCTCTTGGTCAGCACTTTAGTAAAGTCAGACCCGAACTTGACGGCCCTCTCTGCCGCGTCATTGACAACTTGAAGAGAGGTGACGATGCCGCTTAACTCAATGAATGTTGAATCAGAAGCCCATTGTGTGACGGGAGCTCCAAGAAGGTTGGATGGATGTTTGTAAGCTGAAGGTAGAAACGCTCAATGAGATATAGGTGGTGGCATTTGGTATAAAAATTCTTGTTATTCTTTGGTAAATTAATCATAGCTTATTACAATTATTAAAGGAATGTTTACCCGGCTAAGAGTTTTGTCGGCTTCGATGATGTCCAAAGCACTTTCGGCACTGACATCGAAACGAGTTTGCAATTCCTTGAGAAAGAGCTCCTTCTTCTCCTCGGCGTTTTTTCGCTTCCGTCGCAGTGAATCCACCACCCCACGAAATAGATCATGGAGGCGATGGAGCTTCTTAATTAATTTTTCCTCGCCATGAGTGGCAAATAAGACGGTGCCCAGAGACGAAGTAGGGAATCGGCGGTGCTACGGGCAGCTAGCTGCGCGTCCGGTCTACCCAAAGACCAAAGATGAAAGTAAAAGTGCCGTATCACCTCTTCGGTTAACGGGAATGGACTGGTTTGAAAATTTCTAGAGTATAACCAATACCCAGTGCCTCGCTTAAGCACTTCTTCAGTGTCCGAGTTTCCATTTTATGTTAAAGGCACTTGACTGATAGATCAAAGAGTGAAATTGAATCTGATACGGTGTTTAAATCACGTGTTTATAAATAAAAACAGGTTTGATGAAATAAGATTAAATGGTTATTGTATTGTATTTAAAAGATAACTTAAAAACATCACTTGAGTACCCTCTTTTTCTTTTTCCTTCCTGAAACTATAAAGAACCCTAGTAGGAGCTGTTATTTAAAAAATGGTTGGTGCGTCAGCACTTATGTCATTTTTTGGCACTAAATATTATTTGACGAAAATTTGCAAAAAATAACAAAGTCATCAATTGATCATAGCTAAATTTTGTAAAACTAGTTTTTTTCAAAATAAGTAATAACAAAAAGTTTTGCTTCATAACGAAACCTTTGACACCAGTGACGTCCGATTTCTAACAATGCTAGAATTTTTTTATTAGATACTCGTCTTCAGCATCAAAAATGAAACGAATCGCTGGGATATGTGAAAAGAACTAAAAAAGTGGTTTTGTGGGGAGGTCTAATATATACATATAGAATATATATAGATATATATATATATATATATATATATATATATATATATTATTATATATATATATATATATCTTATATATATCTATAATATCTATAGAATATACTATATATATAATTATATATTATATACTATTATATATATATATATATAATAATCTATATATTATATAATATATAGATATATATATATATAGGGTTGTTCTTATTTTTCAAATGTTTGAAATGTTAGCAACTTTGTGGATTTTCTGTTTCTTGGTGATAAAAAAAGACGACATACAAAGTTTGAACAAAATCGGTCAACATACGAGGTCGCGCAACGAGGTCAAAGTTTTAAAAATTTAGTAAAAATATATTTTTCGCAAATTTCTTCAAAATGGTGGACGTTACAGACTTCAATAATAATTATTAATTTAAAGGAAATCTAATTTACTACCAGACGTATGTTTGATGTTTTTTAATAAAACAAAGTTTTCAGTAAAAACAAAGCAAGAAAGGGTGGAGTGTGTATGTTAGCTTATTTCATAGCTTTTTTGTATCAATTAACTTCACTCGCCTGTAGAAGATGACTTGTTCGCTTCAGAGTAAAATAGTACTTTTAAGTTTAGTAAAACTTTAGATGATAAATCCAAAAATGACCTTGGTTGCATTTTATCAATTCAGAATTCAGTACAATCTGAGTTTACATCATATGATTCAGAGCCTGTATTGACCTATAAGAAATCGATTATGAAAAAAATAAATCATAATGTGTTTCTTAGATGTGCGTCAAGGTATCCTCTCAAAATTTTACTTTGTCTCTGACGCATTTATAATCCATTATATGGGTCATTTTGTACGCGAGATAGGCTTTTTTTAATGTACATATAACTCTCTACTTATTAAATTGAACATGATTTAGTATACCAAAATATTAAAGCTGGTTAACCAAGCTTTCATTTGATATGTTTGGTGCTCTGAAAGCGCTATACTTAAGAGATATAAGAGACAAAGTAAATTTGAGGAGAATACCTTGACGCACATCTAAGAAACACATTATGATTATTTTTTTCATAATCGATTTCTTATGGGTCATACAGGCTCTGAATCATATGATGTAACTCAGATTGTACTGAATTCTGAATTGATAGAATGCAACCAAGGTCATTTTTGGATTTATCATCTGAAGTTTTACTAAACTTAAAAGTATATTTTACTCTGAAGCGAACTATTATTATTGCAATCCTGATCATAAAAACCCCTAGTTAGACATTTTAAACGTGGTATTGTTTAAAGAATCAATTTTGAATCGTCATTTTTAATTTTTAGTGTTAGCGATATTAAACACCATCGTAAGTCACTTTTTTGTCAGATTTGGAATCTGCACACAATTGGCACCAGACAATACGAGGCTTTCATTCATTTGAAGAAAAAAAAGGCGAATTTGCCAAAACCTACTATCATAGTTATTGCGATATCTTTATTCTCTATACTAAATACTCTAATACTTTTTTTAAGGAAATCATAGGGTGATGACATAATTTGAATATATTATTGGATTTCCTTTTTATATTACCAAGACTAAATTGATACTCCCCGTGTGGCAACCATTTTGTCGTGATAGTATACCCATCAAAGAACTCTTCAAGTGGATCATTTTTCTTCTCCGTTGATTTATATATAATAATATATATATATATATCTATATGAATATACATAATATATATATATATATATATATATCATATATATAAGTTATATATATATATATGAAGGTCAATATATTGACTCAAAAGTAATATATCGGTCAGACTTTAGTTATAATATGTACGAGTTACGTTTAGACCCTATTAAGCGATTCTGACCATCACTTATGAAATTCCATCAGCTAATATATACCCAACATCCTTTTAATCACGTAGCAAATGAAAGTTTACCCCCTGGGCAATCCCTCATAATTCATGTAAAATGAGGTGCAAAAACATAAGTGAGGAAATATCCGGAACTATGATTTCAAAATAAAAAAGCTATGCCAGATGATTGTTGTAAATTATATTGTTATTGGGCATTCTCTTTATAATAATAATCATTATGTCTTCAAGATGTTCGCCCCTCCCCCTCATTGCGTTCTTAGCAAGAAGTATGCCTTCTCTGGGCTGTCGTCAGAGGGAAGAGTTAACACTACTCTCAGATCATCATGCGAAAGAGGCTTTGAGACTTAGTCAAGAGTGTCCTTTAACCGGAGCAACATCTCTGGTTTCCATGATTTTAACTGGAATCCATTTATTGATAAGAAATCAATAATTATTATAAGTATGGTATTCAAATTGATTGCCTGTATTCTTGCGTTAATAACTTCTTCAAGGAGTTTATCGCTTCCCTCCTCATGTGAATCCTCGAGCCTCATATTTAAAGAGTATCTTTCCAATTTTACAATTAGTGAAGGTAAGTAAAATATTTCTTTTTTTCTTCATCTCATCAGTTCGATGTAAATTTATTTATTATTATATATATATCCTAAAAACGTGAAATAAGAATCACCCTAATATATATTATATATATCAGGCTTGTGAACGGAACGCAAAATTGATCGCGCGTTCAGCTGAACGACTGAACGGAACGCACTTTTTTTTGAACGCTGAAGTTGAAACAAAAAAAAAAGAGTTTTGCGTTCAGCGTTCAATTTTACAAACATTCCTTGGACTTTTTCTCGGAAAAAACGTAATAACTTTTTTCGGAAATTCTTTTTAAAAAAAAACCCGTCATCACTACGCATCAATTTTTTCGGAAATCCTTTCTAAAAAAACGTCATCACTACGCATTACTTCCTTTCGAATTCTTTTCTAAAAAACAAAAACGTCATCACTACGCATTACTTTTTTCGGAAATTCTTTAAAAAAAGACCATATAGACCCTGGGTTAGACCCAGATTTTTTTAAATTAGTACCCTAAATTACACAATGTTATTTTTTTAAATATTTGCACATTGAACAACGCTATTTTTTTTGAACGCTGAACGCAAAAAAAGAACGACAGGCTGATATATATATTTTATATATATCTATCTATATAATATATTATAAGCTATATATATATTATATATATATATATATATATATATATATATAATATATCTTAATGAAGAGTGAAATAGCCGTATGTGTTAAGGCGTGTATATATACAGTGTTGGGGACCCAGGTTCGAATCCCGAGGGACGATGGTCATTATTGGTCTACTGCATGATAAGATTCTAGGTCGATAGACTAATTTTAATGCTATATTCTTATTATATCCGGTCGGATGCAATTCTTTCTAACCATATAAGGGCAATATATATATTTATATAAATTATATTATATAATAATAATTATTATTATCATTGATATGATCCTAGGTTCGATAGACTAATTTTAATGCTATAACGCTTATTTATATCTAGTCGGACGCAATTCTATCGAACCATATAGGCAATATCGATATAATACATATAAGTATATATATTTTATACTAAAATTGTATTATTATGACAAAAATTAAAATATAAATTCATCATAAGCCCTCACGTTCATACTATGTATAATTGAGTAATATATAATTTACATTTTACTGAGGCAAATAAACGTACTTTAAAGAGAGATATTTGTAAGGTCTGTTTAATAAATACTTTAATAATTTTAAACTTTTATATTGATAGTTAATTTATAAAATTGATTAAGAATGTATGAAGACTTATAGTTTTTCCATCATAATCTTTGAGTCAATAGAATTTTGAAATACACAGAAATTCCAATCCAAACCTTATGACTTCATACAAAGATAAGAACACATCTGATGACAAAACAAATGAATGATTAATTATATCCAAAAATAGATTTGTAAATAAATATAAAAGATAACAAACTGATAAGTGGCATACAAATAATTGATTGTCTACAAAAATAGATATGTGGAAATGTATGTAAAGTTCTTTAAAAACTATTTGATTGAACCATATTGAAAGATAACCAGCCTTCTTCCGGCGTGAAGAGGTACCCATTAATCAAATTTTCTTCTTCTCTCTGAACCATAAGCTCCAACAAAGCAACTTCTAATCTATGAATAATAATTGGCCCATTACTCTTTTTTCTTTCTTGAAAGTTGAGTTATGTATATGTCATATAAAAAACGCAATCACTTTCTTCAAATGAACTCTCAGGGACTACAAAAATCCTATTTGACTGATTGAAGAGAGGTTGTGGAGGAGCTGTAGATAGTAGAGTACTAACAGCCTACGAAATAAAATGGTGATTTTTGTTGTGTCTTAATTAATGGCAGCTTTGATAGTTAAGAATAAAAAAAACCGGTAGTTGTCTTGACACGTGATTGGCTGAAAGAAAAAGAGAAGGAAAAAAAAAAAAATACCAGTTGGCAATATGGATCAATGTATCAATTCATTCGCGTCTGTTGAAGAGTGAACATGAGTTCAGCGAGAAGAAATGAATCCTTTAAAATACCATCCATTTACGAATCTTTGTAATGGACTCCTCCAATTTCACCTATTGATATTAATTGAATAAAGCAAGTGCTATTGCTCAAGGAAAAAAGGAATGTTATTTTGTATGCTCATATCTGTCGATAAATAGACCATCACTCTGACTATCGGACATAGAAAAAAAAGAAAAAAGAGTTTTATCAATGAAAAAATCATGTTTATGGGCGAGTTGTCCGAATAATACTTCTGTATCTCTACCATTCTCATATAAGTCGTTCTTATATTTTATTTCAAACCAAAACAAATCATAAAATTACCATAAAAAGCCAATAAAATTATTATTCTGTCGATGCGTTGGCTCAATTCCATAGTTATAACCATGTTGTCATTTAATGTGATTTTGCTGAAAGCATTTAGCAAGGTTTAATAACATGTTCATAAAATGCAACCCAATTCACCACGAACCCAATGTATATTTATAGTAATGTACACTAGTTAATGAAATTAATAAAATATATGAATTTTCACGCCACTAAAGCATTAAAAAAATGAAATACTGGATGCTTAAAACGGAATGTAATCCGATCATATATAACGAAATTACCATTTACCGTAGAAAAAACGATAATCATGATGTTTGTTGTCGTTTAACGTCCCGCTATATTTATATAAATAGATGGGGTTATGGTATTGTATCGGCTAAATATCCAAGAACAATTAGTATTGTCACTTATGACGTCACGCTATATATATATATAATATGTTAGGGTGATTTATTTCACGTTTTCAGATTTGAGAGTCGGGCTCCCCCTAGGATTTTACTTTAGTGCATAGAGATCATCTTGTGAACGAAATCGAATAATGGGAAGTGTCCGCTCAACGGGCCCAAAAGTTATTTAGTAAACTTATGTAGTATTTTTTTTTTCGCCATGCGATCGCCTCTAATGTCCTTATTTCAATGTTAATTTCAACAATTTGCCGCAAAATGTAGGTAGGATTGCAAAGATTCCAAATCAGTTTTTATTTTTTATTACATCCCCAAAATTCAACGAGAAATTTATGTTTTGAAATAGTCATTTTTATGGAAAATACCCAAAAATGAACATTTTGAAACTTATTATCTCGCTTGATTTTGATGTACATAAAAAAATATATATATATATATATATATTCGTAAAATGTCCTAAAACCAATATTATTATGTACTTCTTTGGTTACTAAATTCATTTGTTTGTTCAAATAGTCGTTTCGTTGGCTAGAAAGTAGGCCCTTCGTATATAAAACATAAAAAATCATTTTTGCATAAGAAGCAGTAAGTAAATATATATTTCACTCCATTAAATTAAACGAGTATACTGTTTCAATTGCTATATGGGCGACGGATCTCAGACGTTTCTAAGTAGTCTAGCGAGGTCGATTATTTTAATGTTTATGTCCATTTGAAATCCAATATACTTCCAATAACAGTACATTAAAGACCTATAAACGTTGTGTTCATTTATACAATTATTATTATGTTTCAAGATAGAATTATGTTGTGTTATATGTTTAATAAAAATCGTACAATATTTATTTATATTTGTTCTTTAAATATAAATAAGAAATACACATATATACGATAGCCATAGTATAACCTATAAACTTTATTTAAATCTGTTTGGCAACTATTAACAGATCAATGACAGTTCATGAACTAGTGTTTGGTGTGATAAGACTACTAGTCCCAAGAAAGGACTTATGCAGGCAGAAAATTGCTTTAAATGAACCAAACAATGCTCTAATTAATATACAGTCAACTTCGCCTAAGTCGAAATTGGCATAAGTCGAAAAGTCGCCTAACTCGAATATAATCAAAAGTCCCATTTTTTCTCCATTGACAGGTGTGTAATAGAAATCGTACAAGTCGATTTTTGTAAGTCGATATTTCGCATAAGTCGAAACGAATATTTTGACAGTAACACATACAAAAAAGAAAATAACTTCGAATAAGTCGAAGAAGGCGCTCACTTTCCAAAACACAGCCCGCATGCACTGCGCCTGCCGTTCACATTGTGTATTGCAAGGAAGCAGACAGAGATGGTTGAAGTGGAGAAAAGTATTGAACACTTAATCGAAATTTGTAACTCGAATTTCGCCTAAGTCGATTGTTTTTGCACAGTCACGAGAGAATCGACTTAGGCGAAGTTGACTGTATATATATATAGTTAATCGAGAATGATTAATTGGTCGACCAAATATATATTTCTCAAAGATTAATCAACATGAGTCCTTTTGTAATCGACTATAATTTATAGAAACTTTTGCTATGATTTTGATACTCCTGTTATAGTATCACATAAAAACATATTAAATAAGGAATACAAGTTTTCTTGTTTAACTTTTTTGAAAAAAAATATGTAAAAGTTATTTTTAAACTTTTAGGAATATATATTTTCATAAATTATTTGTAATGAAATCTTTTATTTGTGTTATAGTCCAATGATTTTATGCTTTATATAAGAAGCTTACTTATTTTTCTAATTATCATTGCGTGCAACAAGTTTTTCGACATTTTCTAGATTGTTTAATATTGAATATAACGGCCCAAACTTAATTTTGCACTTGATAAAAAGAAGTACCCCAAAACAGTTTTTTAAACATGAAAATGAATGTATCAAAAACTTATCCAATAAAACGGTATATTTATCTATTAAAAACTATTAATAATAGTGACTTTTTTATAATTTAAGTTAATTTTTATTCAAAATAATATTTCTTGATCATATTTTATATTTCAACTGTACAAATATATAAATACATATTATCTAACATGGGGATCAAATATTTGGATATGCATTTAAAAAAAAATCTTTGATATTTTGTGAATATTTTGAAAGAATCTTTTTTTGATATTTGAGTCTACATGCATTTGCTATATGTGGTCAAACATGATATGGATACTTAGAGAATGTCCATTTTAAACAATATTTTAGAAGTTATTTATAAGAATTGACAATTAAACCAGAAGTGTCCGACTTAAAATTTAAATTCATTCAGGATTAAATGGTCATAGATCGTGGTATGTATATTATGGAGGTGAGGGTCCGGACATGGACCATCAGTTAGGGATCCCTGGTCTATATATTAATTTGATGAAACATAAGAAATAACAAAATGTTACTACTCAGAGTATCCCAATCTCTTTCCTAAACAGGATAAAAGTGGTTCTTATTGCTTGCCGGTACTCTGCATTTTAATGCCTTAATTGCAAATAATTTATATACATAATAATATTTTGATTATAAGCTAGTGAAATGTAATTAATTGTCTCCTAGTTTCCTTGTCATATGCCGTTCTCTTAACGGAATGTCGTACTGGTCTGGAATCTTTTTTCACCTGTACCGATTCACTCTGTCGTCAGTTCATACACATAGCAAGTGTCCAGCACTATAATTAAATATTGGACCTCTACAGTCTCTATCAGGATAAAGATGCATTGTAATTTTCTCTCTAATAAAGATTTTTATATATTTACAGATACATCGAAGCATTCAATACTTTTGCCACAGCCGAGATGACTCCTCAAGCCCTATCTTTCAATCCTGGAGCAAGACTCTCAATTAAGAGACAAGGTGTTTCGAAATCATGTTCTTACATCCCATCCTGAGAGAGGAGGTCTCTACACCTCACTGGGTGGACTCCTCGTCAAGGTTGAGTCTCATGGCGATCAACTCGTGGCTAATGGCTTTGATATTAAGCCTGTGGGTCTTCCAAGATGGAGGACGGATCTATTCTTCACATAGATGCGTATTGATGTCCCCTCAAAGTGTTCTTAACTTTCGGCTTCCTGCGCTAAACGAAGATGAGCTTAAGGTTCTTAAAAATGCGGTTTCACGCTTTTATGAGCTATGGGCGGCTCGTAAGGATGAATTGGAGGAAAGCTCAAGTGAGTGGGAGACAC
>CP045903.1:13493950-13506261 GCA_013387185.1 Caligus rogercresseyi | reverse complement strand
CTTAGATCTCTTAAAGTATAGCGATTTTCAGAGCACCAAAAACATATCCACTGAAAGCTTGGTTAAACAGCTTTAATATTTTGGTATACTAAAATCCGTCAATTACTCAGTAGAGAGGTATTGTACATTAAAAAAAGCTATCTCGCGTACAAAGACCATATAATGGATGTAAATGCGTCAGAGACCAAAGTAAAATTTGAGAGGTACCTTGACGCAACATCTAAGAAACACATTATGTTTATTTTTTCATAATCGATTTCTTATAGGTCAATACAGGCTCTGAATCATATGATGTAAACTCAGATTGTACTGAATTCTGAATTGATAGAATGCAACCAAGGTCATTTTTGGATTTATCATCTAAAGTTTTACTAAACTTAAAAGTACTATTTTACTCTGAAGCGAACAAGTCATCTTCTACAGGCGAGTGAAGTTAATTGATACAAAAAAGCTATGAAATAAGCTAACAATACACACTCCATTCTGCTTTGTTTTTACTGAAAACTGTGTTTTATAAAAAACATAAACATACGTCTGGTAGTAAATTAGATTTCTTTGAAATTAATAATTATTATTGAAGTCTGTAACGTCCACCATTTTGAAGAAATTTGCGGAAAACTATATATTTTTACTAAATTTTTAAAACTTTGACCTCGTTGCGCGACCTCGTAATGTTGACGATTTTGTTCAAACTTTGTATGTTCGTCTTTTATCACCAAGAAACAGAAAATCCACAAAGTTGCAAACATTTCCAACATTTGAAAAATAAGGAACAACCCCTAATATATAATAAGATATACATATTATATATATATTAGACCTCCAGCAAAAAACCACTTTTTTAGTCTATTTTACATATACCCAGCGATTCTGGTTCATTTTTGATGCTGAAAACGAGTATCTAAATAAAAAAAATTTCTAGCATTGTTAGAAATCGGACGTCACTGGTGTCAAAGGTTTCGTTATGAAGCAAAACTTTTTTGTTATTACTTATTTTGAAAAAAACTAGTTTTACAAAATTTGCTATGATCAATTGATGACTTTGTAATTTTTGCAAATTTTCGTCAAATAATATTTAGTGCCAATAAATGAACATAAGTGCTGACGCACCAACAATTTTAAATAACAGCTCCTACTAGGTTCTTTATAGTTTCAGGAAGGAAAAAAAGAAAAAGAGGGTACTCAAGTGATGTTTTTAAGTATCTTTTAAATACAATACAATAACCATTTAATCTTATTCATCAAAACCTGTTTTATTTATAAACACGTGATTTAAACACCGTATCAGATTCAATTTCACTCTTTGATCTATCAGTCAGTGCCTTTAACATAAAATGGAAACTCGGACACTGAAGAAGTGCTTAAGCGAGGCACTGGGTATTGGTTATAGTCTAGAATTTTCAAACCAGGTCCATTCCTGTTAACCGAGAGGTGATACGGCACTTTTACTTTCATCTTTGGTCTTTGGGTAGACCGGACGCGCAGCTAGCTGCCGTAGCACCGCCGATTCCCTACTTCGTCTCTGGGCACCGTCTTATTGCCACTCATGGCGAGGAAAAATTAATTAAGAAGCTCCATGATCTATTTCGTGGGTGGGGATTCACTGCGACGGAAGCGAAAAAACGCCGAGGAGAAGAAGGAGCTCTTTCTCAAGGAATTGCAAACTCGTTTCGATGTCAGTGCCGAAAGTGCTTTGGACATCATCGAAACCGACAAAACTCTTAGCCGGGAAACATTCCTTTAATAATTGTAATAAGCTATGATTAATTTACCAAAGAATAACAAGAATTTTATACAAAATGCCACCACCTATATCTCATTGAGCGTTTCTACCTTCAGTTACAAACATCCATCCAACCTTCTTGGAGCTCCCGGTCACACAATGGGCTTATGATTCAACATTCATTGAGTTAAGCGGCATCGTCACCTCTCTTCAAGTTGTCAATGACGCGGCAGAGGGTCCGTCAAGTTCGGGTCTGACTTTACTAAAGTGCTGACCAAAGCGAGAAACAGCGTCAGAACATTCTTCAGGCTGTTGAACTTTCACGTCGTGCGTTTCCTCACGCAACCCGAAAGGTTTCAATCGTGTCAACGCTACCAACTCTGTGATTGAGCTCTGATGGTATCGTCTGGTTATGACGCCCGTTAGATTTCATTTACGGAATTCATAGTAAATCCATAATTTTTTGATTGTCAAATATGAGCATTATATATATATTAATATATAAATATTATTATTATATATAATATATTATTATTATATATATTTATATATTATATATATATATTTATTTATTTAATAATAATAACAATCATATATGTTGAACAAAATGTCTATTGGCGAATTCACGAGATTACCATAATGACATTTCCATGAAAAACTGTATTTTGAGAAAAACAAAATTAAAAGAATTGGTATCAATACTGATGAGAGGGATTCAGAGGGAGTAGATTGGGATTCGATGGGGAAAATCTACTATCATTAGTCGTTTTAAAACGTATTAAAAAGATAACTTAAAACATCAACATGAGTACCCTCTTTTTCTTTTTCCTTCTTGAAACTATAAGAACCCTAGTAGGAGCTGTTATTAAAAAATGGTTGGTGCGTCAGCACTTATGTTCATTTATTGGCACTAAATATTATTTGACAAAAATTGCAAAAAAACAAAGTCATTAATGATCATAGCTAAATATTGTCAAACTAGTTTTTTTCAAAAATAAGTAATAACCAAAAAGTTTTGCTTCATAACGAAACTTTTGTCACCAGTGACGTCCGATTTCTAACAATGCTAGAGATTTTTATTTAGATACTCGTTTCAGCATCAAAAATGAACCAAATCGCTGGGTATATATAAAAGAACTAAAAAGTGGGGTTTTTTGGGAGGTCTAATATATATATATATACCCGTATATAGAATATATACAGTTACTAATCTTATAATAATTCACGAATTTCTGTCCGACTGTATGTCTGCATGCTATCTCCTCCACATTTATGGTCAGATTGGAACTTGAAGGTACCTATGGATCCGCCACTATAGGATGATTTTTCGTATTTGGAGGTAAGGGTCAATTTTTGAAGTATTCAGGAACGAGCCAATACTCCTGGTAGATGTTACTAGAACACCAGAGCATACATTTCCGCCATATTTGACTTCATTTTCGGCTTTTAAGGTATGGTAACGATGTCATTTATGAGCGAATTTGGGAAAATCCCAAAAATGAGGAAAAAAATGACATTTTTTCGTTATGAATTTTTTTAGTGAAAAAGTGTCCCAGGACCATAACGACGTTTTTTTACAGGAAGTTTAGTGTCTTGACTCATGTTAGGATGAATAACAATAAATTTTTTCCATTTAGGTGATGTCATGATTGTCACATAAATATGACACCTTCAATCTCATTTGCATATTGTCGTCACCCTATAGCAATATAAAAAGGTCCAGGAGTGCCCAGGCTGAAACCACTTCCAAAACATTGCACAAGGTCCCTACTAAGATTTCAGATAAGTCCCAGACCCGGAGAGTCCCGTGAAATTTGTGTATTCTCAATTATTTGAGAGGGGTCTGCTAAAAAAAAGTCGTCAAAAACAACCATTTTTGAGAGAGAGAGAGAGAGAGAACGATAGTAAAGGAGTGACGTTAAACTGGTTCTATTTATTCATTTCAGGTCTCATTAATCCCCCTTTTCAACGCCTATCAATATGGCGAAGTTGATCAATCGGGATCTCTTTGACCTCACACGGACTCACTCTTTTGAAGAGCATGCAAGTCTTGCGGCTCTTGTCAGGGAGAGGATCGGTTCTCAGGGGCTCGAGGAAGTAGATATTGACAACTTCCTCACCCAATTCCGGAAGGCGGCGAAGAAGAAATGGCATTCTGCTGGTTGCCATATACGCAATATGGAGTCCAAATTTGGGACACCTGCCGGTTGGCTCAACCAAGTGGTCGACTTTGGAGGCTTCATCGTCACATCAAAGAGGAAAGCTACTCCCAAAAAAGGTGTCGCCCCCAAAAAAGAATTTGGGAATCTCTCCCGAAGCCAGCAAAATCGGAGCACAGCCAATCTGCGAGCTGAAAATGAAAGCTCAAAGCTTCTCCACGCAGCAAAGACGGCGCTTCGGAATGATGGGAAGGAAGACATGGCCGTTGTCATCGAGGAAGCTTCTAAATCTCCAACTCGTCCTTCAAAGATTCGCCGGCTCTCTGGGATCGCTTCAAGCCTTGATAAAGCTCCTCCACGTGACCTAGCTCTCCCTACCAAGATTTCTGATGACGATGCACTCGCGCACCTGTTCTATACAGACATGACACGTGACGCTTACGTTGCCAATCGTCTCATGTGCAAGTCGCATGGGGCAGATATTTGGCCCCCATATGGGAATCTTCAAGAGGCCAAAAAACTCTGCCGGCCAGCCAATATCACTTATGAGGAATGCGCTGTCATTGTTCCCCTTCGAGAACGTCTTCTGCACAACGATGGCCGTTTTGTTCAAGTTTTTTACGACCAGATTGAAGAGCATCTACAGAATGTTGAAGACGGCGGCACTCTCACGATTGAGGTTGAGGAGAAGATCGGATTTGATGGCAGTACAGGCAACTCAATCTACAACCAGAAATTTGGCTCAAATGACCCCGAAGCTTGCGAAGAAAGTTTGCTGTCAACTTGCCTTGTTCCACTTCAATACCGCACATCAAATGGACAAGTCATCTTCACAAATCCAGTTCCACAGGGTGTGACATTTTGTCAACCCGTCCGTCTCGAATACAAAAAAGAGACACAAGCAGCGTCAAAGCAAATTGACAATTGGATTGATGCCGAGGTTGCAGCCCTTGCCGAGGACCCTATCATCATTCCTTATGCAACGAAATTCCTGAAATTCCTTCATACCCTGAGGAAGACGATGATGGACGTAAAGGCTAAGAATGCAGTTACAGATACCCTCTCCACACTCCGTTGTTTCCTCTGTGGGGCCTCCTCCTCATCATTCAACAATATTGAGAAACTTGTGGCCAACTATCCAACTAAGGAAGAAAACCTTGTGTATGGAAGCGTGTGTGACTTGCATGCATGGCTCAGGGCATTTGACGCTGTCAACTCGCTCTCTGACAAGTTGTCCATCAAGAAGTGGAAGATTGCATCGGATGCTGACCGGAAGAAGGTGGAGTCTCGAAAGAAACGCAGAAATGCTGCTTATCTCCAGGATCTCAACCTCGTTGTTGATATGCCACGAAGTGGCGGCTCCGGCAATTCAAACACGGGGAATGTGGCAAGAAAGGCGTTCCAGAATGAGGAAGCTTTTGCTCGGATCACAGGCGTTGATGTGAATCTCATCCATGACATCCACACCCTCCTCATCGCCATAAACGTGGATCTTCCTCTCGATGTCTCCAAATTAAAGGCCAAAGGACTCGCAACTGTAAAACGATGGGTGGAGCTGTATGGTTGGTACAACATGCCAGTCACTCTCCACCAACTCTTCTTCCATGCCTGGGAGTCATTGCGCTTGTCCTCCCTCCCACTTGGCTTCTTTTCGGAACAGTCTTTGGAATCAACCAACAAGTATTTCAAGAGCGATCGTCTCCACCACTCCAGAAAAGATTCAAGACTCCATACGATTCAGGACCAATTTCATCGGCAGTCGGATAAGAGTGACATCTCGATGGCTCTCAAGCTCCAGGAGAAGCAGAAGAAGAAGAGGCCGACAGGCGAACTCCCGCGAGACGTTCTTGAGCTTCTCATTCCTGCTCAAGAGCCAGATGTTTAAACCATCTTTCCTTCCGTACTTTCTTTCTTTCCTTTCCCGCGTAAAACGTTACAAAAGATTGTTACTGTGATTGTTGTTGTGTCATTTTGATTATATAAAAATATAAAAAAAAAAAAAAAAAAAAAAAAAAAAATACTATCTAAAAAAAAAAAAAGTTAAAACACAAAACAGAAAAAAAAAAAAAAAAAAAGATCACAAAATATCCTATATGAATATAAAAGATAAGAAAGACATTTAAAAAGATTCACGATAATAAACGAAGGTTTTTTATTCTATTTTTTTTAAATCTGATGAAGACAAACACACTTTCTAAAAATTTCATCATTAATAGAATATACTCATGGAAAAAAAAATAATGGTGCAAGTTCCTAAAGATTTCTCTTTAATCAGGGGAATCTGAGAAACAAAAGCAAAATTGTTTTTCTACGTATTTTTATATAAAGTAGCTGAGCAAAAAATTAATGCGTTGGAGAGTGAGGGGGGGGGGGGGTGTTCAATAGAGTTGGCTGGATGCTTTCACTTACATCAACATCTGATTTTTTTTTTTTCAGATAAAAAAGCTTTTTTATGAGCAGGATCAACTATATCTAGCTGGTGCTTCTTTGGGAAAAGGGGGTTCAAGTCGAGGATTTCTCTCCTGATGAGCACCACACGCCATAGAGCTCATTAAAGCACAATAAAGTCTCATTTTCATCATGAGGTCTCGGGAACTGATTAAAATGTAGGTAGAGACATAAAATTTGACATTTCTGAACCAAATATGCTCTATTGGCTGATCCGAATAAAGAGGGAACCCATAAAACCGTCCATGCATCCAAAAACGACGTTTCAACCCATAGTGCTTGGGCAAGACGGACCTTATAAAACTATAAACAATTTGATGAAACCAGAAATGGGAAAAAAACTCAGACCTTGTCTGATTTTATACCTACTTTTCAAGGTAAAGAGAGGAAAAAGAAAAGGAGGAAGAGGAGTTAGAGAATAGAATAAGAAAAAGCATCTCAGTGACTTAAAAACATATTCTTTGTACAAAGTCCAACTTTTTATGTGGAATGTTTGTACAAAACAGAAAATAAATTTTTCTCTCCTCTCTTATATTCTTTATAGGTCTGTTTCACTCACAACTAGCTCCAAAACCTACCCATACCCGAAGGGCAAACATATGGGCGCCGTAGGCGCCCAAATATGCATGTATTATTATCTCTTCATTCCACTTATGAAATTAATTTATGACAAATTGTATTAGTGTTTGAAGCCTTGTTCCCACTATCGGTCATATGTTTTATATGGCCGATAGTAGGAACATAGTTTTCAAACACTATACAAAAAAACATAGTTAACTTCATAAGTGGACTTTAAGGGATAATAAATATTAGTAACGGGGGGTAAATGGCACGGGGGGTGATTGTCCTATTACGGTTCAAGATAAACCTTCTTCCAAAATTGTATAAAAAATACAATATTTCTCCCAATTGCACACAAAAATACCGATCAAAATTAACACAAGTTTGGTTTCCATATTCTTGGTCAATGTTTAGGTTGCATGGAATGTAGAAAACTATGGAATATACTCTATATCTATATTGCTCTAATCCTAAATGCATACATTAAACATATAACTTTTGTAATAGATTGTAGATAACTATGTGGGGTTGTATGGTTTAAGATACTGCCCGAAATTAAGATATCATATACGTTTTTACATAAGACAGAAAGGAAGAGACAAATTATATCCAGTGATGTCATTGTTGGTTTTCTTTTCTTTGGTTGGAGGGAAAGAAGATGTATGATTTATAAAGAAAACTTATGGTGACGTCATTAGACAGAAGATGTAATTCACTACTCCTTAGCTTGTTAAAACGTCTTGGATCTAACATTTCTCATTATGTGCATAGATATTATATTCACTTAATACTCAATTATAATATACGATGGAATCCATATACAGTGTCTCTCAGATTATAATACAACTCTTAACATCCTTCACTATTCGTACTATTCTGTTTACGGATACTCTACCTCCCTGTACTCCGGGACCCGAAAGAATCGCTAACATATATCATTATCCCCAAACAAGAGAAAATTACTGCTATGAACTTATCTCGATAAGATGTTGAACCTTTTGGAAAGGTTCTTGGTTTCTTCACACTCAAAATAAGGCTCAATTCTACTTTTGTACACCGCCTCCATATTTTAGGACTCATGGTATATATTTTTTTATTTTGGAAGGGAATGGGAGAGGAACAAAAAGAAAAAGAAAGAGGGAGAGTTAGAGAGAGGAATGAGAGAGTGTCACACAAATATAGGACACACAGATAGAGAAAGGCACAGAGAGAGAGATAATTAACTTACTCCCATTCTGAAGAGTCTCGGGATCGAGAAATAGTGACTTTACGCATAGAAGTGGAATCTTTGGGCACCTTGATCGTGAAAAGAGGAAGTTCTTTATTACCTATTCTTACTCATTCGTCTTCAAATATCTATCCTCCCTCCATCCCCCTCTTCCGGATCCTGTCTCGGATGACTACGGAGACTCCATCAAGAACCCTCCTCCTACACGTCTCTTGGACTCGTCAATCTAGAAAAAGAAGTCTCTCAGGCATTTCTCTTCCTCCCTCCGGTCTCGGATGACTACGGAGACTCAACTCATGAATCTCCTTCTATACGTCTCTTGGACTTGTACGTCTAGAAGAGGAAGTCTCTCGGGCATTGATCTTCCTCACAAATGAAGAGTCCTCCTTGTCTTATCTACAAAGACTCACGATTTAGAAATCAATGTTTAAGATATTATTCTATCCTGATCGGCCTAACATAAGTTTCATTTGTGATTGGATCTTGAAGGGGGACTCCTTTATGACTTCCACCCCTAATCTTGCAAATATGTATATTACATTATAAATGGAGCATTCGCCTCCATCCCCCTCTTCCGGATCTGTCTCGGATGACTACGGAGACTCTACTCATAAACCCACATTATACACTTTTCTTGACTCGTCAATCTAGAAGAAAAAGTCTCTCAGGCATTGCTCTTCCTCAACAAACAAATGAAGGATTTCTCCTCACCTTCGAGTCTCATCTGTAAAGGCTCACAATTTGGAAATCAGTGGTTATTTTCTTGATCAACCCAACATATTAGTCTCCTTTGGAACGTGGATCTTGAAGGAGACTCCCTTATGGCTTCACCCCCTTCCCTTGCAAATATGTATTGCTTCATGCTGAATGTATTATAATGAGCATCATTATTCTTCATGGGTACTATACACTTCTAGCTTGGGACCCTTATATTTTGTAATGAAGCTCTCTGAACAAGACTCTTTTTTAATAAATTTCTTCTTCTTTGACATTTATATGAAGTGAACATATTATTCCTTTTCGTCCTGTTTGAAGGAAAAACCCCAACGACCACTTTATACTTACTATTTCATAATTCAAGGGTGATCTAACTTATTTCACTTTATAGGGTTTTATATTCTTGTATGAAATAAAAAAACCTTCACAATTTTTGTGATTTTTCTAAACGATATCAGCTCGTATTCTTTCTAATGATGGTAAAGTATTTTGTAAGATAACTATTAAAGAATTATTCTAAATAATACACAACGGGTATTGATCTTCACAATTCTTAATTGAAGGGAGGTGCTCGTTAATATATTTTATGATTAATCTGTACTTCTCCCACCTAAAACAAAGAAATGCTAATACTACTATAATTAAAATTTACAATTAAATATAAGCATGAATAAAAATCTGAAATGAAAATTTTATTATTGACCTTATAATGAGTATACTTGATGTTAATTAACACTTAAGGTTTACCTATATTGTCTAGCCTAGGAATTGTAGAGAATATTAAATACTTAATATATTATAACTATTCCACCGTACCTGAGGGATATATGAGTAATATATATAGATGAGGAACCCTGCCGCAATGAGGAGTCGAGGACGGGACTTAAAATATCATTAGATTTATTCACTAAATATTAACACATGATACGAGATGCTGGAAGGGGGATTCTCCGAGACAATATGAATAATAAAACATAGAAAAAGCCACACAACAAGACGGCTATATAAACAGGAGATCCCTCACCTCCCCCTAATTTGCAAATGATAAAACATAAATAAAGTTTGCAAATCCATAAAACAAAACGTGATCACTATTATTAAAGTCACCTCCCGTTTTGAGTGGTCGTTTGGTCGTAGGAAAATTCGATTTCGGACATATTTTTTTTCCTTTAGACTCCACGACATATGACATCTGATTACGTGCAGATACAATAGTTCCCTTCTGATCCCAACGTTTGGTTTGAGGATGTTGCATCAATACGATGATCCTATTCAAGAGGTCTTAGGGTCTTAGATCTTTTATCTGTATGTTCCTTCTTTTTGTATACTATCTCCTCCCTCCGAGCTTCATATGATTTGATAGTGGAGTCATCAATACGCTCATAAGCGTTTGGTAAGGCAGGAACCTCGGTTCTCTGGCGTCGTCCAAAGAGCCACTGAGCCGGTGAAAGTCCATATATCGTGGCGTGTTCCTCCATTCCAATAAAGCGTGACGAAAGTTCTTAAATGATCTTGTTTTCCCCAATAGATGTGTTCATCTCCCTGACAGAACATTCTGCATGACCATTCGATTCGTGATGGGGGGAGAAGAGAGTTCATGATTGATTTTATTGGTTGCACACCACCTCCTTAAACTCTCCACGGAATTGAGGCCCACCGTCTGATCTCAGTTTAAGTGTTTACCATAATCTAAAAACCAATTCTCCAGAGCAGATATAACAGCTTTGGTATTCAGGCGACGTAAGGGTGCAACAAAAGGCCATCCTGAGTAACGATCAGCTAAAATCAATAATCAGTCCCATCTTGTTTGCCCAAATCTACAGAGACAAATTCAAATGGACGCGATGCAACTGTCTGGATTTGAGACTCCAATGCCAGTGAGGGTAAAAGTCTTAAACATTCCTCACATGATGATATCATTCGAGCAACGTCATGTTTCATCTTTGGCCAGAAATAAAGTTGTCGAGCATTACGAAGAGTTTTTTCAATCCCGGTGTGTTGTAAATGTAATATTTTTAGTATTTTCATTCTTGCTTCCATGGGGACGAAAATTCTCGAATGATAAAGAAGAAACCCATAACTTTCATCAAAAGATAAGCCATCCCAATAAGAACGATATTTAAGAACGACATGACCTTTTGGCAAGCTGTCCAAACATTTACGATCCTTCAATACTTGAAGGACATTTTGATATTCAATATCAGAGGAAGCAGCTTCTACTATTACCTTCAGGCAGCAAATCCTCGCGCACTGCAGAGGAAACTGAGGACGAAGAAGAGGCAGAGACTGAGGAGGAGTCCAGTGACGAGGACGAGGCTGCAGAAGGCCCATCCGCACCAGCTGTGTAGGCCCTTGGCCTTAGCACACAGCTCTAGAACTTTTAATGAGAGACTTTGCCAGACCTCGTACAGATCAGAGAAGTGATCGAAGAAAAGACTCTCTCTTTTCAGACCCCATTATACTTAAACACCTAACCACAACACAAATACACCTCAGCAATGTCCGTACCAGGAACCTCTGCCCCCCAGGATGCCGACAGCGCACGAGAGCGCTCCTGGGCCGTCTTCTTTAAGGAAGCCGGCGACCTATGTCATTTCCCAGACGACAATGGGACTCTGCATGTCGGGTTGCGGCGACCTCAGACATGGCCCTCGCAGAGGAGAAAAAATTAGTCTTCCTGGAGACCTACTTCACAAAAAGATGCCTCGCTTGGAGATGACCTCAATCCTTTTGACCGAGAGTGCGAGGCTACTACAGTGCGGCCCTGTGCCGACATTACTGCAAATGGCACTCATAGGCGGCGTGGTTTCCGCCGGAGAGTGTTGACTTATCTCCTTAGTCCGACGCCACAACGGGGAGGCAGGCTATGAAGCGGATGGTGACATCCGCTTCTCTAAGAACCCCCCCCATCCCAAAAATACCCTTCTCTCGGGAAGTTACTAAAGAAATATTGTCACATTCCAACAGGTCTAGAGGCATAACGCTACTCATCGCCACCAAGGTCCTCTGGTGGTCGACTAACCATCACACCGGTGATTTCACAGGAGGGCCAGGAACTTAGTGGGCAAAGTCATGAGAGTGACTAAACTAGTACGGAGGACATCACAGCGGAAGAATTGACACTGGTCCACATGGCGGCCATTGGCTGTCAACGATAGCCACCCTCAAGCGCCTCGGGTTTCAGAACCTCCGTGACCATAGAGCTTTGGTCAAGGACGCCAGAAAATTACAACTCCTCGAAGATTTTCGATCTCCGCCTCGCTGGACCAGCCCCCCCGCCGGAACTGCGAAACTGGCCCTGCCGGTTGCTGTATTCGAGAGTATGGCTCTATCTCCAATCATGGCAACTTGCCCGAACTTAGCAGAAGTTGTCGCTGCCATCAAGATCTGGCGAGACACACCGGCAGATGATTACTCGAGCCTTCACGTTGGGCTCACTACTTAACCGGACGCGAACGGGTGTCTGCGTACGTGA
>CP045903.1:13468413-13493850 GCA_013387185.1 Caligus rogercresseyi | reverse complement strand
TTTTTCATTCCTCGCATATCAAGTATGGGTCCAGATTGGACCCCCAATGCTTGATGAGCTTGCAAGGTTAATTCTGTCATGATGTATGTTATATAAGGAATTGTGAGCAATTTTCCGGCGGGTAATTTCCTGTGGGCAATTTTCTGTTTCTCGAGATTAGGTGTAAAATTGTTTTTGGCAATTCACAACCCTGCAGTTATCTGAGTAATCTGTATTCTGAAGAATGATTGCCTAAGAGCATTTTATTATATGATATCACAGTTGATTCCTGTTTAGGTCTGTTAAAACTAAGGTGCTCTAATCTGGGTTTTTTATCCTCGGTGTTCAATTTCAAACTTCCGTTGGCCTTTGAAAGATTTCTCGACGATTAATTGATGTTTTTCAAAAATAAAATAATTCGGTTATAGTGTTCAGTGCCTTAGAGTGGGTAAAGTTTGACACATGGCAATGATTCATTACATGGGTTGACGAGAAATCATCATAAACCGATTTTATATCATAAACTTTTATTATTTGAAATCTGCTTGTGTTGAGTTTCGTCGACCCCTTGCTTTGAATCAGCAGTAATGTATCCAGACTCTCTTATTCCAAGACACAATATACATTTGCGTTTTGATTACAATTATTTTTAATGAATTATTTTTAAAAACGTTATTGCATAAAATAGCATGCTACTAAATAAGCGAACCCGTGTCAGCGGCGGCACGATATGGAGCACTTTCGCTACGGATTCCGTCAGTTATGGAAGACTCTTGGATGTCGCCGCGAAAGAAATAAAATATTTCCCATCAAAGTATAAGAGTCTTTTAAAATAATATAAAAACTATTGAAATTTTATTGATGTTTTTCTTACATATTTTTTTATGTTTGTGCATTCTATGTTAAGTTTATTTATTGACTTTATGTTTGTTAATCTTTTTTGAAGTTTTAATTTTAGACTACAATGTCTATTTGTATTTTAATACACAATCACTTCATTGAAATAAAGATTTGTAATTATTAAAAAAACCGTGTCACTGTTTCGTACTAATTTATTCGTATTCATACATATTTAATGAGACTAAAAAATTAATATTGTAAACTACTATATCTACAGGCAATTAAGAGGATTTCCTGAATGCTGTTAGAAAAAAGAGAAAAAAGTTAGCTCCAAATTATTCTGTATGTTGCTCTCTTGGGCTCCATAAATAAAAACAAAAAAGTTGTTAGAGTAGCGTTAATGGCTAATGGCGATAATTATGAGATAACTCTACTTTGATGGTACTAATTCAAATAATATTAACACCAAAAAGAATGAAGAAGATAATAAGCGCTAGTAGGCATGTTTAATAACAGTCAATTTGATATCTTGTAACATTTGTTACAGTTAAATAAAAACAAAGCATTATTATTTAGAAGAAAATTATATTTATTCCTAAGATCAGCTATTCTCCACATTTAGACTACGAGGTGATTCCAAGGTTCGCTTAATCATTGGAGAAAAATAGTTGCGTCGTCGTATGTTAATTAAATTACAATGTTTCGACTTTAAAAGATCTTTACTTGATACTGTATTGCTAGAAAGAAAAATTACCATGGTGTGATTGACATAATGTTTTATTTTCTTCATTAATAGGACTAACGTCCGGCAGACTCAAACAATTACAAGCAAGGATAAAAACTATAGGAAATATCTTATATGATCGTGAAGTAGAAAATATTAATTTCTTGAGGGTCACCGAATCATTCAGGAAAATATTTAAATGCTATAAATTAATGTGTGTTAGACCAAACTTTTATAAGAAAAATAGTGATTCATCTTAAACAAAAAGTATTCCTATATTTTTACTCCAAATACTAGAGAGAGTAAAAACATTAAATGAGGTAACAGTTTGTCAATTCCATTTGAACTCTTTTGAGTAAAGGACCTCAACCATCACTCCAGATGAACCAAATAGTAAGCCTACCAAATTAAAAAGAACTGCCCGTCTGCTATTTTTTTCTTCAATGAGCAATAGAAAAGCTACTTGAGAAATCGAAAATAGTTTGTGAGATCAATTTCCTGGGTGCAAGCATCTCATTGACCCCCATATGCAATTGACGTCACACACACAGTTGAATCAACACCCAAGTGACCAAAAGAATGGAGTTTCCTCTTCAAGCATTCTAAAAATTCAAAAGAAATTCAATCCTTCAAAACATTATTCATGCTACTATTGGTTGGTGGAACCCTTGCATAGAATAAAATTGTTGGCAACTGCTCGATAAAATATAAGGGTTCAATTCTTGGAAAGATTGAGGATCTGAAGGCATTCAATTTTCTAAGTGGAACCGAATGCAGTCATCTCCTATAATAAATCCATCAATAGTTAGTGAGGTTGTAATATTGAAAAAAAGAATAGAGCTTAGAGACAGGGATGGGTAAAACTTTTTGACTTGCGGGTCCTATGGGTTATAAATTTGAAAAAGGGCCACAGGAGTACATTGACTGTCCACTGTCCCTTTCTTTGTTCCGTTCATTTTTACAGAAGGGTAAAACGCCAACGAAAAATTCAAGAGAGAAATAAAGAGTAGGGCGCGGCCACAATGTCAGCGCGCCATCTCTTGGTGAAACGCGGTATTGTATGGACAAGACGTAATAAATGATTTATGAAGCATTATTATTTTATTTACTGGACAAGCTCGGCGGGCCGGATTAAATGTCTAACGGGCCGTATACGGCCCGCGTGCCTTAGTTTCCCATGTTTGGCTTAGAGAATATATTCCTGTACGAGTTTCTTCTGCCATAAAATCCTGTTGAAGGTTTTCGTTGGTTTGAACCGGATTGCATACAGTTGTATGTATGTTTTTTATTTAAATATGTCATATAAGAAGAGGGGCTGTTGTCATTTTTCAAATGAGATACCTCATTTTATTTATCACCTTAACTTAAAGAGACACATGCAGGATTTATATTTATTATGATACTTTAAAAATGCAACTTTACACTTGTATCATAAATCAAAAGGAAACACAATGCAATTTTTGAGCAGGCTGAGGATAAGAGTAAAAAACAGAGCTGAATTTAGTAATGATTAAAATTCAAAATAGTAATAATATCATCCAAACAGTTGTGGGAAGTATCATGATAAAAATATGATTGTTATTCGTTTAATACAACGTAATATTTGTTTCAATATAAACTACGAGGTTGTTTCGGATAATGATGCGAATCAGTTTATATCTTGCAAATATTGCATCAATCTTCTCAATCATAGGCTTGAATTAAAGCTCAGACAAATTGATGATTCTTTCTTATGTATCAAAACCGGTTCAGAACTTTGTTTTTTTAGAAATCAATCTTTTGTTTTGTTATTTTTGTAACATTGGATCAGATTTCTCAAAAAGGAGAAATGTCGCGTAATCCACAGTTCGTCGAGGACCTCGCAAAGGCAGGAAGATCCCAAGGAGATCAAGACCAGGTCGACACGGCCTTTGAGGTCAACAGTATCTCCCAAAGCCAAATCTACCGCATTTCAGCATTTAGTTAAGGCCGGAAAGGACTCTTCAGACCAGAGGAGTACGAACGGGAGGAGGAAGGTCCGTACCGACGACTTTATTGAGTCTGTGAGGTTGTACGTGGAGGCCGACCGTCGGGTGACAATGAGAGAACTGGCTATCAAGTGCGAGACGTCGATCAACACCATTTCCACGTCCTCCATGTCGATCTTGGGCTCTCAAATCAAGTCAGCAGATGGATCCCAAGATGCTCACAGAGGATCACAATGAAAGAAGAAGTGAGGTGCGCACAAGCCTTCTTGAAACTCAATTTTGAGCTCGGTTTCTTGACAAGATTGTGACAATGGATGAACTTCTGTTTCTTTCTTCACTCCTGAGTCCAAACGAGGGTCATCTCAATGGCTCCTGAAGGGCTCCAGTCCGCCCCTGAAGTCAAGCGTCAAGAATCAAGAAGACAACGATGGTTCTCAGCTTCTTCGACAACTGCGGCGTGATCTTCCAGCACTATCTCCCGATGAGGACCTCAGTTACCGTGGCCGTGTTCAGGATGGCATGAACTGTTTTAAAGAAATTCAAGGAGAAGCGACCTGAAATGGCCAAAAGAGACTGGTACTTCCACTTCGACAATGCTCCGTGCCACACGGCAAATAGCACGAAGGAGCTCTTAGCCAAAAAGGGGATCAAGCTCATCGATCATCCACCCTTCTCCTGACCTTGCCCCCGCTACTTATTCTACTTCCCTGCATGAAGAAGATGCTCGAGGGCGTAGAGATCGTCGACAAAAGCTTCCGGAAGGAGTGAATCCTTGTCGGGAGGGCCATCCAAGTTCTGTGAGGCCTCAGGAAGGGGTTGAGAGGTGGGAGAAATGTATCGAATCGGCGGAAGTCATGTGGAAAAGATTTGTTAAAGTGTTTTCGTTATAATTGAAATTATATTTATGATACTTTTTTCCGCATATTTATCCGAAACAGCCGTGTATGTTGAGAAAACATTCCTTTTATAAATATTTAAAATTGAAAATGCAGACAACATGTGATTTATAACATACTCTTTTCAAATTTTGTTGAGGTGTGCAATCAAAGTTTAAAGACTCAAAAAGTTGTCCCCCTTAAAAGACTTTAGTCAATGTATTATATATATATATAAAGTTTTGAAAATTATAAGAAGGCTATAATTCATAATTCATATGTAAATATCAAGAGTCGGATACATAATAAAGATTAACACTCAATTTTAAATTGATTGCTATCGATTGACATAACTCATTTAATTAGGTTATGTATTTCATTAGTTTATGAAGGAAACAAATCTGGATTAGTGGAATATATATATATATATCTACTGACGCTATTACTGATCCACTGTATTACCAAATATTAGTTGGTGGTAGTCCCAGCATGGGAATGGGACAATTCAGCGCCGCCGAATCAGCGTCGCCGATTCAGCACCGCCGATTCAGCGCCAGCCAATTCAGCGACGGCCGATTCAGCCCAGCCAATCAGCGACGGCTGATTCAGCGCGTAGCCAATTCAGCATCAGCCAATTCAGCGACGGCTGATTCAGCGCCAGCCTCATTGACTTTGAGATTTAAAAAAATTCAGATTCTTTTCAAAGAAAAATTATGTTTTCTGTAGCAGTACAATGGTCAAACCTGTAACAAGATAATTGTCTGCAGAAGTATTCAACAGCAATATGGTATGGGGTTCAAACCCACCTACATTGGTTAAAATCCGAGTAAAGAACCCTCAAATGCCATTTTGTTCCGCATTGGGTCCTCGGGTCCCGCCACGCAAATGAGGTATTGGGGTTTCAAACCCATCACAATTGTAAAAGTACGAGTAAGGAACCCCTCAAATGCCATATGTGCACTTGGACCTTCGGTTCCGCCAGCCGCAACAATGGGGATTGGGGTTTCAAACCCATGGCAAATTGTAAAAGTACGAGTAAGGAACCCCTCAAATTGCCCTTTTGTTGCCACTTGGTGTCCTCGGGACCCGCCAGCGCAACAATGGGGTATTGGGTTTCAAACCTTTCGCCAATTGTAAAGTCGAGTAAGGAACCCCTCAAATGCCATTTTAGCACCTTGGTCTCCTCGGTCCCGACAGCCACAACAATGGTGTAATGGGGTTTAAACCCATGGCAAATTGTAAAAGTACGAGTAAGGAACCCTCCAATACCATTTGTGCCCTTGGGTCCTAGGGTCCGCCAGCCGCAACAATGGGGTATTGGGGTTTCAAACTTTTGCCAATTGTAAAATACGAGTAAGGAACCCCTCAAATACCATTTTGTCCCCTTGGGTCCTCGGGTCCCGCCAGCCGCAAAAATGGGGTATTGGAGTTTCAAACACCTGCGCAAAATTGTAAAAATACGAGTAAGGAACCCCTCAAATGCCATTTTGTGCACCTTGGATCTTCGGGTTCCGCCAGCCGCAACAATGGGGTATTGGGTTTCAAACCCTTCGCCAATGTAAAAAGTACGGTAAGGAACCCCTCAAATGCCATTTTGTGGCACCTTGGATATTCGGGTTCCGCCAGCCGCACAATGGGGTATTGGGGTTTCAAACCCTTCGCCAATTGTAAAAAGTACGAGTAAGGACCCCTTCAAATGCCATTTTATGCAACTTGGGTCCTCGGTTCCCTCCAGCCACCACAATGGGTATTGGGGTTTTAACACATGGCAAAGTGTAAAAATACGAGTAGGAACCCCTCAAATGCCATTTGTGCCCCTCGGGTCCTTGTGTCCCTCCAGCCGCAACAATGGGGTATTGCGGTTTAACCCTTCGCCAATTGTAAAAATACGAGTAAGGAATCCCTCGAATGCCATTTATGCACCTTAAGTTCTCGGGTCCTGCCAGCTACAAAAATGGGGTAATGCAGTTTAAATCTTCCGCCTATTATAAAATACAAGTATAGAAATCCTCAAATACCAACTGCAACCTGGAATACCGGGTTTGTTTTAAAATCCACCAACATGGGGCTCCTGAGCTGTTTGTTTATTTTGATAAGTTCAAGCTCTTCACGCCATGGGAGCTAGGAGTGGGTTCATTTTCCATTGTATTATAAGTATTTTAATTGCAAAAACGTTGAATTTCATTCAAAAAATGCAAATATTCTGCAATGTTGGCCGAAATATATGGCCATAGACTATTTGATCAATTTAATAACGTCATTGACTTTTTAAAGCCGAGTTTCGTGGTTGATAAAATAATCTTTCAAAAGACTTAAATGTATACACATTGTTGCGGATGGTGGGACCGAGATTTTAAGGTACGCAAATGGCATTTGAGAGGTTGTCCTTACTCGTATTTTTACAATTGCGATGGGTTTGAAACCACAATAAACCCTTGTTGCGGCCTGGCGGGACCCAAGGACCCAAGGGGCACAAAATGGCATTTGAGGGGTTCATTACTCGTATTTTTACAATTTGCGATGGGTTTTAAAACCCCAATACACCATTGTTTTGGCTGGCGGGACCCGAGGATCCAAGGTTCATAAATGGCATGTTGAGGGTTTCCTTACTCGTATTTTTACAATTGGCGAAGGTTTTGAAACCTCAATAACCCCTTGTTGCGGCTGGCGGGACCGAGAACTTAAGGTGCACAAAATGGCATTTGAGGGGTTCCCTTACTCGTATTTTTACAATTGCGATGGGTTTTGAAACCCCATACCACATTTTACGGCTGGCGGGACCCCATGGGCACAAAATGGCATTTGAGGGTTCTTCCTCGTAATTTGTACAATTTGCGATGGGTTTAAAACCCCAATACACCATTGTTGGGGCTGGCGGGACCCGAGGACCCAGGTTCATAAAATGGTATTTGAGGGGTTCCTTACTCGTATTTTTACAATTTGCGATGGGCTTGAAACCCCAATTCCCCATGGTTGCGGCTGGCGGGACCCGAGGACCCAAGTGGCACAAAATGCATTTGAGGGTTTCTTTACTCGTATTTTACCAATGTAGGGGGTTTGAAACCCCAATAACATATCGTTGTTGATATATCGGCAAGACAATTATCTTGTTTCCAGGTTGACCCAATTGTACTGCTACAGACAACATAGTTTTGGTCTTTTGCAAAAAGGTCTGAATTTGTTTAAATCAAAGTCATTGAGGCTGGTGCTGAATCGGCCTTCGCTGAATGGCTGGTGCTGATCGGCTGGCGCTGATCAGCCGGCGCTGAATCGGCTGGTGCTGAATCGGCCGTCCTGAATTGGCTGGCGCTGAATCGGCGGTGCTGAATCGGCGGGCGCTGAGTCGGCGGCGCTGAATTGTACCGTACCCTCCACAGCATGCAATTAATATTTTCTCAAGCGTTTAGAAGTGCATTACAACATATTAAATCTTGTAAAAACCTTGAAATACGTTATGTCTAAAAAAGAACTTTGTTGAAGCCATTTATATATTTTTTATTCAACATTCAATTTGTGATATGTACATCAGAATACTTTAAAAACCTAAGACAATGAATGGAAAAATTACATAAGTAAATATTTTAATTTACTATTTAATATTTTTTCCTATGTAAAAGAAGCTAGACCCCATCGTCTCTACCGTCAAATCGTTGACGAGTCCTCCCAACAGGCCCTCTTAAGTCGCCTAACAAAAATCCCCTGGAGACCTCCAGGAGGACTGCGATAAGAAGAGATGCTCTTCTCAAAGACGATTTGAGCCACACTTTGATAATTCAGAGACAATTAGAGCTCCGACATCACCACGGAAGAAGGATCTCTTGCCTCGGATACAACACCCAATCTATGATCCAATCTGATGATCAAATATGTGTAGTGACGTCAGCTTAGGTCGGAGGGAGTGTTGTGAAAGAGCCGCTGCGCCGTGCAGGTCAGTTGAAATATATGGCGATATTTAAAGTTAAGTGAAGTGTTTTTTTTATCATATTAGAACGGGAGTCAGACCAAAGAGATATAAAGATATAGAGAGCTGAACCCTTCAATACAGATAAACAGCGTTCTATTGTTTCTGTGTGCCCACTATAAACAAAGTAATTGATACTACGTCATCATAAGCTGATCATAGAGATAGAATCATGCGATATAAACTAACCATTGACGTATGTCTCTTCCCTCCAATAGCAGAGAAACATCGTTCAGCTATATTATTGACACAATGAGCGTAGTTCTCTGACGAGTCATAAGCTCTCTATATCTTTATCTCTCATGAGTCAGAACGACCTCGGACTGTCATCAGAGACACAATATGTTATATGCTTCATCCATTTTGAACATTCTTTTTTGTTTGTTGTCTTATTATGTTAGTATTTTTCATGTAAAGAAAATTAAAAATGAACCACCATAAATCCTTGAAGCAACCATATAAACACATTTTTTTTCTTCTTGAGATGAAAACATTTCAAATTTTAACGTACTCACAAGTTTTTTATTCATTTATTGTTCATTAGGGGAGTAGCAGAAAAAAAAAACTTTGTGGGGATTATAAAAAAGTGTATGTACAATATATATTTTTAAATATGGAGGGGAAAAGCCTTGCAAAGTTCATGATAATTTATAATCTTTATGGAAAAAAGCCTTGTGGACGAAGAGAGAGAGAAAATGGAATCGCTGAAGGAATGCGAATATCCTCTCATTATCTTATTGCAGATTTTAACAGGAATGTTGATGTTATGCAGTTGAACTTATTTAAACTTCATATTTCATTTCGCGAATTAAAAATAAAATAAATGAAATTATAATAATTATATTTTTGAAGATATATTCTGATTGATAAAAATATCTTTTGATCCCATTTCGTCTTTTGATTAAAATTGTACTTATTACGAACCTAAGACGTTCTAATCATTATTCCTTCAAAATAGGAAAATACATGTATTATAAAATATATATAATATAAAAATAAAATAAGAAACATATTAAAAAATAATAATACTAATATTTATAAATACCACATAAAATAGAATAATAAGTTTATAAAACATCTCAAAACCAATATATATGTCTAGTTCATAGTGTAAAATTATTACAAAAATAACCTTCCCTAGAATTTATACTCAATATTATATCACAAGGATTGAATAAAAAGGTTTTTTTTTGTGGCACATGAATGCAGGGACTAGCGTATGGCTAATTAAACCACATTGCTATTACATTCTAATAATTAATTAATAATGAATAGACACACATATAATATACCTATATATATATTCAACTTGATGACTTATAATCGTTTGTCGTTCATGACAATAAAAATTCTATCGTTTTTCGTCCATTTTCAAAATAATAAATCTATAAATCCTAAAAATATCTATAATAAAAAAACGTCGTCAACTTATCAGATGACAAACGACACTTTAATGATGAAAATGAACATCGAGACAAATTTTGGCGAACGTTAAAAGTTAAATATATTCATATAAATAAATAAATATATATATCATATCAATGAATACTAAAACAATAAGGAAAAGAAGGCTCGTGAGGAAAATACGATGAGGGATCTAAAAAGGAAAAAGGAGAATACGCGTACATTCTCCCCTTTCCTTATTAATTTCATAACAAATTAGGATTTTGAGAACGAAATATATATTTTTTACTATTTACAAATTTTATGGACATATATTAAATAAACATAGATACATTTAAGACATTCTGCAAAATTATAATAACATACATACATTTTGTTTATTCTCCTTTAAGTTTTTTCAATCTCTTAGAATTGTTTGTCATATTTTGACTGCTTGTTTTTCTTTTGTTTTTGTGAATTTGATCATTGATTTCCGAAACATAATTTTTGGACATACAATTAAAAAATTTACCAGCGATTTGTGGAATAAATTTTTCAAAGGAATGGTCTTCTTCGCATTCTGCTAAAATAATTTCCAAAGCGTAAGTATCATTTTCCAAAAGTTTAATAAACGAAAGAACAAAAAGTATTTTTTGAAGAAGGGAAAGAAATCAACTCTTTGAAGATACTTTTTGAATTTTGAATTTCTGAAAAAAATGCATAAACAAAGGAACACGTTAAAAAAAGAACATCAGAAGGACGAGTCAGCCCACCTCGATTAATTTGATCTAAAAGTTTACTTTCATCATCAATATTTTCTAAGGAGAATAATTTTACATCGAATTTTTTATTTAAAGCTGTCAATAAATTGTGGCAAAAATGACAGGCTATAGTTTTACATAAGGAATGCGCGATATAACCAGAACAAAAGTAAACTATAGATACGTCATTAATATATTTAAATGAATCTTTAAAAGTAAAATGTTTTAAATTGGAAAATATATTTAAAGAAGAAGACTTAATCTTTTCATTTGTTAAATTTATATCAAAGATGATCTTTTTAATTGTTCCAGAATTCAAAGTCGAAACAGGCTGCATAACTATCATGTCATGATAAACTGAATGAAAGCTCTTAATCATGACACAAAATAGGGTCTTAGTTACTTGATCATCATCCCCCCATAAAAATTCCCAGCAAAATATTCAACTCGTTTTGTACAATATGTTTCGTCAAAAATTATACTAATATTTTTATCCCTATTTTGACTTAGATCCTTGAAGCGAGCCTTTAGGTAAGTTATTGTAGAGTCAGCCAATCCAGTTTCTAAATTCAAAGATGAAGAAAGTTCCGTAAGGCGACGTATTGTAGGTAATGTGAGAACTTCTTTACGTAGATCTCTATAAAGACTCGTTGAGAAACCTTTCCAGGACATAGATAAGGCGTACAAGGCAGGACTGTATCTCCGTTGTTGTGGACATTTAAACAACAAGGACAATTGTTCAATCAAAAAGTGTAATTTCTTCTCTTTTGCTTCGTCCAAATGGGGCAAGATATTTGTCAAATGATTTAAAGCTGTGTTTAATTCATTTTCCAAGCCAAATAGTTGATTGGTGGAAGAGTTTGATGTCCATGAATTTAAGAAGGCCAAAATATTAAGAAGGGTGTCACATTTTGTAATATGATTGTTCTTGGTGATATGTTCGAGATGATTAAAAGATAGATCTCTATCTTTCACCCTGAAAAATACAATATAGCAGGGAATAAAGTCATCGTAGTTGTATGAATCAGTATCAATAAGAAAATACTGAGGAATAGTCAAATTTTGATATGTGAAAAACAATATATAAAATAAGAAGGTTAAGGAATGAAGTTTGGCTTACCGTATATGGATTGACATTTCTTCATTAATCTTTAGACTGAAGTCTATTGACGGTCCTCCATGACTAAAGTTCATCTTGAAGAACCATAGCTCTTTATCTTTTTCATCATAATGTTCTTGAACGCCGCTCGGAAGGCAAGTCCTATCCATTTTAATTTGAAGCTCTTCGAGTGTTAAAAATGAGTTGGCCTCTTCAAAAGCCTTAATCTTTTTTAAATTCGCTCGTTTTCATTAAGGAGTCGTGAGGAGGAGGTTGAGGTGGAGGAACGCTTTGGAGGAGGCTTTTTTGAATAGTAGTGAGGAAGATTTGGAAAATTGGAAGGGACGGCATCTTTTTTTAATATCTTAAGACAAAGAGTTTTTCCAGATCTGTCTGAACGTGATGGATTAGAGTCAGTAGACTCTGGCTTATAATCGGAGGGCATGAAATGTACGTCACACAACGCAGAATGTCTTGAAGGTATCTAATTTTTTCGCGGAACAGCCTTTGTCCAGAGTTGGCGTAGGGACTCATCCTTGGGGAACATATGAAACCGTCTCTTTTTCCCCTCATTGCCCTTTGCTTTGTAGCCACTCTTGCAACCCGGAGCAACACAAACCTTCCCCATTGTCGTCTAGTTTGAAGATAAATAGGTAGTTCTAAAACGATTCCTCTACACACTTCCACTACTTCATTCACGCAGCAATAAATAAATTAGTCCATCCCACTTTGTATTTTTGTTTTGAAAGGTTGCGCGACTTTACCTTTCCTGATTGTTTAAGTATTCATTGATCATATATATAATAATATATATACATATGTCCCATTTTTAGGTCAATCGCTCCGATTTTTTGCTCCAAGCACTTTTCTGCTGCGTAGTGACGAAAAAATGAGATTGAGAAAGTTTCAGCCTTCAAAGGCCATTTTTGTGACTGCACAAGCCACTCAAAGTTTCAAAAAGGCTGTTTTTGGAGTAAAAAAATGGCGATTTTCAAGCGGCTTGTGTTATCTGAGTTTTAGTGATATCAAGTGAAAAAACAATTTCTAAGGATTGCTTAAGTCTGATCTTTCAATAAATTTTTGGAGCAAGCAAGCAAGCAAATAAATATTTCTTTGGTTTTAGGCCCGTTAAGTTGGCCTCTTTTGGCCCAAAATAGGCATTTTTTGTTTTTTGCTAATACTTGCCCTAAAAAGTATTTTAGCAATTTTGTTATTTTATGGTAAAGTAATTGTTGTATTATGATGCAAGTTTTGTGCTATTTTCATAATGATCACCATGATATTGACGTTTTTATGGAAAATATTGTGTTTGTTTTTATGAAATAACGAACATGGCCGAAAGAAAATCGCTATTTAAAATATTATTTATATTCTCATGGAATTTTTTTAAATAAAATTTTCTAACTTTTATAATAATATTTATATATAAAACTTTCGCAATCTCATTTTTTCATCACTACCCAGCAGAAAAAGTGTTTGGAGCAAAAAATCGGAGTGATTGACCTTAAAATGGGACAGGCTTAATATATATTTCAACTCTCTTTTCTTTTTTTTTCTCATTTTCATCCAAGCAAATGTCTGTATTTGATTCATTTGCAGGTTTATGAAAATACAATTTCCTTCATTTCTAATGCAAAATCGTTTTTCGAGTGTGAAGGCACTCAAAAAAGAACACATGAGAAGCAAATAAATCATTAAATGCATGTACACTTCAAGAGCTCTTCATCAAATTGAACTTGAAGAGCTGGAACAAATAGGCAAGGATTTGAAGTGGGGTACCTTTCAAAGTAAAAAATAAAACAAAACACAAGTCACTTTGTTTCAAAGTTTGCAAAGTTAAATTATAATATTGAGGAGCTGTTGCGGCATTTTCCACTCAGTGTATCCTATATTTACAAATTAGGGCAAAAAAAATTGATTGAAAAGTGGGATAATATTTAAATGTAACTCTTTTTACATTATAAATAAAATTAAATTGAAGCTAAAGTAAACAGTTGTGTTTTCTTATCTTAATAGATATTTCTTACCATTCACCACATTTAATATTAAAATGTATAAATGCACGAATTGTTAATTATCTAACATTATCCACCTTTTGTAAGGATTCGAAGTTTCGAGGGATAAATATTTTTCTTAAGACAAATATACATCGAGTGTATTTTTAATTCGCAAGTCGTTAATTTTTTGTTTAAAAGTTTAAAAATTATGAAATATTTCTGTTTAATAAGATAATCAGCAAGACATCAAATATATAACAATTTTCATTTTTTTAATCATGTAATTAGATGTAATAATTTAAACGGCCGGGATGTTGGACGCTGTAAGCAAAACATATGTTTTTTGCTTCGTTTTGAAGGTGTCACGACGTGGATCGACGTCTAAAAAGTGGAGAGGTTTTGAGTGATTGGAGGCAACATAAGTGTCGTCCTCCAATAAGCAGCACACTCAAGATTCGAGTAGCTTTCATTATGACCCCTTCAAATCCATTCAGTCCGACGGAAAACAATGGGCTTGCCTTTTTTTGCCTATATGGTTCGATAGAATTGCATCCGACAGGATATAGATAAGCATTACAGCATTAAAATTAGTCACTCAAACCTAGGATCTCATCAATGAGGTGGACCAAAAATGACCATCCCCTCTCGGGAGTATTCGAACCTGCGCCCCCCCAACATTGAGAGTTGAAAACGCACGGATATCGCACCCCTAGTCTTATTCTAGTCTAGTGGTAATTGATATAGGATGCAGGTGGACTTTCTCTTGACCTACAACGTCTTCCACTTTAACCAATGTTTGAAAAGAGCAGAATATTTTTTTTCTCTGAGTTATTAGCACAATAAATAATTTATTTGTGGACCTCGGAAGCACTCTCCGGAACAACTCTAGAGTGATAATGAAGAATATACGCCCATCATTATGTGTGCTCTTGTGTGTTGTGTCTAACACAGATAAAGTTTCGCCTCCGATATTTTTGGATGGAGGGTTTCACCTCAATGAAGAAGCCCTTTTATCGATGTATTGATGAATAAACTCATCCAACGGATGAAATAGATATTTGGTGAAGACAGCGACAAGCTATGCCTTAGACTCGTATTTTGGACTTCATTTTCAATAGAATTATAATCAAACAGACTTTAACTGTGATTTGAACGCAATTGATATCATTAAAGTTGAAGAGTGACTCGGTCCGTAGTATTTATTCTTCCACATACCCCTAATTACATCAGTTGACTCCTCGAGTATGAGTAAGGGTTATTCATAGAGATAAAAAGATATAGAGAGCTTATTCCTTCATCTGTATTTTTGTGTTCAATATAAACAAAGTAATTTGTACTACGTCATCGTAAGCTGATCATAGAGGTAGATTCTATCTCTATGATCAGCTTACGATCACGTAGTAAAAATTACTTTGTTATATTGGGCACAGGCGACAGCTGAAGGATGTTTCTCTGCTATTAAAGAGAATAAGCTCTCTATACCTTTATATCTCTTGGGGGGATTCGTAAAGTGGACAGAGGAGCGAATGGGCCTAATATTTTTAAGGAGCTATATTATGTTTGTATCTTAATTTATTAATAACACCTATGTATCTACATAGTTTCGATCAGTCCTTGAAATATTCCTTGTATTTACTATGGAATAACTTATTGTTCATTAAAATATTTGTACAAAGTTTGTATTTTGAGACTCAGATCTCACAATTACAATGACACACTTGGGTTTCAAATCAACTGAAGGTTGTCCATATCAGGAATAGTCCCTACTTATGTGATCCTAGTGTAACAATTACCTGACTCTTCGTCATTACTTTTAGTGAATGATTTTAACAAGTCTTCTTCAGAAGAATTTAAGGCAGTAGTGTTATATGGCTTTTCTAAGAAAGAAAGAAAAGCATCACTTTGCTCTTTTAAGTGCCAAAGCACTGATTAGTTTTAGGTTGACGTCTGAGGAATTTCTACTTCGAGAAGATTTGAGGGGCATTCTAATCTCGGCTTCGGGGAGGTACACCATTTTTGACCTCAAAATCCCCGGGGGTCTTCAATGAACTACGCTTTCGACTTGGTGAATTCTAGTGTGATGAATTCCTACAGATACTTCAGCCATCTAAAGAAAATTGTGAAACAATATTTTTGCTTGTACAACCCACAGTTTTAGATAATTATTTTTTTAGTTTTAAGTTATATTTTGTTTTATAACGTGTCAATGATTATTTAGTATTTATATCATGAAACTTATTAAACACTTTGATTTGTTGCAGCTATTGCAGCAAGGTCTTTTGGGAGGTAGTCTAATTTTAAACCATAATGTTTATTTATGTATTACTTTTATACACAATTCTACCGTCTTTATTACTTCGTATCTCTTGTTAGAATTGAAATAAAGACATTAAAAAAATATTTTCATTATTATTAGTAGTAGTGTTATTGGGAAGAGTAAAGTAATTTTGAGACTAATGATCACAAATTTTTCATATTGATGTGATGGAATGATAATGCAGAAAGTGGACTAATGAAAATGCAGAGTAAAAAGGATCATCATCCATCAATGTCCAGACAAGGAGAGAAGGAAAAAAACCCATAAGGAGCAAGAAGGCTGGAGACTGTGGACAAAGTAGTAGTAATAATAGAAATAATAAAAGGTATGAAGGATTACGGATGGCTCACACACATATGTTAAGAAGGAAAAACCTCTCAGTAAAAGAAAGCTCTATATTATAGATTTAAATCTTGAAGGGTCTTAAGTGATTTGCATCAAGGCCACTACGCCCAAATCCCATTTCAAAAAAGAAAAATGATTATACTGATAGGCTCTTTTACTTAATATATGTTATATGTAGAGCTGGAACTCCTTTAGAAAAATATATTGCCGTATCAAGAAGAGTTCGTAGAACGATGTATTTAATTGGCGTGTGTAGTGTGAGGATACCTCCTATACGATGGCGTCACTAACGCCCTTCATCACTGACATCACGGGAGCCCCATGTGTTCCCCCGGCCTGATATTTCTCTCTCTCTCATCTTAAAGATTGAAATATAAAGTATTCTTTTTATATAATGTGTTTTCTTATTCGGTATCTGTGAGAACCCTACATGTAGATCGGTAAAAAAAATCACTCGTCGGCAGAAAAGTGTTAAAGTAAAGTAGCGCATGCATAACATAAAATTCTTCCTTTTTCCCCAAAAGGAATGGGCCAAAAATTTAGTTCTTCTTTAGTCCGTAAGGGGCGCTTTGATGCTAGAGCTCTTTGAAAATAATAACGAAGTCCTTTTATTATTTATATTTGGAGACGTTTTTTATCTTCAAAAAAATTGTTTTTGAATGTCTTATCAAGCTATTCCCTTTAAACCGGTTTTAAATAGGATTGTGACGTAATTTCATGGACTAGCGATATCTAACGTTGAAGAAAATAACCAAAATTTTGGCCATTTTTTTGTTTACATTCTCCTTGCATGCGCTACTTTACTTTAACGCTTTACTTCCAGGCAAATTACTACCGAATATTTTTTTTTGAAGTTAACTCCCATATTATTGTTATATATTCATTTTGCTAATAAAAATCCTTCTTTTTATGTGAAAAAAATACGTATTATCCTTGCAAGATGAGTTAATGTCTATAAGGAAGGAGTTTCGACTAAGGATTCTCTTTAGCAGCAGCGTTTACTTAGCTATGGTGAAATAAGGAAGGATTTTAATTAGCATTAAGAAGTTAGAAGAGAAACGAGTGCTAATGAAAGCTATACTTTACTTAGAGAAAATATTAATAAGATTTTTCCATGCGAAAAAACCATATATCACTTTGATATTTGCAGTAAAATACACACACAAACTCTCTCTTCCTCACACACACACACACAAATACAAGTAAGTGCACTTTTCTGATGCATTAGACCGTACTAAGAACCATTTCAAGACAAATTTTGTTCATATGATAGAAGTCTATTTGGTCGCTGAAACTATTTATGATGCAATAATAGCTAAAACATATGCCTTTAAGATAGCTCCTTAGCTTAGAGGATAAGCGTATTCAACTCTCAATGATGATGAGGGCGTCTTTTTAGATAATTTTTTCTAGTGAAAATATTTTAGGCCGTCTCAATTTTTTTGCCAATATGGTTCGATAGAATTGCAGTATCTGACAGGATATAAATAAGCATTATAGCATTAAAATTAGTCACTCGAACCAAGGATCTTATCAATGAGGTAGACTAATAATGACCATCCCCTCTAGGGAATATTCGAACCTGCACACCACACATTGAGAGTTGAACACGCCTGTACGCACACGGCTATCGCGCGTCTAAATACTATAACATTTTGTCATATTCACATCGATGCAACCCAATCAATCTATAAAATTTAAAAGATATATATGATACGATATATATATATATATATTGATACTGCAACAATTGGTATTTGAATGGGAATAAATTAAAAAATCCAAAATTGTTGAACTAAAAACCTTAGCTTTAAAATTAGCCTTTCATAGTTTTCATATTCCATCTGAGAGCAATCAAAATGTATCTCAACATCGCTATCTAAAAACATGTTATTATATACAGGGTTAGGAACCAAATTTTGCTGTAAACTTCCATCCCCCTTTTCACCTCCCTACTTGACTTAAGACTGTCTTTACCGGTCTCAGTTGGTACTTAGATCAAGACCAGCTACTTTTATAAGAACAATTTTGAGATTAATTCAAAGATATCTAAACAGGAGTCAAACAGAGAGAAGTTGTCAGCTTTGCTCCGAGCGGGAGTCACCCCAGAAAAGGCTGCTGGGACCATTGGCGTCTCCGTCCGCACTGATTACTACGTGAAGAAGGCTGTCAATGCTGATCAGGGAACCTTCCGAGCTGAAGGAAGTGGAGGGCATAATAATAATAAAACTCGAGATCTCCTGGACGACATCAGGGCCAAGATTGCCGAGGACCCAACATCGTCGATGAATTCCATGGCCTATGAGACCCTAAGACCATCAGGACGGCTGTTCACAAGGATTTTGGAATGAAGTCGTATGCCAGGACTCCTAGACACCTGCTCACCGATCACTTGAAGCTTGAACGTTGCAAGAAGGTGCTTAACTACTTCAAGAAGTTCAGCGTTCGAGTCAAGATTTTCTCCGATAAAAAGATCTTCACCCTGGAAGCCGTTTCAACAGGCGAAATGATCGGTATATTGCCAAATCATTCGACCAGGTCGAGGGCACCTACCGAACAAAGCACCCGCAACAGATAATGATGCTGGGGTTATGTCGAGCGATGGCAAGAAGATGCCTCCGTACTTTTTCAAGCCCGGCGAGAAAGTGGACATCGCTGCCTACTAAAAGGTCCTGAGGTGGACAGTGTTGCCTTGGCTGAGGACCACGTACCCTGACGGAAACTATACATGGACCCAAGATGGTGCTCCATGCCATTCGTCCAAGAAGGTCTAGGATTTCTGCTGCGCCAACATGTCCGACTTTGGACCGGCCAACATGTGGCCCAGCTCAAGCCCAGACCTGAACTCGTTGGACTTTTCTGTGTGGAGCGTCTTGGAAAGGACCACCAATAAGATGTCTCATCCAAATTTGAAGGCCTAAGAGCAAGCCATCCGCGAGGCATGGGACGACATGAGCGAGGAGTATATCCACACAACTGCGCCAGCGTCCGTCACCGTGTTGAGGCTGTTATCGACAATAATGGTGGGCATATTGAGTAACATGATACCCAAGGAGCCCTTCAACCTCTTAGTTTTTATATTTTTGTAACTCGTTAATTATTAGTGAATATATATATATGTTTGTTCCCTCGTACAGTTTACTGCAAATTTTGTTTCCTAACCCTGTACACTCCGTAAATGAGGAGCTGTTATAAATTAAGAATGTAATCACTCATACAATATATATATATTTCATTGTGTTGTCTTTTTCTCTTTACAATTTTAATACAGGCGTACCAGAAGCTTGAATCAATATATATATATAAGAATAGAAAATAGGAATTTATAGCAATTTCTCACCATTAAACATTGTTTGTCAGTTGGTATGTCTGTTTTCTACGTCCGATAGTTAAGGTGATGATCATTTTTATCGACATACACATTATTTTCTTCCTAAGTATGAGCATTTACTTTATTTATTACTAATAATATGTGGTATTAGAGGAGTACAAGGATTCACAAAGCCCATGAGAGCAGACAGGTTTTGTTCTTAAGGATGATATATTATTTGAATTGATGTTTACTTACAGTAAACAGACAACAGACGCGAGTAAAGTATACTTTATTTATGCTATCAACTACTTATTCTATTATTCCCTCTCTTTTACTTCAACCAATCACATTTCAGATGAGAAACAAAAGCTCTGTTCTCGAGCGTGATTGGTTGAAGTAAAAATGTTCAAATACCCCCCCCAAAAAAAATATATATTTCGAAATGTCTCCTCATTTCACTAAATATATATTATGATATAAACCAGGAGGGGCAGAACTCATGTAAACAAAGAAGGATATTTCCAATATAAAAAATGTGACGTCATCACAGCTACGATTTGCCTATGTATCTAATACCTCTAGGATAACTAAGCTAAGAACGTAAAGGTCTCATAGGAATAACGTCCGGAGGCTCCCTCCCGCCACGAGCACCCGGGGACGCACAGCTTCAGCATCAGGGAGGAAGTGGAAGTCCTGAACACCGCACGGGACTCTGAGGCCTTCGGCTGGTAGCCCGCACGCATCTAGGAGCTCCGGAACAACGTGGCAGCTCCGCCTCCGCCGGAGAGCTCCCGGGTTTCAAATTTTTATTTCCTTTTGAAATTAATCACTGTTTTTAAATGTACCTTTGATTTTATTTAATAACAAATAGTACTGTGACGTCATCTGTGACGTTTCAGTTTTTCTTTTCTAATCAGAGGAATCTAAACATTGCGTTCTGCGCATCTTGTATTATCTATTATCTTTGGATATAAAAATAATTCATATCTAAGAACCCTTCTCACGAACCTCAATAAACGGAAGAATGTCATTTAGATTTATTTAAAAAAATGCTTAAGATTCTCCCACTTATATTATTGATTAAATAAAGCTCCTCAAACTCAAAAGAGATGGAATGAATGTTCAATCAAGAAAAAAAATGTTATTTCATTTTAAGTTTGTCCAATCTGTTCAAGTTATCCTCCTTATCCTTTAACACACGCCCTGAAATATTTTTGCTTTGGAGAAAATGTACATTTATCTAAAAGAATCTTTCTCTCATAATAAGAAAGAATATAATTAAAACGATACTTAGGGCTTTTAACATCTACTGAAATAAAATATATATCTTCTATCCTAATAAAGAAATAATTCCGTTCGTTCGCTTGTTCGTTCGTTTCCCTGTATCTCCCAAACAGTTTATTAGATCTTTACGAAATTTTCAGTGAATAGTTTTGAGAGCTCAGGGAGTGTTTTTAGTGGGGTAGTAAAATCCCGGAAAATTCGTCATTGTCATTTTTATTTTATTCGCAAAAACGTTTTTTGCTCATTTTTTAAATTTACCAAGTTAGATTTTCACCAAATTGTCTGTGGTGATTATGAGGTAGTAAGACGTGTTTATGTTTTATTGGGTGTTTACCGAAAAATTCGTTTTCTTTATGATAACTTAATAGAAGCTTTTTTCTGACCCTGTCTTTCCCCAAATTTAGGTTTTGTGGAAAATAACAATTTTTTTATAATGCAACATGGCGCTATTCTAATTTTAATAATGCCAAGAGATGGAGAGTGATGTCAAACACTCTTAACTTTTCTTGATAAAGATATGAAGTTGCAGTCCCTCTTAAGTTTTTCTTTGCTGTTTTCCTCCATCAACGGAGATCAAATTAATACTCTAATATTCATCACTACCAACATATCTTCGGCACTCTATGTTCTTTATGAAATGGCTTCAAAATTATTTCTCTTTATGAAGTTTAAATACCCAGCCTTATGGCACAGAAAACGGAAAAAATGGTAATGACAACTTTTAAGGAACTCTATGAAGTGACTTAAAAAAACTTCTTTTTACGATGTTTAAATTCCTAGCCTTAAGGAAAAAACGGAAAAATGGCAATGAAGACCCAATGACAACATTGTATTTATATTCCATAAGGATCTATAAATGCATTAAATGTAACTCTACTCTACTACTTTTAATGAAATTGATCCTAAAGCAATTAACACACAAATACAGCTTAATGGTTTCTCAGGGAGTAAATCTCATTAGATAGAGGCGATGCAGAGAAAATCGAATCATAATGAAGGGAAAATAACAAAAAATAAGGCAAAAAAAAAAGATTAACTGTTACTTCTTACACATTGTGATCCATTTTTACATTAATTATTAAATTGATCGAGGATCAAAGAAATATATGCTTATGTGATAATTAACAACAAGATGAAGAGACGTAAAGAAGACAAATACAGAGATGAAGGAGTTGTGGATTTGAAAGAGGCAGGGGATGATTTTAACTTTCTCTTTGTAAAAAATAGTATATATATATATATATATATTATATATATATATATATATATATATATATATATATATATATCAGGAAACGGCCGGATATCCGGCCTGGGGGTCCCAGCTGTTTTTAACGTCCCGGCCCGGTCTCTAAAAATCACCGGGCCGGGACTTTAAAATTTTCGTTACTTCTGTTTTTAGCAAATAATTTTTTATATTGTTTTCTAAAAAACGTCGGCACTTTTTTGGAGATTGTTTTCTATAAAAAAACGTCGTCACTTTTTTTGGAAGATGTTTTCTAAAAAACGTCGTCACTAAAAAAATTAAGTCCCGGCCTTAAGAAAAGGGCCTCTTCTTATGGGTCCAATTAATGGCATTTAAAAAATATTTGAGCAAACAACTTTAATTACTATTATCATTATTCAAAAAATAATTTAACCTCTAAAATTAACAAATTATTGAATGTTTATTTGTATATTTTATTTATATATATTTATCGATTATGACAAAAGTTCTTCTCTATGAGGACAAGACGTAGAAATACGATTGAGACATAAATTATGTGGATTGATGAGTTGACAAGAATCAAAGCATCTTTAGTCATCACCTCTCATTCGATAACTATAACATTTAACATAAAAGTATTCTATTCGTCTGTCATTCATTTGATGTTATGAAAATAAAACCGAAATAGAGATCAAGAATTTGAGCATATAAAATAATATAACACTTTGATCTCGTTTCCAAGACTGAAGTTTTTAACAAAAGAAAAAAATAAATGTAAATACACTATACATCATATATTTTTATAAACGGAATCCCAATTCTTCAGTCGAGGGAATCCATTGTTACTCTTTTTTTGAAAGCTGTGTTGTCAAGTTCTTTTATTTTGTGAATCGTTGTTTTTTGTGCTTTGACGCATAAGTTTAAATAATAAATGATGTTATTTATATTTGTATATTAAGGGATATATTCCAAAGTTTAGAAATACTATATATATATGAATTTACATCATTCGATAACTTAATTTTTGACGATTGTAGTAAACACCTCTTATTCTGCAGAGCTGTTGATGGAAGATACTACCTTCCGTGTATGGCAGGGGACCCAGTGGCAATATTCCACTAGATATCTTCGAAAACATATATTACGAATTTCGAACTGAAACATTAATCTATACTATGTTAAAAAAATTGTTGTAATGAAATTTTAAAAAAATAACATTTTCATATTTTTTTAAAATCGTCTTAAGCTACATTCAAAAATATCCCTAGTGTTAAGCATAGAGATATAAAGATATAGAGAGCTGATTCCTTCAATAGCAGAGAAACAGTGTTCTATTGTTTCTGTGTGTCCACTATAAACAAAGTAATTGATACTACGCCATCGTCGGCTGATCACAAGATAGAATCATAGAGATATAAACATAACACAATGACGTATTTCTCTTCCCTCCAATAGCAGAGACACCATTTAGATATAAAGATATAGAGAGCTGATTCCTTGAATAGCAGAGAAACATCGTCGTTCAGCTGTATTCTGTGTGTCCAATATAAACAAACTAATTTATACTACGTCATTGTAAGCTGATCATAGAGATAGAACCATAGATATATAAACATAACACAATGACGTATTTCTCTTCCCTCCAATAGCAGAGAAACATCGTTCAGCTACATTCTTGACACAATGACGTATTTCTCTGACGAGTTCAATAAACTCTCTTTATCTTTATATCTCTATGGTGTTAAGTCTTACATCATTTTGTTATCATCAACATATATTATCTTATAACCTCCGCCGAAGGAGTTATTGTTTTCACAAGCGTTGGTTGTTTGTTGGTTGGTTGGTTTGTTTGTTTGTCAGCAGGATAACTCAAAAAGTGCGGTACGGATTCGGATGAAACTTTGTGGAGTTGTTGAAAATGCCAAAGGAACAAGTGGTAAATTTTTGGCATCTCTGAGGGCTTCTTTAAGATGCAAAATGAGCTAAATACTAATCAATATTTCAAGTTAGCCTACTTTGCCAATAGATGTCGCTGTGCTGTGATCTTTGATGACGTCAGTTTCTTTTTCTTTCCATGTACCTCTAGAGTGTAAACAATAAAGGAGCAGTATGTAGAGTTAAAGGGGCAGTGTGTAGAGGGTTGGAAATGACAAAAAGACCAGTGATTCATTTGGTGGGGATCGGCGGGGTGTTTTCACTCTCTGAGTCTTCTAGTTTCTATTTATGATTAAAAAGCCTCATCCTGTCAATCAATTAGGCCTTTTTTTTCTTTTTGGAAGAAAAAAAATCATTTTATTGACTAGCTTTCACTCAGCATTAGTTCACCATTTATGTTAATTGAATATTCCATTTACGCTGAAGAAGAGTGTTGTGTTCGGCAGGATTTTATTCTGTTATTTTTTTATGGGAATATCCATTGTTATCGCAACTGCTTTTAGTTTCTCATATATTTTGACAGAGGCCTCCTTCAAAGGAACACATTTTTGTATTTTATTACATATAGCACTTCAAAGCAATGCTTTGAAGAGAGAGAGCGCGCGTTTTCTCACAGTTACTCATATACAGAGAAGTTTAAAAATTAAGAAGTTTTTGAAGGGAATTTATTCAACAGAATAGGAAATCTCAAAAAAAATTCTTATAAGTGAAAATGTATCTTACCTTCAAGGGATGGTGTTCTCAGACTTTCTTATGGAGTGTAAGATTTGAGGTCGGAATGATGAGATTAGGCGGCGTTACGTTAAAAAGCTCGATACAAAAAATAAATTTCACAAGTTCAATAATGCCATTCATTGAAGTAAATCAATTTATAAAGAAGATATTCGGAGGATATTGTGAGTGGGGAAAATGGTAAAAGTCAAAATTTAAATGAATGCATAGAATTATCAAAAAGTATCATTTAAAAAGGTTATAGGCTCTATTCACACCTAATTGATTACATTTACATAATAACTATATATTATAATTGTAATCAAATACATGTAAATAATAAATTAAACTAAAAATTTACTGCAAATGAAATATTTTACTTCAATTAGTGTGAAATTAATCGCTTAAGACTAAAAAACAACGTTTGTAACTTTTTAACACAATCAGTGTTTAAGTTGTTGTTTGTTATTACTTTGAGTGTCAAATAAGATTTGGTAAGTTTTGATGGAGTATTTTGTGCTAAGATTTACTAAAACCATAAAATAGAGATACTACTCATTTATACAATTTTACGAGTTATATCAGATAAAAATGAGTAAATTTATCTCCATTAATATATACTATATATTATAATAAAGAAAACAATTATTAAATACACAATTGCAATATTATTTCATTTATCACCTGATTACTCAGCGACTCAGGATACTCGGATCATTATTGGTCTTAACCATTTCTT
>CP045903.1:13448263-13462950 GCA_013387185.1 Caligus rogercresseyi | reverse complement strand
ATATACAGGGTGGGGCAAACTAACTTCCTTTTTTAAATTTTGGCATTTGGTGTGAAGTTGTAGTGGAGAAGTGAGCGTTGGCTCATTTCAAAGAGGCAGGCGTAAAGGCAGTCAGTCACTATCATGTGTTGGAGCAGAGAGGAGCGTGCGTTTGCCGTGGAGGCGTATTTTTCCAACCATCAGTCTGTGATTGCAACCCAGCGCTCTTTTCGCACTCATTTTAATGTTGCACCTAGAGGCTACTGGTCTGATACCAATCCCCAAAAGTTACATTAAAAGCCGTTGCATTCCCCTAAAGTTCCTGTGTGGTGTGCAATTTCGTCCAATGGAATTATTGGCCCCTGTTTTTTGAAGACAATGGAGTGACAGTCACAGTAAATTCAGAGCGTTATGTTAAAATGCTACAGGATTTTTTTCTCCCGCAAATTGAAGAATTAGACCTAGGGCAGATTTGGTTTCAACAGGACGGAGCAACGGCGCACACCTCAAGAGCTTCAATGAATGTTTTGCGAGAACACTTTCCGGGGCGCCTGATTTCAAGAAGAGGCGATTTGGAATGGCCAGCCCGTTCACCCAACTTATCCCCTCATTATTTTTTTTGTGGGGTTACTTGAAATCCCGAGTTTATGTCAACCGCCCAACAAACCTGGCAGATTTGAAGGCCAATATCAGAGAGGAAATAACCAAATACCCGCCGATACGCTGGCGAGGGTAATGGAAAGTACCAAAAATAGGTTTGTCCAGGTATCGATTCTGGAGGATGTCATCTAAGTGGTGTGATTTTAAAAACTATGTAAAATAAAACTTTAAAGATGTGCTTTCATTATGAAACAAAAATAAACCTTTCTGAATTACACAGCTTGTTTTATTGCCTTGGAAAAAGGAAAATTAGTTGCTCCACCCTGTATATATATATATATATATATAGGTGTAAAATAAATAATTCATTATTTTTGCATAAATTGAAGGTTTTATTTAGCATAGTTAGAATGATCCGATTTAGGTCAAACATCCCCCGTTTTGTTTGATAACTTTTTGCCATTTGAAGGTAATTTCATAATGCCTCTCTCATGAAACCCTCGTCTCTATTGCCAAAAAGTGGAACAGTCGGTTTTCAAAAGTTTCTGTTGATGTGAATTTTTCACCAGCAAAATAATTCGCCATAGACAGGAAACGATAGTAATCACTTGGTGCCAGGTCTGGACTATAAGGTGGATGCATAAGAACCTCCCAACCAAGCTCCCAGAGCTTGTGGCGAGTCACTAACGATGTGTATGGCCTGGCGTTGTCCTGATGGAACACAATTCATCTCTTATTGTCCAAAGCTGGCCGATTCTGGGCGATTGCTTCCTTCAGACGGTCCAATTGTTGACAGTATAGGTCCGAATTAAGAGTTTGGCGTAGGAGAGCAACTCATAGTAAATGATCCTGTCAAACACACATTAAAATCTTCCTGACCGTCAATCCTGGTTTGGCCACCGTTTGCACCGCTCACGGGATTCGACCACGACCGTTTTTCGCTTGACGTTGTCGTAAGTGACCCACTTTTCATCACCAGTAACTATCCACTTCAGAACTGGATCAATTTTGTTACGATTCAGCAGTGATTCGCAGATGGAAATTCGGTCTATGAGGGGGTTTTATGTTAACTCGTGTGGCACCCATATATCGAACTTCTTTTTGTATTCAGTCTAATTTAAGTGGTTCCAAACGGTTTTTGTACAATGTTTAGCTTCTGGCAATCGAAACAGTGCTTATATGACGGTCGGAAGCGACGATTCCCATTATTTTATCTATATTTTCGACAATTGGCCTTCCAGAGCGTGGTACATCTTTGACATTAAAATTACTGAAACGAAATCGACAAAACCAACATTGCGCGTGATTGACTGTTACAGTATCAAGGCCATAATCACTATTCACATTTTCAGCCGCCTGGCTTGCGTTTTCGCCTTATATCGAAGAAAAACGGTAAAATATGGCGTATTTTCTCTTTGCTGATGTCCATCCAAAAAAAAATTGAACGCTGAACGGAACTCCAAGAAATAGCCCTTCGTTCAGCGTTCAATTTTATTTATTTTAATAGGTACGGAGATAAATTTTATGCTAAACTTTAAAGGATTCATTAAAATCATTTTCTAAAAAAACGTCCTCACTTATTTTGGAGATTCTTTTCTATAAAAAAACATCGTCACTTTTTTGGGGAATTCTTTTCTAAAAAAAACGTCGTCACTTTTTTTAAATGGGTTCCACAACACCCCAGAAGGGCTAATAAATATAACGCTGAACGGAACGCAAAAAAAAACGGTTCAACGCTGAATGGAACGCAAAAAAGTGATTGAACGCTGAACGGAACGCCAAAAAGCTGACCGCTCGCAAGCCTGGGCGCTTCTTCTGCGTCACAGCTGGCCAACCTTGAGTTTGTAGCTGTGACAACGCAAATCCTATATATATATTTATATACGTCAGGCTTGTGAGCGTTCAGCTTTTTTTGCGTTCAGCGTTAAAAAAATTGCGTTCCGTTCAATGTTTTTGTGTGCAGCGTTCCATTAGCGTTCAAATATTTTTTTTAAATAACATTGTGTAATTTTCAGGCTTGTGAGCGATCAGGAAAAATAGCGATCCGATCAAAATAGCGATTGAGGTTTGTCTCAAAAATCTTTATTACAAACATTTTTTCTTTTTTTGCTATTTTCTACAAATTGATCGGATCGCTATTTTTTAGTGATTTTCTTACGATCAAAAGAATAAAGATCAGGACGTTTTGCGATACTCCGATCAGCGATCAATATCGCTATTGATCGCCGATCAGAAAAACTCTAATCAACAAACCTGGTAATTTTGAATCTATTTAGGGTTTTATTTTAAAAAATGAGCCGAACCGATTTTCAAATGATATAAATTGTGGGCTGGATCTAACCCTGGGGTACGCAGAACGTCTATATTCACAACATAAGAGGGTCTTTTTTAGAAAATAATCTCCAAAAAAGTGATGACGTTTTTTTTAGAAAGAATCTCTGAAAAAAGTGATGACGTTTTTTAGAAAATAATCTCCAAAAAAAGTCCAAGAAATGTTTGGAAAATTGAACGCTGAACGCAAAATCTCTTTTTTTTCAACGTTCAGCGTTCAAAAAAAGTTGCGTTCTGCTCAGCGTTCTGTTCATTGAACGTGCGTTCAGCTGAACGCCGTTCAATTTGGCGTTCTGTTCACAAGCCTGAATATATATATATATATATATATTACTAATAATTATAATATGAGCTACAAAATAATATCATATAAATGTAACTAAATACGCTTATGCTCTTTTGTATTTTGATCCGCAGTATACGAATATACAAATATAATAATAATAGTTATCTCCTATAAATTAAACCCCCTTTATATGCATATGATCCCTGCCAAAGATGGGGCTTCCAGCCTGGGTTTTGCATTGAATAACAAGAGCCTTTCTTTCTCTCTCTTTTCTTCAATATATATTTTACCAATATGCTATATCGGATCAAATATATCGAAATTTATTTTTATTTTTCAGTCCCTTTCCCCTTATTTCTTCTTCTTCTGTTCTCTCTCTCTGCCTCGTACCTCGGTGGTGCACGCAGAGAATATTGGTTATTTTGTCCAATATCGGGTTTCAATACGTACCCACGTCCAATATACTTCATTTATCTTCAAATGAGAGCGTATGCTGGAGGGAGGGGAAGGCTGACTGATATACGGAGTTTTTGAGAAGAAAGAAAGGATTAAATTGTTTAAACAACAAACATATAAATAATAATAATAGGTTTATAATTTAGGAAATATAGAAGGTGTATCGACAAATATATCATATTAGTATGGGTTTGAATATATAACCAACGTTAGTATTATATTATTACTATATCAAGCATGAATTGTTCTCTTTTTATTCTTTCTCTAATGGTGGCATTTCCGGGCATTAGTGGAGTACTTAAAGTACTCCATTGCATCTAAGCGATCTGATTGGATGATAGCAGCATGATGCATTCCTAGGAGAGCATCATCGTGGGTTATTTTTATTAATATTACTGGATATTACCAAGGAATACTAGAAACTAACTGGAAAGGAAAGGGAAAATTGTAGCTTCCAAGTTAAGGCCATGATACGTTGATTAACATAGCAATAAATTAAGTTTTATATGTATTTTTATAGCTAAATGAGTCATTTTCACTTCCATAATTTATAATTCAACGATCAAACAAGTAGATCTTATAGTTTAAAAAATGAATAGCGAGTGTGATATATATTTTAATATTTTTATTTATCAACAATAATTTCCACAATAGTAAATATAATATTATTTACAAACGATACATAGTTTAACAGTTACAAACAAGTAATTCAATATTATGTTTTCATTGTGAAATAGACTGTAACTTTAAAAAAATTCTTTTCAAATTAAATTTCATATCTGACGATCTTTGTTTTATCTGAAACGACACAGCCTCATTAAACTTCTTGTTTCGGAGGTGCCATGAGTTTCAAATCAGAGGATCTTGATGAGGTTTTAGCGGGGCTGGCGTTGCGTTTGAGGGCGTTCCGGTTCGGCTTGAGGTCGAGCCAGACTTTTTTCATCCACGGAAAGATAACATTCAGCCACAGCGACCCCGATAGTATTTGCCTCTTCCGCCCCTATTACAATATGAAGAATTAATTTAAACATTTAGGTGATATTAAATTTTACGTCATAGCGTAACTCTATCCTGTTTTATCACTACCTTAACATCATTTAATTAAAAACAGATGATGCAATATGCATTTCATTACAAAAAACAAAGTCAATAACAGAATAAAAGCTACGTATAGCTACGATACTATTAAAATTGGACAATGTACTCAATATATTTAATTTTTAGTTAATACTTATTTATTGGCTTGATATTGTGATAAAGTAAAAATCTATTTCATAAAATGAAAAAAATATGATTACATTATATATATATCTTTAAAATCATTCATATTTTAAATTGCTTTAAGATAAAAAAGGGTACTTTTATTTTTGATGAATAGTTAGAAACTCTTACTTTGACTTGGACATCCATCCACCAATAGACTCGATGCTCGAGCTAAAATACGGAAAATCCCAGAGCCTTCTTCGCTATATAGAAATGCAGCGTATTCCTTATCCTCCAAATAACTCAACCGTTGGTCCAAAAAGCTCTGGCAAATTGGGATAAGTTCCTCCTCGTAGCTTTTGTATTAAAGCTCCTTCATATGAACAATGTCCATTATTTCACCCTTGGAGCAAGGCAGCTTAATAGCCATTTCATGGTAGCAGTCCACGGGAAGGGCAGCATAGCAGTTTGGATGGATTCTCTGGTTGGACCTCATAGGCCAAATTCTGTCTGTTGAAGGAAGAGAGAACCATTTTGGAGACTTCATTTTAGATAGATGATGTAGAATGTCCGTTCGGATGCAGAGCGTCGCGGTGGCCGTTAGTGCCATAAAATAGACTCGGGGAAAATCACTTCGTACCTATGGAGAAGCTAGTAGTACGAGTGAAAGTCGTGTCCCTACTGAGACACACAGTTGGCCTCATCAATAACGAATCGCTTGAGGGGATCCTGCGAATAAAGGCTTCGAGAGACTCCATTGAGCTTCTGAGAGGTAGATACCTTCTCGGGAGTCACGCAGAGGAATATGATTTGGGCGTGAGGAGACAGAGCTTTTCGTATATTTTCCACTGCCGGCCATAGTCGTCCCCGATGAGATGATCTGCAGGGATTCCTATACCGTTGAGCTTTGTGACTTTATCATATATGAGGGATGCCAGGAGGGATAGGACTACAGTGACTCTGCCTGGACTGCAGCGGGTAATGATAGCAGAGACTCTTTCTGCCTCCGTAGGCATAAAAAGAGGCGACATTGTTCAAGAGGGCTGCATTAATGGCTGACAGATGATTGAGGCGAAAGCTGTGGATATCAAAGTGACTCTTGAGCTTCCCAAAGAGATCGTTTGAGAAAGAGTAGTCCCTCTTTGGCATATTATTATATCCCTGTTTACAACAGAAGCAGATAACTTGTAAACCACTTTGAAACACAGAATATAAAGAACTTGAAATGACACTACACAACCACGTTTTTTGAATAAATATTACAATTGAACTAATAATGATGGCCCTTACTTGAGCATACAGGGAGTGCCCGTTAATGACGTCATCCTTCCAGTTAGCTTCTAGTATTCCTGATTATTACCCAGAAGTTACCTTCACTTCAAATAATTAAACAATATCTCTCTGAGCTCCGTCTCTTTATTTATTGAGGTATCATTTAATTACGTTTTGCGCTGCATCAGGGATACAACAGCAGCACTGTCCTTTTGGGTTTTGGTACATCATACAGTCTTATTCAGTCTGTTATGTATTCCTACTGGCATCCCTGTGGGTCTCAGCCATCTATTGGCATCCTTAACCTTTAACCCTGTCTACTTATTTTCATTTTCCCTTTTCTCTTCACGTTCCCCTTTTATTATATTTATTTTTTTTTTTTTTTTTTTTTTGCCTATATGGTTCGATAGAATTGCATCCAACGGATATAAATAAGCATTATAGCCTTATTATTATTTGCTCAGGCAGGCTGTCTTTACCCTTTGTCCAGTGCACCCCTTCTACCTCATAAAGATGTCCTCAACCTCCCCTCGTGTTTTCAGTAACCCTCAGGCCGACGTGTATGGGATTACTCTAATAAGTGACTCCTTCTATATCCTCAGGTATTATAGTGTATTTAAACACCACACAGTGTACCTCAGTTACAAGCAATTTTCGATCTAATGGCGTTTTCAATGTGGAAAACGTACCTCCACCATTGATCACGTTATACCTTCGAGGAATTACAAACATTCACGTAAAAGTACTCGATGACGCTCTCTCTGACCATGCGCCGCTTTTGCAACGATCTCGTCCGAAAGAGCTCCTAAGCGGATTGTAAAAGAAACAAGGGAGGAACGCAACTGGTCCACACTCGACGTACCTGCACTAGAGCTTTTCCTTCTCAATTGGGACTGGCAGCCCCTTTTTGACTCATCCAACGTAAATGACATCAATCTTCACATAAAAACAGCCATCACAGCTGCCTTGGATGTTGCTGCTCCTCTTCGAAGATACACCACTCCAAACGCAAATGTTAGGCTTCAACCGTATACTCGAGCAGTCATGCGAGAACGGGACAAGGCGAAGAGTCTAGGGAAAAAGTGCTACAAGGCCCTAAGGAACAAAGCACTGAGTCTAGTTAGACGTGACCATGTTTCTTTTAATCTATCTCGAATCAAAAAGGGTGGGCAGACAGCAGCATGGAAAATCGCAAATGAAGCCATGGGCAAAGGAAACGACGGCGTTCTGCCTTTTCTAGAAGGCTCTAGAACCGACACAGACTCTGCTACCATGTGCAATCAGTTCTAATCGATAAAGTTGACCAACTGCGTTGCGATCTATGTCCTGATTCCCAAAATGCAAGCTCTAATGCCAATTCGGACGGCGAATTTGGATTTCACAATGTAGGCACTGCTGCTGTGAAGAGGGCACTAAAATCCCTCGCCCCTAAGCACTCTGCCGGCATTGACAAAATTCCTATCGTCGTATATCAGTCAGCCTGGACAGCATTAGCCCTTCCAATCGTTCACCTCATTAACACAATCATAACTTCTCAGATATGGCCAGACGAGTGGAGAACGACAATCATAATCCCAGTACTGAAAAAGGGCAACCGCGTAAAGAACCCCCTAGCTATAGACCTGTCTCACTCCTTTGTGCCATCTCAAAATTGACCGAGCGGGTACTTTATAATCAACTCGTGACCTACGTCGAAGCTTCTTGTAAACTCCCACAGGAACAACACGGCTTCAGAACTGGACGCAGTGTCGACCTGCCCTTGGAACTCTACTGTCCAACGCTGCTAAGGCTTGTGATCGTAAAATAAAGTTATGCATTGCTGCCTTCGATTTTTCTGCGGCCTTTGACCTTTTGGAAGCAGATATACTTCTGGCCAAGCTCCAATGGATGGCGGGGCCCACCAAAAAGCTGATGCTCAGCTACTTAACAGGAGGGCGACAGCAGGTGAATTGGAACGGCCAACGGTCCAATTTCCTGAACATAAAGTACGGCGTCAGACAGGATTCTGTGCTTGGCCCCCTACTTTTCATTCTTCTCACGGCTGACCTACCTGATTACTGAGAGTAGCTGTCAATCCAGAAGCTCAGCTTGAGGTACTGCTATATGCCGACGATACTTCTATTGTCATCTCGGCTCCATCCTAGGAACAGGTCGACTTCGCTATGGGCTCGGCATCGAAGGCCTTGGAGGCGTACTCTAATATCAATGGACTCCACCTAAACGCTGGGAAAATCCAAACGTTACGTCTGGGTGCTCCAGACACTCCTTCGACCGCTACACTCGACCTTCTGGGGGTAACTGTTAGCAGGAACCTGACATTTGGACCCCACCACGAAAAATTATTCAGAATGTCAGGAAACGAATCGGAGTCATCCGCCGGCTCTGCACTACGGTATCGCGAGGGCCACTGCTGACCGAGATAGCTAGAGCAATAGTTATCGGGAAACTTCAGACGTCTGCTGGGTGACTAGAAGTGCAAAATTCTCGTCTGCTGCTGAACACCCCTACAATGGCATTCTCTTATTAATAAAGTCAGTACCAATCATGAGTGCTATTTTCCCGGAAATCTTCCGAGGATCCAGGATTCTTAATGACTGGTCTGCCGGCTGTGCCGTCGTAAACAACATTTGTGACAAGAATTCACCGTGACACAGCCTCGGATCAGCATGGAGCAAGGAGTGGAACCTTAGGAGGACATGACTCCCCAGAGGGTGCCCAGAGGAATCCTGGATCCTCGGAAGATTTACGGGAAAATAGCACTCAAATTCCAATGAAAGGGGTGAAATTCCTCTTTATTGTTTACCTACGTTGTGACGTCAGTTTTTTTTCTCTTTATATCTCATGGGTGATAAAATAGGGTAAATTGAGAGGATTTAAAAATATTCATTTGCTAATTTTTATTGAAATAACGCATTTTATGGAACACCAAACATATCAAATTAAAGCTTGATATTTTTTCTTCATGTTCGTATGAAGTTTAATCATGTAAAACACTTTTGTGAGAAACAGTGAGTCTCTAAGTAAAACTCTAAGTAAAAGAAAAAAGTCTTATGTATTGTGTTGTGCACACGTGTTTTTTGTGACTCCGCGGATATCCTCTATTTTCCACTAGTATTACGCAATATTGGGGCAAAATTTTGGGATCCACGTACTCCAGGAACTCGTGACTATCGGTGAGATATTATATATAAGCCCAAACTCAATTTTTCATGCCGAATTGTTGAGTTTTGTTTCAAATTTCCTGGGACTTTAAAGGGAAGAAGGTTTTTTTTTTCTTCTTCTCCCTTTTTATTATTGCTCCCTCTTCTGCCCTGCTCTAGACTCTACGGAGTATTTGTGTTATTGTTCTTCCTTTTCTCTGCTACTACCAAGTCTTAGCAGGCTAAAGACCTGAGGAGGTCATGGAAAATAATAATTTACCTACAGACAAACCCCCTGATGAAGAAGATATGAGTAAAAAAAGAAGTCGCTACGCGGACGTTCTTAAAAAGAAGAATAACAATAGAGAGAAGGAAATATTTTCTTTTAATATGCATGGAGACTTCATGTGGGAGACTTTTGTCATTTTGCTAGAGGATGCTGATGGAAATCCTTTTAGAAATGACAATGTGAAGCACTTAGATATCTATGATCTGGCCATTCAGTTTGGTTTTAAGACGCATGAGATTGCTGGTGCAAATCCAAGATTTGGCCTGGGAATGGCTTGTATTTACTCTAAATTCCCAATTGATGTCAGAGCGAGAATTGAAGACTTGAAAATTCAACCTCGAATGGAAGTCATGAACAAAGATGGAGTGCTTGTGGATATCTCCTGTAAACTCAAAGGAGTTGACAAGATATCAGTAGACAAGAAAAAGAAGTTGAAAATAACAATGGTCAATACCTATAAAAGAGTTGACGAATCGCGTCTGGTGAAATGGATTGGTCAATTCGGGGAAATTGTGGACCATTATCCAAAGAAAAATCCAACTGATAAGAAGGCAGAGGAAAAATACCCTGATTTCTGGAATGTTTGGAGAGACAGCGACTATATAGTTGAGATGGTCGCTGACCCTACTGTCATCCCTCAAATAGTCCCATTTCAGGGGTTCTTAATAAAATTAAAATTCTTTGGTGTGAAGCTTCAATGTCAAAGATGTTTCAATTTCGGTCATATGAAGCATCATTGTACACAAAAACGAGTAAAGACGTTTGAATATGAAAAGGCCCTTAAAAAAGATATGAACGAGAGACTAACTCAAGAAAGAAAAGGAATCGATGAACCGAGTGATTCTTTGTCTTCTGACATCTCAAGAACGGAAGAAGTCGTGGAACCACGTACAACTCCCACATCTAATTCAGTTTCAGAAACCCCTATTGACAATGCCTCTGTGGAGGAAGTAACAAATGAAAGAGAAGATGAAGGAACCAATCAGTCGAGCTTAAGTGAAGATACTCCTAACCCCACTGAAGATAACAACGTTGTGCAAGGTGAAGCAGAGAAGGAAATAGATGTATCTACTTCTCATAATTACGTGGTGGTAACAAATAACAATATTCCCATATCGGGTACACCACTAAGGGAGAATCAATCATCTGAAGTAAGGAAACTCGATTCAAGAGGAAGAGAGAATCCAAAAAGGTTTCAGCCGGCACATTTGAATTCTGATGCTATTTTAAAAGATAGGACTCGATCCCAATCTTCCAAAAGAAACAGAGACGCGGGGGACAAGTCACCAATTAACCCCAAGAAAATTCCGAAGAATTGATGTCTGTAACTGCATTGCAGAGTCCCATATACAGACATTAATAGAATCCCTTTTGAAGAACGTATAAAATTATATTAATAAACCCCTAATGAACTCCTTTTGTCCAAGCTTTCTACAGACACGAATCACGGATTTTTCTACTAATAACGTATCCATCGACATAAAATCGAATATGGGCCTCAAGAGGATCGTCTCTCTCAATACGAGAGGAGGTATGGATAGGAGACGCCGTCACGCTCTTCTAAACTCTATTTTTTCTTCGAACCCCGACATAGTTTGCCTGCAGGATATAAAACAAGAAGTTTCTTCATCGTGTCCTCCTGGATGTTTGATATGTAAGCCCGGGCGCTACCATGTGTTTTTCACGGGGAAAAATTCGAGAAGAGGAGTACTCACTTTCATCACAAAAAGGATTAAAACAGTGAAGTGTGCTGAGGAACATTCTATGCAGAGCGATTGGCATAAGCTGTACATATCGACTAATAGCATGAATTTCTGCATTATTAACGCGTACGGACCCAACGAACATTCTCCACTATTCTTTAAGTCAATAATGGATTCCACAACCTTTAAAGATATTCCTTTAATAATTGTCGGTGATCTAAATGTTGATTTAGACAAAAAAGATGGGAATTATCCTAATTTGCATCTGCTTAACATCTTAATGGCTCAACTTAATTTGATCGACGGCGTAAAGAAAAACAGTCCCCAGCAGCTCATTTCATGGAAGAGAGGATCCCAATCTTCGCGAATTGACCACGCTTTGGTCTCACCGTCAGTCTTTCGACAAATTAAAGGTACAGCCTATAAACCAGAGCCTTTTTCAGATCATTTCATTTTAGAAATTGAGATGAATTTCTCCCCATGTAAAAAGTCCTTTAAAGTTCCAAAGTGGGTTACCAAAGAACCTAAATTTGGAGATAAGCTAAAGAAAAATTTGATACAGAGCTTCAGTCATTCTTTATCGTCAGATAAGATTGCCACTGTTTTTAATAGAGTGGTTCGTATATCTACCTTAGACTTTCTATATAAACGCTGGAAGCACGCAAAGGAACGACAGAAGAAAATGGACCTCACACTTACTAAACGTTCGTTATTTCTCCAAACATTCTCAGCGGAGGTGATTAACTCTTTTAGAATTGCTGAAGTGGCGGAATCGGAAATGACAAAAAAAGTTGAAGCAGAAAGTAACCCTTACACACGGACGAAAGACTTATCGCCAAAAGAAAAATTCTCTGCAAATTCGATTTCAAAAATTAAGGACAAGGGTAGAGTCTTGACTCGGCCAAACGATATTTTAAACTGCTTCTATTCACAATTTCAGGAAATCGTTTACTCTAACAATGTATACTTTCCTAGAAAAGTGAATGTTAAGCATTGTAAAATTTTTACCATGGATAGGATTACAACATACATCAAAAAGAAATTTAATCCAAAAAAGGCTTCTGGCGTTGATGGTGTCATTGGAGAAATCTATACATCTTTTCCGGAAGAAACAGCTCCTTTTCTTCTTCGTCTGGGAGAATCAATGGAAAAAAATGGAAGGCTACCGAGATCGCTCACAAAAGGAAGAATAGTTCTTATCCCCAAGAAAGGAAATGGGACAGAAATAAACCATTGGAGACCCATAACTGTTCTCAATCAATCCTATAGAATTCTTTCCGGAGTTTTGGCTCAAGAAATGGAAAAGGAGCTCAATAAAAAAATTGGAAATAGCCAGAAGGGTTTTCTAAAAAATCGAAAAATACATGACGTCTCCCGAAATATTCAAGCTGTGATTGAGTCTGTGAGATCTAGAGGAAAATATGGAGCTGTGGTAGGAATAGATTTCAAAAAAGCTTTTGATTCCATTTCCCACCAACAAATACTCCGATCAGTGAGAAAATTGCTCCCCAAAGAGTTTTTCAATCCTGTGCGATCTCTTTTACTCAACGGATCTTCTGTTATTACCCTCGGAGGCATGGAGAGTAAACCAATCCTGTTAAAAAGGAGCTGTAGGCAAGGATGTCCGTCTGCACCTTTGCTCTTTATAGCAGCTATTGAAGAGCTTGTGATGGGATTACAACTAAAATATGGTGGTTTTGGTGTCCAATTATGTAAGTCAAAACACCTTATTGATCTCTACGCGGACGACATAACCCTATCGATTGAAGCCAACTCCGAATCACAATTAATAAAACGAATTGAAATTCTTTTGATGTCATTCCAAAAGTTTAAAGTAAGGTCTGGCTTGGAAATAAATCGTTCCAAAACTTTCATTTTACCAATAGGCTTGTGGAGTCCTGTGGAGGGTAAAATAGTTGGTGGCTGCTCTATAAAAAATAGAGTTTCAATATTAGGAGTCGACTGGGGATCTGAAGGCATTCACAGAAATAATTGGAATCAAATGACTGGGCTAATCAACAGTAGGATATCAAGCTGGAGGCAGTATAACCTTCAAACGAGAATTGATCTTTACAATTCGCAGATCATTCCTATTGTTCTATACAAAGCTTCCGTTTCTCCAATTATAGCAGAAAGAGCTATGCTTGAGGAGGATGCTTGGCTCCTTAAACTCTTTCATAAGCGCTACCTTCCAACTTTGAAGAGACCTAAAAAACAAATTGGTGGAGGTCTTGCTCTTTTATCCCAAATAATTCCACGAATATATATTAAAGTTTTTATAAACATCTCCAGACATCCGGATATGGAATGGAGGAGAACTATAACTCATACCGATCTGTATTTCCGTCTCCTATTTGGAACAGATCTAACGAATATATATACTGTAGCGTTATCAGAGACTTGGGCTGCAGCACAACGAGTTATTTGGAAATGTACCCCAAATTTTCAAAGTGAGTCTACGGTGGATATTATCCGTCAACACTCCAAGAAAAAATTCTTTTTCAAAAATTTAGGCAATCCGCCTGAATTGGAGGAAAATGTAATTAGGAACAAAATCTTAACAGTTCATAATATGCCACCTAATTCTGTATTTAGGGATGGCCGTTTTCACTTTTCGTTAACAAGAACTGCTCGTCTCCATAAACCTCCTTGTCCATGGCACCTCAAAATGACATCAGTAAGTTTTCGTGAGGAAGCCGAGGTTGTAGCCAACGCCCATTTAAAAAGATTGTCTCTCCCGGAAAATTGGAGATTAAGGATATTTGCATCTATAACAAGAATATACGATGACAAGAAATTCACGGCTCAATTGCAGATATCGGCCGACTGCATATCCTTCGATTCCCATTGTTTAAATTGCGGCAAACTATACAATGACGTAGATCATGCTTTTGTCGACTGTCCATTTGTTGCTACCATAAAAAAGTTCCTGTCCATCAATTTGAAGGGTTTGGAGAACGCCGCCAATAAGTATCTAAAAGCAACGGTTTTATTTGGACTTTCAAAAAACAATAAATTCCACTCTCCCAAAAGCAAGGCAATCGAGTTTTCTTTGTTAAATTGCAAAGCCTACATTGCGAGTTGTCTATCAAAAAGGGAGAGCCTAAACCCCAAAATTCTTCGTTCCGCGATGATTTCTGCTGCCGCCCGATATACCGCCTTCAGCCTCAAGATTCCATCCGACACCGATGATTCATGGATAAGTGCTGGAAACATCATCAAGTTTTACCCTTCAAAGTCGAAGAAATATTTTAAAATTTTGAAAAGAATAATGAAACATTTTAATTAATTAGCTCTTGTGATGTTTTTATCGTAACGCCTTTTATTTAGATATTTTATTATAAACTATAATGTTTATTTTCTTTATATATAATTTTTATATAACATTCTAAATAATAAAGGAGATTAAAAAAAAAAAAAAAAAAAAA